>JAHRHZ010000051.1:9147837-9165406 GCA_024137785.1 Ginglymostoma cirratum
ATTTCTGATGGAGGGTCTAGGCCCGAAACGTCAAGTTTTCCTGCTCCCATGATGCTGCTTGGCCTGCTGTGTTCATCCAGCCCCACGCCTTGTTATCTCAGAGTAACTGGCATTGCTGCTTCCTATCAGGCCCACCTACGTAGCTCAGCTCATATGCAGCTCTCATCAGGGTGGTTGTTAATGGTGTCAGCTGATGTTATTGGGGTTCAAACTACCCCGTGATTTTCAGCAGTCTTCTCACTGAGTTCCATGAATATATTGATGGTCCTGCCTGTTTCCTGTGCTGTACCTGGAAAACTGTGTCCTGCAGCAAGTGAATGCAAATGGAGGCACAGCTTCAAGACTGTGAAGCACACTTTGTGGCCAAGTATCTGATGTAGGTAGGAAAGGTGATGGGGCCCAGCAATTGGCACTTAGGGAGATGGTTAATTAGTTAATTAATTTGGGACCTCTAATGTTGGAATTTCCATATTGCTCCCAGTGCCACATTCAGGAATGAGAAGGTAAGACAGATGAATGAGTGGCTGGAAAGATGATGCAAGAGGGAAGACGTTAGATTCTTGTGGCACTGGGGGAGAATTCACCTGTACAAGCCAGACATTTTTTTTAATTTTAAAAAAACACTTTATTCATAAAAGATACTTTTTTATATCCATATAGTTTGCAGCTCAGGTCTTTGTAGTAGCATATCCAGGAAACAAATAACCATTGGCATTTGACTCTATCCAAACAAACTAAAGGCATCTCTTACTTGAATCAGAATATACTTACATGCATTTGAGGCGTGAGGAGGGTCCGATAACTGAATAGACTCCCACTTAACTTGGGCAGAAAAACCAGAGACAGTGATCTTTCCCCTCTCTGCCTTGGCTGCCCCAGAATTTAATGGGTCCCTCAGTACGTAGTCCTGGACCTTGGAATGTGCCATTCTGCAACACTCAGTTGAGGTCAACTCCTTGTTCTGGGATAGAGCTGGGAGTGAGCACCTTGCAGGATGCTTTACTCATGCTGTTGGGTTTAAATTAGCTCGGTAGGGGTGTGGGAACCAAGAAATAATATTGTGAAGTAAAACCAGGGCACACAAAATACTGAGAGGCAGATGCCATTAAAATAGATATACTAAGGTAATTGGTGGAGTGAGAGTAAGGGAGGTAGTCATGTACTTGAAATCAGCATCACACTGCATATGTGTGTGAATGCATGGAGTATAGTCAATAAGGTTGGGGAGTTATAGGCACAGATTATTTTGTGGGATCATGATATTGTGGCGATAATAGGGATCTGGCTTAAGGAGGGCCAGATCTGGGCATTAATATTTCAGGTTACAAGATGTTTGGAAAGGTTAGGAAAGGAGAATAAAGGGGGAAAGGTGATATTTTTGGTTAAGGAGAACATTGCAGTAGTGGAGAAAGAGAAATTTTCCAGAGTAAGATTAATCAACTGGCAGAGAGCAGGTGTCAATGGGTCAACAGCAGAGCTGGGGCAAATAAACTGGAACCAAAGGTTAGTGGGAACAACAGTGTGTAGGATGGGAAAGCAGGTTGTATAGGAGGGAAAATAGGCTGGGAAAGTGAATGATAATATTCGACGGTTGCATGACCTTGAATGAGTGCTGTGAATATTCCTTTATGGGCCAAAGACGACACCAGCAGCTTGTTTCTCTGTAGCTGAATTTCCTTGCTAGCTGTTTGTTGCACTGAAAAAGAGAGAGAGAGAGCTTCATTCTGAGAATTGGACTTCATCTCAGAGCGGGATCGTGAACACTGCCAGGAATGAACCTAAGCCTCCAGACCAGCCATCGATCGAGGGGTCCCCGATGGGCAGAAGGGCATGAGACTTATTGTTATTTTTTCCTTTCTTTTCCATTCTTTACTCTTATTATCATCACTATTATCACTTAATAAACACCCACATTTAAGCAAATTGCTGTTGCCGAGTCTTCGCTTAACTATATTTAACCAAATCCAAAAGAACTGCTTGGATACACTCTGTGTAAAGACACTTTAGGTGAGGAGGATGGGATTCAGGAAAATATTTAAGAGAAAGGAAAGGTAACCTGATGCTCCAGAGACCTTCCATATTCCAGGACGGAATGCAGCAGACTCTGGATTTGGATCTGTAGCTAACTCGTTAGCACAATTAGGCACCCTGCAAGAAAGGAGGACAGTTATAACCAGACAAAGACAGAAAGGAGGGTTAGTGATACAGGCTGCCGTACACAAGTGCTTGCAAGAAGCGGGCGTTCCCAAAAGCAAGGGCAACAAATGGGATGGATATTGTTAGCGGCTTTGTGTTCTACATGTAGGGAATTGGAAGGACGCCGGGCCACAAACAGACAGCTTGAGGCCACATTGACGGTGAAAGAACAGCAGAACATGACGGTGACAGGAGCAGTTAGGACAGCACAAGAGAGAGCTGAGAATGCAGAGGAGAAACACAATCAGATAGTATTCCGTCTGGCGACGGTACAACAAAAAAGAAAACAACTGGAATGTCGACTCAGTCAAACTGCGTACGTTATTAAACACAATGAGACCCTGATCACTGGGATGGAGACATTTGGTATTGATCTGATTCAGAGTTTGAATGGACGGATGGGGGACGGATGCTTCACCTCTGGAGCCATTCTCAGAAAAGGGATCATAGCACAACCCCTAATCACAAATAAGGCAAAACAGATAGGAGGCCAAAACCCACAAAATTCAAGAATCGTGAGAGCTTACTCCACGTCTGAATTGCAGGATTTGGGGTTGCGCTTTAAGCAGAAGCTGGCTGAACACCTGGCCTCTTGGCTAAGGTGGCCATGGGACCAGGGATCCACCCATATTATGCTGAGTGTCACAGAGCGAGGGAATCTGGGAGCTTTACGTGTTGATCCACAAGTGAATCGGTTTTTAGAAACATAAGGCAAATTGGAACTTTGTGGCATGTACTGACACCAGCAGTAGGAAACAAGTACCCTTCCCCAATAGACTGGGAAGGTCACATTGAAAAATCGCAGAGCATTCCAGAAGGTATAAAACATTTGAGGGATTTGGCTATGCAAGCAGGCATGTATTCTCCACAGTTTCAGGGTCCAGGCCAGGAGGCTTTCACAGTCGGAATGATGAGCTGGCTAATGCGAATGGCTCGGGCTGGATGAGAGGTGACCTATTGGCCCTATTAGGACCAACCCAGGGACAGGCAGTGAGACAGGTATGTTTGTTGTTAGGCCAGTTAGAGGATGTGGAGGCTGGTAAGCAAAGATTGAGGTCCACCCAAGCAAGCGACAAACAGGAACACCAAGGTGGAGATGGGGTGGGTTCCAAGGTGAAACAAAAGGTAACCAGAAGGGAAATGGTTGCAGCGTTATTAAAAGCAGGAATTAGAGAGGGGTAAGGTAGATGGAATACCTATGGATGTCATGCACAATATGTGGAGAACGCGCTGTTCTCCAAATTGTAAGAAAGTAAGACAGACTATATCACATGTGGAGGGAGGAAAGGGAGCAACACTGAATGTGTCTCCCACAACATCCCTATACCTGAGCCTGGAGGAAGTTGGGTAGTTATGGTGAGCCAGTCAGCCAATCGAATTGGGGTGGGGCCGGGACTCTGGGGTCTATGTTAAGGGTGTTTGGTGGGACAACTGGGGACCAGAGGCCTCATGTCCCTATCACTGTTTATTGGAGGAAGGGCAATGTACAACAAGACATTGTATTATTAGACACTGAGGCAGAAGTTATGATCATATATGGCAATCCACATAGACATGTAGGGCACAGAACAACTATTAATGGATTTGGTGGGGCAATAACAATGGGAGTTAGAACAAATATTAGAATGGCCTTGGGGAATGGACCCCCTCAAGTAGTCTCGGTATTGATATCCAACATGCCAGAAAACATTATCGGTATGGACTTATTAAAAGATACCACCTTGCACACCCCGCTAGGCAAATTCTCTTTTGGTATATGAGCTGTGACAGTTACCGCTGGCAAGGCAAAATGGGAACCCCTCACCATTCCTCCGCCCACATGGGTGGTTTCGATGAAACAGTATTGTATCCTGGGAGGACACAGGGCCTGTTAGCTGTGGGGATTGTGACACATGCAGTATCTGCATACAACCGCACTGTATGGCCTATAAAGAAGCTTGATGGAAGTTTGCGAATGAGAGTTGATTATTGCCGACTAAACAAACATGCTCCTCCAATGTTGGTGGCTGTGCCTGATGTGGTCACTGTTATAGAAAGTTTGTCACGGGGCCAGATGCCTGGTATGCCATTATTGACCTAGCAAATGCCTTTTTTCCTGATACCGATGGTCCTGGATTCACAAGCTCAGTTTGCTTTTATGTGGGAAGGTCGCCAATATACTTTCTGTTGGCTACCACAAGGATACCTACAGAGCCCAACTTTATGCCATGGACTAATAACAAAGGAATTGGATATGTGTCCGTTAGCCCGGACATTCATGTAGCGTATTACATTGATGACATCTTGATCTACAGATCAATGGAAACCACGGTCGCGAAAGCTCTAGCCACACCGGTACAACATATGTGAGACAGAGGCTGGGAAATGAACCCAAAAAGACACAGGGTTCAGCACAATCAGTGCAGATTTTGGGCTATCAGTGGACAAAAGGGGATAGAGTCTTCCCTGAAAAAGTAAAGAATAAAATACAAGAAATGGCTGTTCCAACCAGCAAGATTGAGACACAGAAATTTATAGGTCTGCTCGGATATTAGCGCAGACATATACAGTGTTTGTTACGCTGCATAAGAGAGAGAGAGTTTCATTCCAAGACTTAGACTTCACCTCAGACCGGGATCGTGAGCGATGCTAAGAACGAACCTAAACTTCCAGACCAGCTGTCGATTGAGGCATCCCCGATGGGCAGATGGGCGTGAGACTTATTGTTATTTTTTTCCTTTTTGTTCCATTTTTTACTTTTATTATCATTATTATTATTACTTAATAAACACCCACATTTAAACAAATTGCTGTTGCAATTCAAACTCGTAAGTCAAGTTTTGTTGTCAATGAGTCCAATTTTGAATACTTTTAATAGATTACAATTGAATTTTTTAAAAAATTTTGAGACTTCTGAAATTTGCACTTGCTGATGCCGGAACATAACAAGGCATCACCATGCCTCACCCATCAAAGCTAATAGGATTTATGCAACTTTCCAGCTTTCACTAATTCTCAAATAGGAAAGTTTTTAATCTAGGAAAGCAGGAATTGAGAATTCTGGAATGTCATGGTCAATACCCAGTAAATAAATCAAACATTCAAACATTAAATGTATGTACAAGTGAGGTGCAGAAAAATTGGAAGAAAATTAGTGCAAGCTGCCTAGGTGGGGTCTGGAGAGAGAAAGGTGGACTTCTTTAGTCAGGGATCAGTTTAGTTGAGAAGGGAATCTTCAGCATCATCAGGGACGGCACATTTCAGAGACGTAGAGCGGTCATACTCAGCTAACACTGATTACTCTGATCCCGATGACAGAAAGTACAGCAGGACTAGTTGAGTCTGAAGCTGAGGAAGCCGGTAGTCCTCCTAGTACAAGACAGGATGAAGGGCAGGTGGAGAAAGAACATCAAGCCGGTAAAGGAGGACATGAAACATTCAATGCCAAAAAGTATGGCATGGTGCCTTTTAACCAAAGGGATAGAGGGCTAGCATAACATACCTAATAGTAAGTTTACAGATGATACAAAAATTGTTGGAATTGCAGATAGTGAGAAAGGTAATCAAAGGATGTAACAGGATATAGATCACTTGGAAAACTGGGCAGAGAAATGGCAGATAGAGTTTAACCCAGTCAAGTGTGTGGTGATATATTTTGGGAGGTCAAATGCAAGAAGAAAGCATATTGTAAATGGCAGAACCCTTAGGAGCATTTTTTTGCAGAGGGATCTTGGGGTGCAAGTCCGTAGCTTCCTTAAAGTGGGAAATCAAGTGGATAAGGTGGTAAAGAGGGTGAATGGCATGTTTGCCTACATCGGTTAGAGTATAAAAGTTGGCAAGTCATTTTGCAGACAAGTAAGGTTTTAGTTTGGCCACATTTGCAGCATTGTGTGCAGTTCTGGTTGCTGCACTATAGGAAGGATGTGGAGAGTTTGGAGAGGGTGCAAAAGAGGTCTAGCAGGAAGTTGTCTGGATTGGAGTGTATTATCTTTAAGGAGAGGTTGGACAAACTTGGATTGTTTTTGTTACAGCGTCGGAGGATGAGGGTCGACCTGAGAAGTATATATCATTATGACAGGCATGAACAGGGTTGGATAGTTGGAGTGAAAATGTCAGATATTAACCTGCGTAGGTTTAAGGTGAGAGGTGGAAGTTTAAAGGAGATGTATGAAGAAAGGTTTTTACACAGAGAGTGGTAGGTGCCTGAAACGTGCTGCCAAGGGAGGCAGTAGAAACATATATGATAGCAAAGTTAAAGAAGCATTTATTTAGACAGGCACATAAATAGGCAGGGGATATATAATAGGGGATATAGACCATGTGTAAGTAGATGGGATTAGTTTAGAAAGGAGGTCATAATTGGCACATACATGATGGGCTGAAGGACCTGTTCCTGTACAGTTCTATGTTCTATATTTGTCATTCCCTACTTGCCTTGCTGTTGGTGCAGGCTCTGAAACTGCTAGGCCTGGATGTCTAATGGCAGTTGCCAATCTGTTCATGGAGGCAGTCAGACAATTGCATGTCTGAGGCAGAAGAGTCTCAGCCGTACTGTTATTCAATTTCCTAATGCCCTGGATAAACCTTTCTGCTTCTCCCATGTCTATTTGTACATTTCTATGAAGTGCCTAACTGCAAACACCCATGGTGTCCCGTCCGGCCTCGGGCTGAGCAGGTGCCTGGTGTTTGACAGTCTGCCACATGGCAGTGACCTGGGATGCGACTGTAAGTGTTCACCAGCAAGTGCAGTAGCAGAAGTGGAGTGAATGTGGGTAGCATAGAGAAGATAGTGGCACATAGCCTGGCAAAACTGGGCTAAGTGCTGGGCATTTTGCCAGTCTGTGGAAACTGCTCTGGCCTGAGTGGCAACTTCAGACCAGGCTAACAAAGGCTGGTGTCATTGCCCCCTCTGTCAGTCCTTTGGGAATAGGAGACCTTCCTCTGCACCATCTCATCCATTGGGATCTCTAGGACCTTATCAGCAAAGTGTGGCACTAATTTCCCCTTTTTTGCCACGACTGGGCAAATTACTTGAAATGTGCTGGGCAGTTCCAGATGCCAGCACCTGATTGGCCTTTTAAAGATAATGTCAATGCCAAGAATCCCTGGAGGTCCTGGCAGTGGCATGTGAGTGGAGAGTACGAAAAGTGGGGCACCATAGGGGGGCACATAGTTAATGAGGCAAATTTGAGAAAATAGTGCAAGAAAACTCACAAGACCTTGCAGAGAGAAGCCGTCCATGCAACTCACCAAAAAAGACACTTAACCAGATTCTGGAATGATTCGGCCTATTCTCTGAGAGTGTTTTTTAAAAAATTAACTGTAGTGCATTTACAAAATTGACAAGATTCAGCTTTCTTTGGTCTTACCACTCTTCATTAAACACCACAAAGCACACAATAGCATTATCAACAGGTTATTACAAATGCTCTTCAGACTGAAAGCCAAAGTTGCCTTGGGGTCATAATTAGCAGCAAAGAGTCCAGTTAGTCTCTGGACTGGACTAGTAATTATTGCAGATCAATTCAGTGAGCTCACAAATCACACCACATTCTTTATCATCATAACAATTCGCAACAACATCACAGGCTATGGGCTCTCCACCTTGTCATTAACCCCAAACAATTATATGCCAACAGATGCTGAAAATGGCTCTTCCTATACCATTCAGACTTTGTGTCAGAAGAAGCTTGCATAAGAAGGCTATTAACTTCAAACACAGAGAACCATCCTGACAGAGAGGACCATTATTTCAGCCTTAAGTCTTACTCATGTGTCCCCTTCATATGTAACAGAACAAACTATCCTAGTTCGTACTATCTCTGAAACTATCCTAGATATTGGTCTATAATATTCCAGCCACTGTAATGTTTGATAAAGAATGTCTTTTGAAACATTTTGTTGAATATATCTAAGGCAGTGATAAACCTTTGACAAGACCCATTGAAGAACATCAGTGGCTGGCCGCATCTCATTAGGCTGGAGGTTGAAACATTACTTCTGGCTAAAAAAAAGGAAATTCAATGAAATATATTGAAGAGTAATTTCTGCACAGCAGAATCTCACAACACAGTTCAAAGAAATCGATTTACAGTTTTGCTGTGACAGAAGAAATTAAGCTTCCTAAAGTCAGAAAATTATAAGGTAATTGTCCAATTTCTGTCCCATTTTGGCTTGCAACGAAAGAAAAATCATTAGAAAAAAACAAAATGCATAGTACAAAGAGGACTTTATTTCTCAATGCTTTCTCTTATCTATAGTGACTCAACTGCCATACCACAGACAAAGTGAAGACGAGTTGCATTCAGTAAACCTGACATCTAACACATGAAGTCAGTGTTGCTGTATTCTTTGCTACTGAGGGATATTTTTCCCCACAATGTTTTCTCTTTCTTGTAAAATTTTACTATTTACTTCAGTGCGTCAATATTAATGGAAGTTAGAACTGTTCAGAATGCAGTAAATCTGTCTAACCATGCTTCCACGTAAAGTTAACATTTACTTTCTGCTTTTGTAATCTATTCTTGTAAAAATTAACTGCAGTGCTTTCTTTCCACATTATATGCATTTACTTACTAATGATGCTTTACTGATCTGAATTCCCGGATCTTTTTCTTCATCTATCCGATTTTAGTTTCTTGCATTCCAAGGAATAAGTACCATTATTTGACTTTAGGAAAGTGAGCTGCATCATGTTTCACCAGTTTGAATTTCATTTGTCACTTTTTAGCCAATTTTCAAACATACTTGTGACTTCATGTATTTCAGTGCACACTTCTATATTATCATCCATATGCAAAATTGTGTCTTCATATAGTGAACATCTGTAGTCCCAGCATTGATCCCGGGAGAACACCAGTTAGTTTGAGAAACTTCCTTTGATTCTGACCATGTGTTTTGAGGTATCTTTAAATCTTTTCTTCCACCTGATCCCAGACTGGACTCTTCTGGATCTTTCCTAAGAGTTTCCTGAATGGTGGCAGCTTGCCCGAGATCTTTTGAAAATCTAGGTATACTACATCCACTGTATATGCTTTCTATTACACTGAAGAATTCAATAAGATTGATTAAATATGACTTTCCTTTTAGAAATCCTTTTATTTCACATATATGTTTCAGTTCTATACATTGTAAACTAGAAACTCCTCAGAACAATCACATTTCCTAAAAATAAATTTTACATTGCATATACATTGCAGCCAGCAAAAAACACATTTAATTAAAAGAAGACAGTGCAGGAATTTATAGCTCAGGATCAGGAGCCTCATGAGATGATTACCTTTAAAAAAGGATGACAATTCTGTTTTATTTTGCTGATCGGGCAGGAAACAGATGTTGACTTCCTAATTACATCTTTATTTGTTTACAATTTTCATGTTGGATTAAAAGCTCTCACATTTCATACTGCACAATGAATTTTTCACTAAAATACTCAGTTGGGTATTTGCATGTAATGTGTTTAATTTATGCACTAAGTCTGACTGTTCTTATGCAAAATGTTCATTTCACAGCATCCACATGTTTACTAGAAGGGACAAATGATGCAAAATAGACTAAGCTTTCTGAAAAGCACAGTCAATTCATTTAAGATTGTGACAACACAGTGCGGAGCTGGAGGTAACACAGCAGACCACGCAGCATCAGAGGAGCAAGAAAGCTGATGTTTCAGATCAGGACCCTTCTTCAGAAAGTTCCTCCATCTTCACATTGTGTTGTCTTTGAGCCCAGCATCTGCAGTTCTTGCTGTCTCATTTAAGGTTGTGTTTTGTTAACTTGCATTTTCAATTTAAGCTGAATATTATACAAATATCTTCGATTGCTCACTCATAAAAGACAAATTTTATGTATCACGTACAGTGCTTGCAGGATAGTACTCTTTAGAATAAGTCAAAAGTTTAAACTCTGGCAATCCCTTATTTCATCAAACCCTCATTTCCCCTACGGTTATTCTTGTACTTTAGACAGTAAATTGATTCTGTGGAATGTTGTGTGTACCTACACCTAAAACATACAGCCTCCACCTGAAGCAAACCAGACTCCACCTGCTAACAGGTAAACCAGATCCCTCTGGGACTGGGCCCCAAACAGTCACATTCCTTTAAGGCAGACTATTACCCTGTAATTGTTACCTGTCAAAGAGGCAAACCAGATTTCCTGGACCAAACCCAAGGAGCTTAGCATTTATCCCCCACGAAAGCTTCTAAATGTTTATCTCGTCAGCACAGTAGGCAGCCACTAACATTGAATATCTTCTCATTAACCTTCTAGCATTAAATAGTTAGGAACTACATGTGATCAACATTTCAAGTCCTGTGGCCTAATATTAATTTGAAGATCTTATTGAATAGACAACATTGCTGCCACTTCCATTTTACAGTTAAAACCCATCTGTGCAGATATGTAGGGTTAACAAGGTATAGAGCTGGATGAACACAGCAGGCCAGGCAGCATCAGAGGAGCTGGAAAGCTGACGTTTCGGGTCTGGATCCTTCTTCAGAAATTGGGGAGGGGAAGGGCGCTCTGAAATAAATAGAGAGGGTGGAGAGGCGATGATGGAAGGTGGATTAAGGAGCAGATAGGTGGAGAGAAGACAGACAGGTCAAGGAGGTGGGGGTGGAGCCAGTAAAGGTGAGTGTAGGTAGGGCTGGGGGTTGGTCAATTGAGGGACAGGTCAAGTATGTTCATCCAGCTCTACGCCTTGTTATCTCAGATTCTCCAGCATCTGCAGTTCCTACAATCTCTCCGTGCAGTTATGTAGTTTTGATCATTCCATTATGTGAAGGACATTAGAGCCACAGAAAACATTTTGTTGATTAACTAGAAATATACACAGGACAAAAGGCTTGTAGTTATCATTGTGTTACTAGTCACTAGTGAGCTTTGCTAGAAATGTTTACAAGTTAACTTTAAGTCAGGAAACAATTGGATATGCCCAGATCCCTCCCGAAATAAATCACCTACCACATTGTAACTTTATACGTCGATATTGGCCACATGGTCAACCAATATTCAGGAATGATGCCTCAACTACCTAGCTCCTTTGCCAATCTGATTGGTTCAGTCCATTTGGAAATTAAATTCCCTAAAAACTGTTGCTATTATTATTTAAAAAGGATATAAAATCCTTAGGGAACTTGACAAAACAGATGTGGAAAGATTGTTTCTCGTTATGAGTGAGTCTAGGGCCAGAGGGTATAAGTCAATACAATGTGGACCTGGAGGAACACAGCTAGTCAGGCCTTCAGAGGAGTAGGAGAGATGACGTTTCATGCCTAGATCCTTCATCAAGACTGGGGAGGGAGAAGGGAGCTGAGAGGCAAGAGGCGTGGAGCTGTGGGAAAGTGGATAGGATGGTGATAGATGGATGCAGGTAGCTGTAGTGGGGATTGGTCAGTGGGAAGGGTAGGGCAGATAGCTTGGGAAGGAGATGGACAGGAGGTGTCAGGTCAAGGGGGTGGGGTGCTGATGCTGTGTGACCTGCTGTGTTCGTCCAGCTCCACACTGTATCGACTCTGACTCCAGCATCTGCAGTTCTTGCTATCAGCAGAGGGCATAATCCCAGGATTTGGGGTTTCCCATTTAACACAAGGATGAGGAGGACTTTTTTCTCTTTCAGAAGGTGGACTCTTTTCAAGCTATATCTTTCTTTTCTTTTCCTTATTCTTAAATTATTCAAAGTGGCACCGTGTCGTGGCGACAAATGGAAGCTTTTTCATTGTATTTTATTGTATTCTTACTGTAAAATACATGTGACAATAAGATCAAATTCAAAATCAAGGTAGTGAATTCATGTAACAAGCTGTGGAGCTGGATGAACACAGCAGGCCAAGCAGCATCATAGGAGCAGGAAATCTAATGATGCTGCTTGGCCTGCTGTGTTCATCCAGCTCTACACCTTGTTATCTCGGATTCTCTAGCATCTGCAGTTCCTATTATCTCTAGTGAATTCATGTAATTATTTATTGCAGAGGGCTTTCAAGACTGTGAACTGTGCCATGCAGTGGAGGTTTCCACTCCCGGGAATGGTGTGGGCAGTGCTGAGAAATTTGGAAAAAATAAAGTAAAAATGGAAAAATCAGCTTAGCGACACCAAGAAAAATATTGTCCTATTTCCCCTTAATGTTTAAACAGCAAGTTCAGAATCTTGCTAATGAGCAGCGACTATCTTATTTGCATGCATTTGCATCTCATTATCAGTTGAATCCATTTCGTTTCTGTGCAGCCTCCAAGTCTCCATTTCTTTCCTGAATAACTGGCTGGCGCTGATTCCTGACAGGATGGTCAGAGCAGTTACCTGGTGGCAGCAATTTCACACTTGATTCACTGGACCTACGTGCAGCTCTGTCCTTGCCACAATGTCCCTGCATGCTCCATGGACTTTGTCCTCTCCCACCCTTCATCCAAGCAAGTGGCCATTAACAGACCACCAGCCCCACCACATCAGCAAGCCTGCTGTCAGACCACTTTAGCCCTTTGGGACTTCACTTTGGAGCTCAGGGACACATGACTTGTGGACACGTGTGGAACGCAGGAGATGGGGGAGATATTAAATGAGTATTTTGCATCCGAAACAAAAACAGAAATTGCTGGAAAAGTTCAGCAGATCTGGCAGCATCTGTGGAGTGAAATCAGAATTAACGTTTTGGATCGAGTGACCCTTCCTCAGAACTGCTACCATTATCACTGGTGATGTATTCCCAGGCAGTTGCTTCGAAGGGGCTGGGAACCTCGAAGTCTGTGAGGAGTATTTTGCATCAGTGTTTCCTGTGGAGTAAGATATGCAAGCTTGAGAACTTGGGGAAATAAATAGTGACATCTTGAAAAATGTCCATATTACAGAGGAGGAGGTGCTGGACGTCTTAAAGTGCATAAAGGTGGATAAGTACCCAGGACCTGATCAGGTGTACCCTCGAAATTTGTGGGAAGCTAGGGAAGTGATTGCTGGGCCTCTTGCTGAGATATTTATATCAGCGATGGCCACAGTATGAATAGTCAAATTTTGGTGTCTGTTTGAAAGTCTTGGTGATGAGGCATTTTTTCAAATGACTTTGACAATTTGCTCAGGGAACCCTTTGACAGGATTCACCATATTCTTTTGCTATAGGGGCGCTTGAAAGTTACAGACCACTGCCTGCTGGATGAGCATTTCAATGATCCTGGTGGGGCAACACAGAAAACTGACTGTGGCCAAGCCCACATTTATTGGCACACAAAGTCCGTAGAACCGCAGCAACGGACATTTTATTCCAAGGATCTACATGTAGCTGCACGCTGGTCCACACTAAGGTAGAAATTGGGCTCAAAATGGGCAGCTAATTTATTCAACTGGCACAGATATGATGGGCTGAGTGGCCTCCTTCTGTGCTGTAACCCTTCAATAGTTCAGTGTTGACTTCACGGACAGCACGGTGATGCAGTGGTTAGCACTGCTGTCTCACAGTGGCAGGGACCCGGATTCAATTCCAGTCTTGAGTGACTCTATGTGGAGTTTGCATATTCTCCCTGTGTCTGTATGTGTCTCCTCTGAGTGCTCCAGTTTCCTCCCACAGACCAAAGATGTGTAGGTTAAGAGGACTGGCCGTGCTAAATTGCTCATGATGTCCAGGGATGTGCTGGGTGGGTTAGCCATGGGAAATGCAGGGTTATAGGGTAGGGGTCTAGTTCTGGGTGGAATGCTCCTTTGTGGGTCAGTGTGGACTTGATGGGCTGAATGGCCAGATTTCACACTGTAGGGATTCTATGATCAGGATGAGTTTGCCAATGGACATGTTTTTCCTTCATCTGTACACTATTTTTGACCTCCTGATAAACTGCAAGAGACTGAAGCACTTTAGAAGTGAGGTAGGAGCCAGATCTGCTCCATATGAGGCAACACTGAGAGCACATTTTACCTGAGGATGAGGTTTTCACACACAATGGATGGTGAGCCTCTCTCCCACATGTGCACTATCTGTTTGACCTTAGCTATACACTCCTCTTAGATTTGTAATGCTGGCCAAGCTCCTCTGCACCCATATGTCCTGCAGCTTCAGGCAGTCGAACCTAACAGTGAAAGGATTGGTGAACCCAGCTGTTAAATCAAGTGGCCTCGCTCTTGCTATGGTTCACATTGGGTCCCAAGGCCAATGTCAATTGACTGTAGATGCTCCTCAGCTTGTGGGCTGACAGTGGATCTGAGTAGGAGACAGCATTAGTAATTCTTTCTTCTCGAAGGAATACTTGCATTATCATAGATGCCAGATAGCTGTATGCACAACCAGGCAGGTTTTCAGCTGACTATGCCCAAAGTCCCTTACTTACTAGATTCCCCATTTGACAAAAAACATGCCCATGACTTGCTGCCACTGTGATCTTCTCTTTTAAGGCCCTAATGCAGAAAAATATTCTACTTGCTTCGCAGATTGCCAGGCCTTTTACACCTAACTGATCAATGACAACAGTACCTCAGGAATATCAAAGCTGATAACCTTCCTTTGGCTCTGCTTATTGACAGTATACCATTTCAACCTTCATTTTCTGCTTTTTCTCCAGTAGTTGGAGGTTACATGGTGGTTTAATTGATAACTTACAGCAGCCCAGAAGGAAAAACTTGTGAATGAAACTTACTGGTCCAATTCACCCTAATTTGGAGATAGTAAGAATTGCAGATGCTGGAGTCAGAGATTACACAGGGTGAAGCTGGAGGAACAAAGCAGACCAGGCAGCATCAGAGGAGCAGGAAAGTTGATGTTTCAGGTCGGGATCCTTCTTCATCCATCCTCCCTCTGATGCTGGCTGGCCTGCTGCGTTCCTTCAGCTCCACACTGCGATACCCCAATTTGGAATTCTGTTATGACCAGTCAAATCATTCCCAAGACTTAGTAGCAACGACTAATTCTTTCCCTTTCATGCATTAATTTGTACCCTTGTCACATCTTTTCTTCTTCTCGAGAAGGTGCTGCACATCTAAAAACACATAAAGGTAGATAAATCTCCAGGACCTGATCAGGTGTTTCCTAGAACATTGTGAGAATCTAGGGAAGAGATTGCTGGGCCCTTACTGAGATATTTGTATCTACAATAGCCACAGGTGAGGTGCTGAAAGTCTGCAGGTT
This sequence comes from Ginglymostoma cirratum, assembly GCA_024137785.1. NCBI lineage: Eukaryota > Metazoa > Chordata > Chondrichthyes > Orectolobiformes > Ginglymostomatidae > Ginglymostoma > Ginglymostoma cirratum. The sequence goes on from JAHRHZ010000051.1 coordinate 9,163,107, forward strand.
GGCTAATGTAGTGCCGTTATTTAAGAATGGCTGTAAGGAAAAGCCAGGGAACAATAGACCAGTGAGCCTGACGTCAATGGTGGATAAATTGTTGGAAGGGATTCTGAGAGACAGGTTTTACATGCATTTGGGAAGGAAAGGGCTAATTAGGGGTAGTCAACATGGCTCCATGTGTGAGAAATCATGTCTCACTAACTTGATTGAGATTTTTGAAGAGGTCCAAAGGAGAAATGGAGACAGAGTGGTTGTCGTTATCTGTATGGATTTCAACAAAGCTTTTGACAAGGTAATCTGGTTAATATGATTAGATCAAATGGGATCCAGAGGAGCTAGACAATTGGATACAAAATTGGCGTGAAGATAGGAGACAGAGGGTAGTGGTGAATTTTCGGACTGGAGGCATGTGACCAGTGGTGTACTACAAGAGTCGATGCTGGGTCCACTATTTTTTGTCATTTATATTAATGATTTGGCTGTGAATATACGAGGTATGGTTAGTAAGTTTGCAGGTAACACCAAAATAGGTGATGTAGTGGACAGTGAAGGAGATTCTCTCACAGTACAATGAGATCTTGATGAGATGGGCCAATGGACTGAGGAGTGGCGGATGAATTTTAATTTAGATAAATGTTAGGTGTTGCATTTTGCTAAGGCAAATCAGGGCAGAACTTGTATAGTTAATAGTAGGGTCCTGGGGAGTGTTGCCAAACAAACAGACCTTGGATGCAGGAGCACGGTTAGTTGAAAATGGAATTACAAGTAGGCAGAGTGATGAAGAAAGCATTTGGCTTGCTTGCGTTCATTGGTATGAACACTGAATATCAGAGTTGAGATGTCATGTCGCAGCTGTACAGGACATTGGAGAGGCCACTTTCAGAATATCATGTACATTTCTGGTCGCCCTTCTATAGGAAGAATGTTGTTAAACTTGAGAGGGTGCAGAAGATATTTACAAGGATGTGGCCAGGACTGGAGAGTTTGAGTTTATGGGGAGAGGCTGAATAGACTGAGGCTTTTTTCCCTGGAGCATCGGAGGCTGAGGGGTGACCTGATAGGTTTACAGAATAATGAGGGACATGGATAGAGTGAACAGTCCAAAGGTAGGGTGAGACCAAAGCTAGAGGGCATTATGGAACGAGCTGCCAGACGAAGTGGTGGAGGCTGGTACAATTACAACTTTTAAAAGGCATCTGGATGGGTATGTGAAAAGAAGAGTTTAGAGGGATATGGGAGTAATGGTGGCAAATGGGACTAGGTCAGATTGAGATGTCTGGTCAGCATGGACACGTTGGACACATTGGGTTTGTATGACTCTATGACTCTCACTATTAACAATCCATCTGACTTCTGCACCAGGTCTCTACACCAACTCTTGCTCCTCCTCTATTTCTGTCAAAAGTATATACTCTAAGCTATTTTTGAACATCTTTCAGTTCTGAAAAACAGCCACACCAGATTTGAAATATTAACACAGTTTCTCTCTCCACAGTTGTTGTCAGACCTGTTGAGTTTCTCAGAATCCTCAATGTTTGTTTCCCATTTCCAACTCTTACTGTTTCCTTTACTGTTTCCCCGCAAACACTCCATCTTTGGTTGTGACCCATATTCCTTTAAGAAAAGTGCAGGACAAGCACAAAGCCACTTTGTGTGTTTCAGAGCAAAGGGGGTCACAAACAGGCTAGTGTGGCACAGCTCACTAGCTTCAACACTTATAAGCTATTGGCGGTGTAAAATGAAAGTGCACTCTGGAAAGTTGTGTTTGCTGATAATTACAGCTGCAGATTCACAGTCCAGAGGTTGTTTAGTTAACTGTTGGTCAACTGATGTCACAGTGGCTGAACCGTTTGCAACATACAGAGCAAAGGTAAGACAAACAGGTGACATTTCCTGATTCCAGATGAGACATGTTTACAGGAACAAAGCAGGATTAACCAGTTTCAAGTACAAACATGAAAGAACATACAGTCCAGCCTACTTCAAAGAGTTAGAGATTACTTCCCACTGAGGTTTTTATCACTTTTATATATTTTTTTAAAGAAACAACTTAACAATAGGACATTGAACAAAAGTAATTGAAGTTTTGATAATAATCCATTTATTGACATGTACCTAGTGCTGCTGTAAAATGAGATCACGGAATTACTACAGCACAGAAGGAGATAACAAGGTGTAGCGCTGGATGAACACAGCAGGCCAAGCAGCGTCATAGGAGCAGGAAAACTGACATTTCGGCCCTAGACTCATTTCTGAAGCAGGGTCTAGGCCCGAAACGTCAGCTTTCCTGCTCCTATGATGCTGCT
>JAHRHZ010000051.1:9175406-9251191 GCA_024137785.1 Ginglymostoma cirratum
AACACAGTATGGAGCTGGAGGAACACAGCAGGTCAGGCAGCATCAGTAGAGCAGGAAAGTTGATGTTTTGGGTCGGGACCCTTCTTCAGGAGGATTTCTGAAGAAGGTCCTGACCTGAAACATCAACTTTCCTGCTCCTCTGATGCTGCCTGGCCTGCTGTGTTCCTCCAGCTCCATACTGTGTTATCCCTTGCACCTCACAGCAAGAATCTCTCCAATGCAACTCACACTAAACCAAAAATGAAAGATTCAGCCCATTATTTCTATTTAAATAATCATCCAAAATCATCTTGAATACCTCAATTGAAGCTGCCTCCACCAAATTCCCACACAGTGCATTCCAAACCTAAACTACTCATTGTGTGATAAAGGTTTTTCTCACATTGACTTTGCTTTGCTTGCAAATACTTTAAATTTGTGCCCTCTTGCTCTTAATTCTTTTACCAGTTGGACCAGTTTCTCTCTGTCCACTTTGTCCTGACCTCTCATGATTTTGAAATTCTATCAAATCTCCTGAACCTTTTTCATTCTTACCCACCTTTCCCTCAAATCTCCTTACAGGCATGCCTGCTAGGGTCAGCAATCATCATCTCTTAATCATAAGCGCAAACTCAGTTAGAAAGAAATGCGTATTTTTAAAATTCACTCATGGGACGTGGGTATCGCTGGCTGGACCAGTATTTATTGATGGTCTCTAGCTGCTCATGAAAAAATGTTGTGAGCTGCCTTCTTCAACCACTGCAGTCCATGTGTTGTAGATAGACCCACAATGCTGTTAGGGAGGGAGTTCCAGGATTTTGACACAGTGAAACCAAAGGAATGGAGATATATTTCCAAATCAAGATGGTGAGTGGCTCGGATAGGAACTTGAAGGCAGTGGTGTTCCATGTATCTGCTGCCCTTGCCCTTCAAGATGGGTGTGGTTGTAAGTTTGCAAAGTGTTTTCTAAGGAGCCTTGGTGAATTTCTGTAGTGAATCTTATAGACGATAAACTTTGCTGCTACTGAGCGTCGGTGATGGTGTAGGGAATGGATGCTTATGGATGCAGTGCCAATCAAGCAGACTGCTTTGTCCTGGATGGTGTCAAGCTTCTTGAGTGTTGTTGGAGCTGCACTCATCCAGGTAAGTGTTACATCATACTCCTGATTTGTGTCTCGTAGATGATGGACTGCCTTTGAGGGAGTCAAGGAGGTGAGTTACTCACTGAAGGATTCCTGGCCTCTGATCTACTCTTGTAGCCACTGTATTTATATAGGTTGTAAAGTTCAGTTGCTGGTCAATGGCAAATTCCAGAATGTTGATAGTGGAGGATTCAGTGATGGATCACCAAGGAACCATGGTTAGATTCTCTCTTGCTGGAGATATTCATTGCCTGGCACTTGTGTAGTGCGAATGTTACTTGCCTAAACCTTGTTGTTTGGGCCTTACTGCATGTGGACATGGATTCTTCAGTATCTGAGGAGTTACAAATTGTGCTGAACGTTGTGTGGTCATCTGTAATCATCAGTACATTTGACCTTACAATGAAGGGAGGGTCATTGATGAAGCAGTTGAAGATAGTTGGACCTATGGCACTACCCTGAGGAACTCCTGCAGAGATGTCCTGGAGCTGAGAGGGCTGACCTCCAACAACCACAACCTTTGTGTTGGGTATGACTCCAGTACACACTATTCCCCTTGTCAGACTATCATGTACAGTAGAATGGCAAGAAACACATCCACCGAATTGTGAAAATTAACAACATTTTGCTCAAAGAGATGCCACTGCACCTCTTTTGTAATATCACACTTGGTTTCTAGTGGGTCCAACTCTGACTGGTATCGCCTGACAGACCACCAGTGTCCGAGATTGGAACTCCATGTTTTGGTGCCCTGGCCGAACTTGATCACTTGCATGAACTGGAATACCATCAATGAGTTCAATATCCTCATCTGCAGAAAATTTTTCAAGAATTCCTACTCCTGATCAATATTAGTAATTTATGCTGGAAATCTGTGCATATCAGTGTAGATCTTTAGGAAGAACAGTATCAGAGACTGACAGACTATTGATGCTCACAAACTCAGGCAAGTTGCCATTTAAACACCATCCCAATATAAATCAATGTTTGAGAACAGGAGGGCAGACAACGTTAAAACTGGCAAAAAGAGAATCAGAAATGTGTGGGAATAGGTTGTTTCTGGCTTGATACTCTAGTGGGAAACATTTTGTTAAAATATATTAAATCCTCAGTACTGACACACGCCTCACTCAAATAAGTTGTTTCATCACCAGCTATATGCTGTTTAAACTTTGTATATCCCAGGAAGGAGCCTTTTACCACTACAGGAAATAAGGTAGTGTAACATACAGAAATGAAGGCTGAATAATTTAAGTAAACTGAGTTCTGTCCTCACGCTCCAGTCAAAGACAGTAAACAAGAAACTTGAGATAACAAGGTGGAGAGCTGGATGAACACAGCAGGCCAAGCAGCATCAGAGGAGCAGAAAGGCTGACGTTTCGGGCCTAGTCCATTTTCTGAAGAAGGGTCTAGGCCCGAAACGTCAGCTTTCCTGCTCCTATGATGCTGCTTGGCCTGCGGTGTTCAACCAGCTCTACACCTTGTTATCTCAGATTCTCCAGCGTCTGCAGTTCCTACTATCTCTGAAACAAGAAACTTGGCTGATTTTTCTCAATGCAGAGATGCCGAGCCCAATTACGGATACTCTCCCTTACTTTAACTAACATGTTGCAAACCAGTTTGTTTTAAATTCATTCAAGGGATGAGAGCATCACTGGCTAAGCCAGCATTTGTTGCCCATCTCAGAGGGTAGTTAAGAATCAACTATATTACTATTGGTCTGGAGTCACATGTAGGCCAATTTCCTTCCATAAAGGACATTAGTGAACCAGATGGGTTTTTCCAGACAATCGTCATTGGATTTATGGTCATCAGTGGATTCTTAATTCCAGATTTTTATTAAATTCAAATTTCACCATCTATTGTGGTGTGATTCGAACACAAGTCCCCAGGACATTATACCTGGGTCTCTGGATTAACAGCCCAGTGATGATACAATTAGGCAATTGCCACCTCCCTTTGAAGCTGGGTCTCAGGGGCTTGTGTCATAGTTTAGGATGCAATTACACTTCAGACTATCTCCCTGCGTTTTGGCTCCTTTGGCATCCATTTTCATGTTTTGTACTTCTGGCTAGCTCTCACCCCTGATGATTCACCACATTCTCCGGTCAAATAATTTGTAGCATCTCCTGCTGTATTTTGTTTAAACTCTGTATATCCCAGGAAGGAACCTTTTATCACTACAGAAAATGATTCAATACAGCAAATTATTGCCCCAATGTGCCTCTACTTCCTTTCCACTCTGTGATATTGAACTATGGAGTTAATCATAGCATAGAACCGAAGAATTTTTCAGTATGGAAGAAGGCCATTATGCCCATTGTGTGTGTACAAGCTCCCAAAAGAGCTACCCAGCTAATCCCATTCCCCAGCCCTATCTCTATAGGCCTCAAACTTCACCACTTCCAAATATACATACAGTTCTCTTTTGAAACCTCCCACAGAATTGACTTCCACCACTCTCCCAGGCAGTGCACTCTAAATCAAAACAACTCTCTGATTAAAGATAACAAGGTGTAGGGCTGGATGAACACAGCAGGCCAAGCAGCATCAAAGGAGCAGGAAAACTTGACGTTTCGGGCCTAGACCCTTCATCAGAAATCTTCCCTCATTTCACTCCCAGCAATCTTGCTGACAATCTTAAAGTTGTGACCCCTAGTTACTGACATACTAACTAGTAGAAATAGAATATCCTTCTTTATCCTGTCAAAATAGTTCATAATTTTGAACACCTCAGTAAGGTCACTTCTTAATCTTCTCTGCTCCAAGGAGAACAAGCTCAAACTCTCTCATCTTTGCTTTTATCTGAAATACTTAATTCCTGGTATCATTCTAGTATATCTTCTTTGAACATTCTCCAGTGCTTTAACATCCTTCCAGAACTGAACATAATATTCCAAATGTGGTCTGTACAGGTGTAGCATCACTTCCTTGCCTTTGTACCCTATAGCTCTGTATATAAACTCAAGGATCCGATAATCCTTCTTAACAGCAGTTTCACCTTGCCTGGCCACTTTCAGAGAATCACGTACGTGAACCCTGAGGGCCCCCTGTTCCTGTGCTTCCCAAATCTGCAAATTTAGAGATTTTACTCGCAACACCCATCTCCAAATCATTTACATGAATCAGAAAAAGCAAGGTTCTCAACACTTATCCCCGAGGAACAGCACTTTTGACTCGTCTCCAATCTGAGCTTTTCCGGAAATTTCTATTTTTGTCTCAGATTTACAGCATCAGTGGTTCTTTCGATTTTTATTCTTGACAATGCCATGTCGATTGTCTCATATTAATATATTTTTCTTAAAGATTTTTTAAAATATATTTATATTATGCCATATTGTGGCTTCCATCAGTTTTCCCACTATTAATATCAAGCTGCTAAGTCTGTAGTTTCCTGAGTTATCTGTTGTCCCTTTCTAAAACAATGGTGTTATATTTGCAATCCTCTAGTACCCCAAGGCTATTCCTGTGTTCAGAGGGGCCTGGAAATTTTCTCTTAATTCTGTGAAGTAGCAACCAGAACCACCTATCATGCAACCGCCCAGTGCACTCTCCCCCCCAATTTCAGCACACATCATACAGGAGCTTCAACACTGGTCTGCTCCAAGTCTGACCTTGTGCCTACAGATTGGGTTTCCTTGCCTCTTACTTTTGTTCCTGTTATTCTTTAGTTCTTCCCCCTTACCCTTGGCAAGTGCCATTCACGAGTTGCGATTTTTGCATGGGTTTTTTTGTCCCCTATTCTGCTCCTTCCTTTAGTTGCCCACATCTGTTCACATTTCACCGACAACCAGTTTTCTGCACCCATCACTAGTGTGTTCCCACCCACAGTAATCAGCACCTGAAGCTGAGCAAATGACTTGACCCAGGAACTACGCTATCAAGGATAACAAGGTGTAGAGCTGGATGAACACAGCAGGCCAAGCAGCATCAGAGGAGCAGGAAGGCTGACGTTTCGGGCCTAGACCCTTCTTCAGGAAATCGCTATCACGCTTGGCACCAGTTATTAACCATTTATAACTCCAGCATATGAAAACAAGTGCCAGTGCATGCTGACCTCCGACATTGCATTCACTCATCATTTGCATTGAGGCTTTGGCTTCAAGGGGACCATAAATCTAGTATGTGTTGAGAGACAAGGAAGACCCTGGAATGACGTGTGTGTGTGGGGCCTCTGCTCTGTCACAAGGCACTGGCACATTCCTGCTCCTTCCAGGCACAAAGAGTTTAAATGATCTCCTCTTTCCGATCAGACTGATGCTGAAAAGCATCTCAGGAATTCAGAGACAAACATTTACACACATGCCCATACAAAATACACCAGTTGTGGCTCAGGAAGCTTTCTTTAGAAATATCTTCAAAATAGATATAACAGATATACACACTTGTAAAGCTTATTGGAACAGGTCTGAAAAATTAAAACTGTAAGAACTCATGTCGCAGTCAGTCATTATAAATAACTTGGGCAAATAAATCTCATAATCAATGGCTTTCCACATACTTGAGGCTGTGGTTTGCAATGGTAACCTTTTGATTGCACTAAAAATTGCATGTCTGAAAGTGTGTAACTCCTACACTGTTAACCCTGGCACATCCCCCAAGGACCCACCCTCAGCCCCCTCCTATTGTGTTGACATGCTGCCCTGTGTGTTAATAATCCAAAAACTTTGTTCTACCTCACTATCAGCTCTCTGTTATCCCTAAATTAATTGCCAAACTGCTTGGCCATCTGACATCCAGTGCTTGATGAGCAAAAAAATTCCCCCAATTAAATATTGGGAACACTAAAGCTATTTGCTCCCTTGTAAAAAAAAACTGTTCTCTGGCTACTGAGTCCATCCCTTTCCCTGGCAACTGGCTAATGTCATATCTGGCCTCAAGATATGCTTCTGACCTCCTATGGGTGTGGTCACCAAAAGCGCTCACTTCCACTTCTGCAAGACCACCTGAATCCACCCTGCCTCAGCTGATCTGCTGCTGAAATCCTCATCCATTCTTTTATTATCTCGAGGTTTGACTAATTCGAAGCACTCCTGTCTGGCCATTCACTTTCTCCCTTCCACAAACTTGAAGTCACCAACACTCTGCTGCTTGTGTCTTAAATCACATCAGGTCATCCTTGTCTTTGCTGGGTTTGTATTAGCTGCCAGTTCCACAGCACATTAATTTGAAATTCTCTTCCTGTTTTCAGATTCCCTCCACAGACTCACCCCTGATATCTCTTGAAGTTCCACAATCCTTCAGCGATCTCTGCACTAATTCTGGCCTCCTGAACATTCCAGTTGAATGACTCCACCATCGTGCTTTCAGATACTAAGGCCCTAAACATTGGAACTCCCTCCCCATTCCGCACTGGCTCTCCATCTTTCCTTCTCTCTCTTTCACTAAGCTTTTGGTCATCTGCCCAAATATCTCCTTTAATGATTCACAGTTAAGTGTTTTACGAGAGTGTTTTAAGACACTCTTGTCAAATTTCTTGAGATGTTTTATTGCATTAAAATTGCTATATTCCATATGAGTGAGTTTCATGAAATTGTTACCATTGTCAAAGGGAAAATGTTGCAGTATGCTTTGGTTACAGGGTGTATAATTTTCCCTTATAGTCATTGTTCATGCTTAAATATTCCGGCATTCTCTTATTAGGGTACAATTCTGTCAATGCCTCCAGACCTTGATGTCTCACCCAATCGCACTATTCTCTTCTTCTTAGCTGAAGGACCAGACTGTCACAGCAGTATATTTTCATTGTAACAATAATTGCAAAACGACTCATTGGATTTACCATTGTTTCAGAGTGAGCCCACAGCTGACAAACTAACCCATGTCCAATGAGGGGCATCACAGCGGAGCCTGATCTTGTCCCCACTCTGTATCCATCCATACATATACACTTCAAGATCATAGGGCTAGAGTGAGAATTCCAGTTGTTTTTCATTCCCTTCCTTTGCAGACACCTACTACAGCCCCATCTGAGATCAAGTAATTCAGTACAAAGTTGAACCTGAATCTTCTGATCTGTATGGTTAGGAGGAGGTATAGTACTGTTAACTAAGAACTGTCTCTTCTGAACATGGGTGATCCAATGGGTATCAAGGACATTCACAGCAGGGTATGGGTTTGATTCTACATCCATAACTGATCTCAGATAGAACAATGGTTGAGCACTTGTTGCGTGACTGGACTAAAAATCCAGAGTTGTAAATTCAAATGGCAACATGTCAGTATGTGAATTTAAATTTAATTAATTAAGTAAGTCTGGAATAAAAAACCAGTCTCAGTAATAGTGACAATGAAGGCATTGGATTTTTGGAAAAATCCAATGGGTTAGTGAATGTCCTCTATGGAAGAAAACATGCTATCCTTATCCAGCCAGACTCACTGCAGAATAGTCAAAATCTACCTCTGAAATGGCAAACCACGACAAAAATTACAAAAAAGAACCATGTAGACTCCAGTAGTTCACAGGCGTCTAGCGAATAGTTTAAATCCTGGCCAATTCCAGTGACTATTATATTTTCATGAATGTTTTTCTTTAAATTGCAATTGCCTTTAAGGACTTGAGATGGAGGAGGATAGTAAAGATTAGCTTTCCTGCTTCCAACTGATAAAGCGTGGACTCCAGTAAAGGGCTGAATTGAGCTCAGTGGTGATGCCTTCTACAGTTCATCAGTGTCATTTGAGGCTCATTTTGAAACCAAACACAGACAGACATTCAACAGTCCAGGTGGAAGCCTGACAAATGTGTTGCAAAGATTAACCATTGGCTTAACCTGTGCCACTAATTGCCGCCAATCAAACTGCAAATTAGGATGAATGACTGGTGTCAATATGCATCGGCAAAAATAAAACAGACTACACAGTATCACAGGCATTTCAAACAGCCTGAGGTGCAGGGCCAACGCCTTGCTACAACTGTCTGCGCTCTGCTTGTATAAGGGGAGTGCTAAAGACCACACATATCCACTGTGGCTTGTGTGTTTCAGCAACGATCGTTGCCAAAATGTGGGTCTCCTAAAGTTGTTGGCACAGTAATCAAAAAATATAAAGAGTTTGTAAGAGTTATTGATTGCACAAAGTCACAACATTCAGGAATCCCGGTCTTCTGCTGCATGAATACAGTACATTAAACTGCTTGATGTGTCATGCCAATGCGATGCAAAATTGCATCATAATGTAAGTACATGTGACAATCTGGGATGTTTCAGTGTCTGCTCCAAAGCACACAACTCCACAATTTTTTTTATTTGGCAGCAGAGTAGTCTTGCACGTACACGATTCTCTGCCTCTACTTCCTGTATATCTGTTGCAAATCGGGAAAATCATTCTTTTGCATATTTGCAGAAGGGAGGAAAACAAAAACAGATAGAAAAGAACATTTGTTAAAGTTATCAGTCCTGCTTAGTTGGCCACATTCATTTTCATCATGATCTAAACAATTCAGTTATTAATACTTACAGTATTTCTTGTTTTCTCTTCTGGATTTTAATAATTCATTATATTTGGTTATGAAGACTGCTAACTTCATTGTTAGGTGAATGAAAGGACAATAAAATGGGGTCTGTTTTCAGACACAGATAAGTGGAGGTGAAAATAGAGCATGTGTGCCAACCAACAAGTTCTGAACTCTCAGGCAGAAGCCTCATTTCAAACATTTGGGAATGCTGTCAGTCTTGGCCTAGATCTTCACTGCTATGGAAAATTGTCTTTCAATTAGTTGATTTTGAAAAATCCCTTGGTTGCCTTGTAGACCTGGAAGAGGCCTGTATCTACCTCTACAGCACACAAGTAGCTAAACATTTAGTTGGGCTTTGCCTAATTAAATGGCAGTGTTGTTCCAGGATAACCGCACACTTTAAAAAAAATCCACTTGACTGCCATGACAGGAGGCATATTTATTCGGGGTAATCCAGAATCTTGTGAAGACCAGTTAAAAACAAATTGTTAAGGTGGTGAATTTGAAGAGTCCGTTATCATAATTGTTACAAGTAGTGTTACAGAGTCATGGGTATCAACAGCACAGACAAAGACCCTTCAGTCCATTGAGTCTGCACTAGTCAAAATCAACTATTTAACTATTTCAGTTTGCAACAAACAACTGCACCTCCCAGTCGCGAACCATTTCAACTCCCCCTCCCATTCCTCAGACGACATGTCCATCCTGGGCCTCCTGCAATGCCACAGTGATGCCACCCGAAGGCTGCAGGAACAGCAAATCATATTCAGCCTGGGAACCCTGCAGCCCAATGGTATCAATGTGGATTTCACAAGCTTCAAAATCTCCCCTCCCCCAACTGCATCCCAAAACCAGCCCAGCTCATCTCCGCCTCCCTAACCTGTTTTTCTTCTCACCTCAAGCCACACCCCCATCTCCTATCTACTAACATCATCCTGCCCCCTTGACCTGTCCGTCCTCCCTGGACTGACCTATCTCCTCCCTAACCCCGCTACCTACACTCACCTTTTCTGGCTCCATCCCCGCCTCCGTCTGCCTCCTCTCCACCTATCCTCTCCTCTATCCATCCTCTATCCGCCTCCATCTCTCTTCCTATTTATTTCAGAACCCTCTTCCCCTCCCCCATTTCTGATGAAGGGTTTAGGCCCGAAACGTCAAGTTTTCCTGCTCCTATGATGCTGCTTGACCTGCTGTGTTCATCCAGCCCCATGCTTGTTATCTCATTTAACTATTCTAACAAGCATGGGGCTGGATGAACACAGCAGGTCAAGCAGCATCATAGGAGCAGGAAAACTTGACGTTTCGGGCCTAAACCCACTTTCCAGCACTTGGCCCATAGCTTTGTATGCCTTGGTGTGAACATCTAAATACTTGGATTCATAGAGTTACAGAGGTGTACAGCATGGAAACAGACCCTTCGGTCCAACTCGTCCATGCTGACCAGATATCCCAAATTAATCTAGTCCCATTTGCCAGCTTTTGGCCCATATCCCTTTAAATCCTTCCTATTCATGTACCAATCCAGAGGACTTTTAAACAGGGGTAGCACAGTGGCTCAGTGATTAGCACTGCTTTCTCACAGTGCCAGGAACCCAGGTTTGATTCTGCTCTCAGGTGTGGAGTTTGTGCATTCTCCCTGTGTTTGTGTGGGTTTCTGCCAGGTGCTCTGGTTTCCTCCCACAGTCCAAAGATGTGTAGGTTAGGTGGATTGGCCATATGAAATTGCCTGCAGTGTCCGGGGTATGCATGTTAGTTGGATTAGACATAGGAAATTCAGAGTTACAGAGAAAGGGTAGGGAGATAGATCTGGGTGGGATGCTCTTCAAAGGGCAGTGTGGACTTCTTGGGCAAAATGGCCTGTTTCCACACTGTAGGGATTCTGTGAAATGTCGTAATTGTACCAGCCTCTGCCACATCCTCTGGCAGCTCATTCCATACATGCACAACCCTCTGGCATATGCCCCAGTCTGCTCAATCTCTCTTCATAACTGAAACTCTCCAGGCCAAGCAATATTCTGGTAAACAAAAACAGAAATTGCTCGAAAAAGATCAACAGATCTGGCAGCATCTTGGAGAGAAATCAGAGTTAACGTTTCCGGTCCAGTAAGTCTCCGTTCTGAGGAAGAGTCACTTGGCCCAAAACAATAACTCTGATTCCTCTCCACAGACGCTGCCAGAGCTGCTGAACTTCCCCAGCAATTTCTGGTTTTCTTTCTGCTTTACAGCATCTGCAGTTCTTTTGGTTTTTATAACATCCTGGTAAATCTCTGCTGCACCCTCTCCAGTCCTGTCTTATCCCCTCTAAATGTGGATAAGAACTGTATAATTCTCTAACTGTGGCCTAGCCAGCATTTTATACAGTTCCAGCATGACCTCTCTGCTCTTAAACACTATATCTGAACTAATAAATGTAAATATACCCTGTTATTAACCATTTTATCAGTCTGCCTTGATTTTGTAAGGGACCAGTGGATATGCATACCAATTCCCTTTGGTCCTTGGTGCTTCCCAGGGTCCTATCGTCCAACATGTATTCTCTTGCCTTGTTTGTCCTGCACAGTGCACCACCTTATATTTAAAATGTCTTCCTCACCTGGATAGTAGAGTTGCAACACTTACCACTAAGAGGCTCATACTTTCTTCTTCTTGAACTTAATAACATTTAATCATTTTTGCGCAACCGCCTAATAAATGCTCCTGGGTTTTCTGTAGTCAAACTAAAATGCGATGATTTCAATAATCTGTCCAGCAGGAACTAATCTCTTTGGTACATAACTGGATACCATTGCCAACACAGTGTGGAGCCGGAGGAACACAGCAGGTCAGGCAGCATCAGAGGAACAGGAAAGTTGACGTTGCGGGTCGGTACCCCATTGCCCATTTCCATATTCTGCAAGCAGTTCAGAGAAGGTCATTGTAAGCTGCTTCCCTGCACCAATATTGCTAAACTATATCCGCACATTGACATGTTGGACTACAATGTTTCCTTAAGCATCAGGGAGGAAAATCCAGCAATGCAAGCTGGTTCATAAATATTGCTGTCTCATGATTCAAAGCACAGGAGCAGCAGAACTTTTACAAATCTTTAAGTCATCGGAAGTTGTAAACTTGCTATGAGTATGTCTTTTTCTAATTCTACATATAAATTATTTGGAAGTGCTCCAGAACTAGCCGCACCCTTAGCCACTCTGTTCCAGTACAGCTACAAGGTTGGCATCTACCCAGCAATGTGGAAATTGCCCAGTTTATCTTGTTCTCAAAAGCGGACAAATTTAACCCAGACAGTTACTGCCAATCAGATTACACTTAGTCACTTGCAAACTGATGGAAGTTGTGGTTGACAGCAATCAAGTGACACTTAGTCAACAATAACCATTGATCAGAAACTGAGCTGGACCAGCCATGTAGATAGTATCACTGCATGCTCATGTCAGAGGTTGGAAATTTTTCAGCAACTAATTCACCTCCTGACGCCTTAAATCCTGTCCACCATCTATAAGGCATAGTAAGGACTGTGATGGAATACTAGCCACATGCCTGGAAGGGTGTAGCTCTAACAACACATGCAAATAGCTTGACACCATCCATTGGCAGCCCATTCACCATCTTAAACATTCACTGCCTCTGCACTAATGCATAGTGGTAGCAATGTATACCATCTACAAGATGCATGTAGCAACTTACCAAGATTCCATCAACAACTCCTTCTAAACTCATGACTTTACCAACTAGAAGGACAAATGCAACAAGATACATGGGAAAATCACCACTTGCCAGATACACTCCATCTTGACTTCAGTGTTGCTGGGTCAAAATCCTGGAACTCATTTCCTAACATCATTGTTGATCTACCCACATCACATGGACTACAGTGGTTCAAGAAGGCAGCTCATTATCACCTTCTAAAATGCTATTAGGAATGGATAGTAAATGCTGATCCAGACAGCCACATCCAGTGAAGGAATAAAAATGAATCAAATTCTGCAGACTAAAGAAAGAAGTGAGCAAAGTTAGTGGCAAAGAGAGTTCAGGAGGACATAGATTAGAAAAACTGCAAATGAGATTGAAGCTCTCATGAAACTGCAGAGTTCAAAAGTGGAGTTAATGCAAAACTGAGTTATTGGTTAGGGTCAGTCAGAACGTTATTTAGTTTCAGAAAGCAAAACAGATTGCAGAAGATATTTGGTAAGATGATGCCAGAGATGAGCAGCTTTAGTTATGATAAGAGATTAGAGAACTGTGGCTTTGTAAAAAAAACTTGACCAAAGGAGCTTATGAGGAGATTTAACAGATAGTGAAGAAAGATATCTGTCTGAGACTGGTACAGCTGGGAAAAGGAGCAAGTTAAACAGCCAGGGCAGGTAAGAACAAAGCAGAGAATGAGGTAGAGCTAATAAATCAAGCTGCATTTATTTCAATGCAAGAGGCCTAACAGGTAAGGCAGATGAACTCACAGCATGGTTGGGAGCATGGGACTGGAATATCATAGCAATTACAGAGAACTGGCTTAGGGATGGACAGGATTGGCAGCTTAATATTCCAGGGTATAGATGCAATAGGAAGGATTGAAGGTGAGGGGGGTGGGGGGGGGTGGCAAGAGAAGAGGGGAAATGGCATTTTTGATTAGAGATAATATTGTGGCTATACTTAGTGAGGATATTCCTGGGAATATGTCCAGGGAAGTTATTTTTGGTGAAACTGACAAATAAGAAAGGGATGATCACCATATTGGAATTGAACTGTAGACCCCGCAATAGTCAGTAGGAAATTGAGAAACAAATTTGTGACAACATCTCAGTTATCTGTAAGAATAGTAGGATGGTTATGGTAGGGAATGCTGGCAGGCAAAGGGATGGCTGGAAAATGGGAAGCATTCCGAAAATGAGATGAGATCAAGACTACTGGAAATGACGGCTTCCCCAGGAAATCTTTCAAAGTGGGAGACATATGCTCCAAATGGAGGCTCTTTCTGAGAACTGAATCCTAGTTAAGAGCATGAGCCCATCCATGTCGAACACTAAGTACAATCCGGCAATTTAAATGGAAGCGCTGAATGCAGAATGTCCACTTTACATTTCTGTAATTGTTTATACAGTCTGTTAAATTCGGATATATTCTTCTAATAAATGATCATCTTTCAAAATCTATGAAAGTCTGTCCATGCCTTGTAGGCTTCCATTAGATCATCTTTCTGGTAAATGTTATCCATGAAGCCTAATATCAGAGACAAATTTGCTTAAGTATCCAACTGGTGGGCTTCTAGCTCATAAAATACTTTGCTTCCAAGTTTATTTTTGTCAGGAAGCAACGGCAAGGCCATATCTTGTTTCCCCTTTGGCAGGGATTTAACCCGTGTCCAAATACCCACTTCATCCTTCTACCGGTCACAGGTTGAGACTCTGGGAACTTTGGCAGGTAATATTACCCTAACAATTTATATTTGCCTTCAATCATTCTTCACAAAATCTACTCAAATTGTAATTTTCTGCCTTAAAAACATACTTATTTTCCAACATTTAGGTTTTGGGCAACTGAACTCTGCTACCATCTTAAATGTTTGACAAAGGGTTTTTGAAGGAGGAGACCAGAAGTCAACCTTTAGTTTATGTTGTTGTTAAAGTGGGATTCAGCAATGGGTACTGCCTTTGAAGAACACGGGGAGATAAAGAGATTCCCGTTGTTGATGATGGTCATTAATTGCCTGGCATTTGTATGGCACAAATGTTATTTGCCACAAATCAGATTAAGGCTGAATGTTGTCCAGTTCTTGAAGCAGATCAACAGGGACTGCTTTGGTACCTGAACTTGCAAATGGTACTGAGCATTGCGATCTTCAGTGAACACAGATACTGTTCATTGTAGCGGTATCATAGCATGTGCATCTTTGGCTTACTTTCTATCATTCTAACCATTATGTTGAGTCAGAACTTGTTTGTCATGTTGGATGGGTTTTGGGCAGGTTGCTGTTCCAACTGAAAGAAATGATGATGGAATTTAAAGGTAAGGAGAACCATAAAGAGGAAGAATTTTTTTTATATATGTCTCAGCAAGACCTCAGACTACAAAGATAAATACCAGGGAGGTAATCTCGAGAAACCTTCATTCACACAAATCAAAACTGATATTAATGTGACTTAGAGCCTGGTGCTAACTTTCACTGGACTGGTCCAGGGAGTAGTGTTTAGAAGTGCAAACAGCAGGAAAGCCTGTCCACAGACTCTGTGAAGATTACAATAGGGGATTTTAACTTTCCAAACATAAACTGGGACTACCCTAGAGTTATGGTATGGGATAGAAAGGAATTTGTTAAGTGCATACAAGAAAATTTTCTGAATCAGTCTATGGATGTACCTACTAGAGAAGGTG
The DNA here is from genome assembly GCA_024137785.1 of Ginglymostoma cirratum. Taxonomy (NCBI): domain Eukaryota; kingdom Metazoa; phylum Chordata; class Chondrichthyes; order Orectolobiformes; family Ginglymostomatidae; genus Ginglymostoma; species Ginglymostoma cirratum. The sequence continues at coordinate 9,190,347 of JAHRHZ010000051.1, forward strand.
CAAAACCTGACGTTCTCTTGGGAAGTAAGGCAGGGCAGGTGACTGAGGTTCAGTGGGGGAGTGCCTTGAAGCCAGTGACCATAATTCTACTAATTTTAAAATAGTGATGGCAAAGGATAGACTGGGTCTAGAAGTTAAGGTTCTAAATTGGAGAAAGGCCAAGTTTGACAGTATTAGACAAGAACTTTCAAGAGTTAATCTAGAAGTTAAGGTTCTAAATTGGAGAAAGGCCAAGTTTGACAGTATTAGACAAGAACTTTCAAAAGTTGATTGGGGTGGATGTTCACAGGGAAACGGACAGCTGGAAAATGGGAAGCATTCAAAAGTGATATAACTAGAGCCCAGAGATAGTATGTTCCTGTTAGGGTAAAGAGCAAGGCTGGTAGGTTGAGGGAATGCTCGATGATTAGAGAAATTGAGGTTTTGGTCAAGAATAAGAAGGAAGCACATGTCAGGTATAGACAGCAGAGATCGAGTGAAACATTAGAAGAGTGTAAATGCAGTAGGAGTGTACTTAAGACAGTAATCAGGAGGGCAAAAGTATTTGAGAACTGAAGATGAGTCATATTGGACTTGAAACGTTAACTCTGTTTCTCTCTCCAGAGAGATTGCAAGACCTGCTGAGTTTCTCCAGCACTTTCTGATTTTCTTTCTGATTTCTGGTATCTGCAGCACTTTGCAACTATTCGAGAACCTGGCCACTGGTCTTAATTAACAGGGGTCTTTGAGTTGGCCAATTTGTTGGCTGCCTACCCAAAAATTGCTTCTTTCTCTCAAACAGAATTCCCTCCTGATGTTATCGCCAGCACTTATAAATAAAAATTAAGTCTAGGGTATCTTAACCACCACTCTGAGACTGAGTGCTTCGTCTATTTGTCGCTTATAAACATATCAAAAAGAAACAAGTGTAGGCCATTCAGACCCTCAACCCTGCACTACTGTCCAACAAAATCATGGCTAATCTTGACTGTAACCTCAAATCCACATTCATACCTACCTCTGATAAACTTTCAACCTCTGGCATAACAATAATCTACCCACCACAGTCTTAAAAAAACATTCAAGGACTCTGCTTTCACCACCTTTCCAAGAAGAGAGTTCAAAAGACTCACAGATCACTGAGAGAAAAGAAAATTCAGTTCATTTCTGTTTTAAATTGGTGGCCCCAAATTTTCAGTGACTCTTAATATTAGATTTTTCCACAAAAGGAAACACCCTCTCTACATCTACACTATCAAGACCCCTCAGGATCTTAAATGTTCCAATCAAGTCATCTCCTACTCTTCTAAACCCAGTAGATGCAAGCCCAGAGTGTCCAAACCTTTCTCATAAGACACGCACTCACTCCCCGAATTGGTCATATAAACCTTTCTCTGAACTGCTACCAATGCACTTACATCCTTTCTCAAATAAGCTGACCAATATTGTGCACAAAACTCCAGATGCAGTCTCACCAATGGTTTGTATAGCTGCAGCATAATCTCCTACTTTTGTATTCAACTCTCCTCATGATAAATGATAACATTCTATTAGCTTTCCTAATTATTTTCAGTACCTGCAAACTAACCTTTTGTGATTTATTCATAGTGAGACCTGGATCACTCTGCACTTTAGAGTTCTGCACTTTCAATATGTAGATAGTTGGACAATGGACAAGTGGACAATTTCACATTTTCTGACTTCCTCATTTGCAACATCTTTGCCCATTCTCTTAACCTATCTATCTTTTTGTAGCCTCCTTATGTACTCTTCATAACTTACTTTCCTACTTATCCTTTTGTCACCAGCAAATTTGGCAACCATACCTTGTTTACCATCATAAAAGTTATTTGTATATATAGTAATGAGCTAAGGTCACAGCACTGACCCCTGTGGCACACCACTCATTACATCTTGCCAACTTGAAAAATGCCCTTTCATACTGACTTTCTGCTTCCTCTTAGCCAGCCAATCTTCTATCCATGCCAAAAGGGTACCTCCTGCGCAAACAGCTTTATTTTCTACAACAACCTGTCACTACTTTCTGTAAATGGAGAATCATGGGGATGAATATTTTAAGGGTATCAGCCCACGAACCATCATCTTAAGAGCTTTACTAAATAAGAGAATTCTTCTCACTGTGATAAAACAAAGAACTGTGGATGCTGGAGATCTGAAACAAAAACAGAAATTGCTGTTTAACAGTTCTGATGAAGAGTCACCTGAATCAACACACTAACTCTACTTTGTCTCCACAGATCTGCTGAATTTGATAGTGATTTCTGTTTTTGTTTCATGGTGTATGTATACATTTAAATATTTGCTTATCTCAGTTGGTACTAATCATCTGCTTGAATTAAAAGGCTGCGAGTTCAAATCTATACCACTGGACTACTGCACTGTCAGACTTCCTTTTTTTTGGTAAAATGTTACACTGAAACTTTTAATAGATGTAAGTAATGGAAGTAACTTCAGGTCTAATGACCAATATTTCTCACCACAGCTCATCTTTGGGAAAGATACATCTGGTTAATTTTCGACCTGCGAAGGTATCTATATGGCCTAGCTGGTCTTAGTGTGATAGAGAAATATCACTCGGTAGTCTAACGAGAAAAGGCTTTTGTTTTAAATAAGATGTAGTTTATTACAACTAGGTCCAAGTTACATTAGTTTGATACATTGTTACAGAAACTATGAGGGAGACAACAATGGTTGTTCTTTATTCTCTGAGGTCCAGAGGTGCTTTTTCACATGCAAATCCATATGACATCATCATATCAGGTCATGCATAATGCATTTCTCAATATTTCAGAGCCTAACACTCTTACACAACAGCTCTCTCCAAACTTCTTTTTTTTGATTATCATTATTCATAAATTTTTGTCTATGAATGCATTTAGCACTACCCCTATCGCCCTAAGCCTCAGGCTTCATGAATTCTTTCTTGGCATGATCTCTGTCGTTGATATGGATTATTCCTGTCAAGATAAAATTAAGTATTCTGCACCTTCTCAACATTTGATATCAGCCTTGCATTTGCCATCAGGATCTGTTCATCAAGCTGTACTGAACTCTGACTTATATCTGTTGAAGTTTCATCAGCTAATGGGGTACAGTCAGTAGTTCTCTCATCTTTTGCATTTCCTCACAAGCTTTGCTGATTCTTGTATTCTGAATTTTCTTCATTGTTGATGTTGTGGAAAACATTTCTACCAACCGTGTATAGCTGCATGTTCCCATCCTGTTATCAGTATGAAACAATTCTCTGGTGTCAACATAACTAAATGCAATGGATTCTATCTTCTGCTTAGGTTCAATGATGAGTCCAGGAAGCCTTAGGAAATTTTCCACCAGTTGACTCTTGACTAACTGTTCCTTAATTAAAATTTCTTATGGCTGTTGTTCAATGACAGGCTGTTCCTTAAAAAGTTGTGGCTGAGTGTTGCTTGACCAGTTTTTTTAAAAATTTAGAATGAGTTTAATTCCTTTCACCATTTGAAGAAAATTGTGAACAAGACATGTTTTCATGCTGAAGAGTGAGAATTCTTGATGGTGATGTATGTACACATTCTCTACTATCTGACAATGCATGCTGTCAAGTTGCTTGTAGTTGCTTTGATCTTAAGTGATATACATCCTGGACAGTATATGAATTTATAGCTCTTTAGTTAACTTTTACCACTAATCTACAGAGATCATTTATGACGTTAACTATGTATTCCCCTTGATGTTGAATTTCTGCATTAAATTTTGCTCCTTCAACACTTTTGTTTGTTCTAAGGTTAAAGTAAATGTTAAAAGTTTGCAGAACATTATCAAAAGTATTTGTTACTTCTTTTGATAACCCTGTTAGGCTGGAAAATTAGTAGCTATAATTCCAATTCAATGCATAAGTGTATTCACTTCTTGAGCTTCTGATTTAGTGTCTAGTTTGGAAGCAATTTTAGAATTTAAGGATTGTTTTCTCCAAGATGCCTACTTCAGCATTTTAGATCATCCATCTCTGAAATTAAATCTTTGTGACAATATTATTTCTGTTGCCACGTCCTACCAATTTGATTATTTATTTCCTTCCTTTAATCCTGAAGGGAGCAATGCTGTTACTGTGCACTGCTGTACTGGAGAGTTTTCCATGCTCTAGAAGTCAAATGAAGGATTCTTGTCTTATGAGTAAAATGGATGATTCCAGCCTTTTCCTGCAACTTCAGTAGCTTTCTCCTGTTTGCATCACACTTCACTGAATGAATCCTGCTGCCGGTAGCTTTAGTAAAGAATCCCTGTTCTCTTAAAGGCCTTAGTGAATAAATTCCATCCTTGGTACCTATAGGAGACAAATTCCATTGATTTCCAATTTCCTTAGATGATTCCTGCTGTTTGTGGCTCTACTAATAGTTTCAGTTGCTTTACAGGTTTTTTTTTTCTGGAGATGATTCTCTTTAAGTTTTAAATACATGCACCTCATCTTTATCACAGTTTTAAGTAATGGATTGCCTGCTTTTTTTCCTTTGAGGACTCAATAGTTACCTAACTTTCCCCGTCCATTAGTCTCCAACATTTTCTCCTAAGCAACCTGTTCAGAAATGTTATTTCACACCTATAAGTAGGTGGGGCTTGAACCCAGCCCTCCTAGTCCAAGGGTAGGTACACTACCACGATGCCGCAAGAGGGCCTTCCATCAGTCTTTGACAGTGTAAGCTTTTAAATTGCTCCTTCATTGCTTTATTTCTTGTTTTGTAATGTTCACAGGTCCGTGCCTTTGTTTTAAATTGCCTCTGTGGTCTTTGGTTTCCCTTCCTGTAGCTCTGTCTCATGGTATCCACTTATTATGGCGAACGCTCAGTCTGAGCTGTTAGTTACTGTCCTTCACTTAGTTCTAGTTTATCCAGCCTAGTAACTGCACTATTTTAAAGGTTCCTCCCTTTACCTAATAAGGCTTTCATTTATATTTACAGATCCTCTGATGTCCGTTTGCCCTCCAGCTGAACCAAGACTCAGGACCTCTCCAACAGTATCCTGTACAATCTGGAACTGTTTGTGTGTGACTGGTGTTTGAGTTGAATTGAGATTTGAGCTTACATTTGTGCATGTCGCTTAGCATGTCTGAAATTTAACCAGTAACTGTAGCGTCTGCCTTTTGGAATTAGAATTGGTTTTTATTGTCATATGTACTCAAGTACAAAAGAACAGGGGTACAGTGAAATGTGTACAATGTCACTACACACAGTCCCATCTTGCGTACCTAGTTACAAATCTTACATACTAAAACAAATTAGGTACAAAAGTAGAGAAATAAATAAAAAAGCTAAAGTTCTACACTTCAGTTCTTTCAGCTGGTGCGTGTCGCACACACAGCCTTTTAAAAGCTGTGTCTGAAGATTCTCCACTCTCACTGTCTGGTTGCAAGATGAACCAATGCCCACTGCTGACACCATGTTGTCAGTTGGATCCTCACCCCTCATTCATCACATTATTCATCCTGCTGAAAGAAGAATCGAGTAGACTTGCTGCCACCAGCCTTTTTCCTGGCAATGATCCTCAGGGTCTGGTTGGTCTAGTGTGGTAACTTAATGAGAAGAGACTTAAACAGTAGATAGTTTATTGCATGATAGAAGCTGGATACAAGTTATATCAGTGTGATACAAGACTATGATTTTTGTTATTTGACAGCGAGGGAGAGTTTGATTTTAGTTCTTACTTCTTTGAGGTCCAAAGCTATCTTTCTTCCATCCAAATCGGTATGATATAATCATACTGGGTCCTGCTTAATACACTCTTCAACATTAAGCCTGTCAGAGCTTAACAGTCTTACACAACACCATGGGTGTGATAAAAACCCTATCTAAATCTAAAGGTATCTCTCTATTTCCAAATGTATTTTTTTATAAAGGTATATTTCTTTGAAAATAAAATATACAAGTACAGACCAGGGGTAATTCAGAGTATGAACTTCTGACAAGACACCATAAATGCCACTCAATGGGGCTGGTGATGTTTAAATTGCATTCTGTGATTGACCTTTCTTTGAGTGAACCATGGTGGACTCCCTGCTAGGAGTGGAAGCTCATGGAATTTAGACAATATCTGTCAGAGAACATTGGCTTGCTTGCTGCGTTTTCTCCAAGAATGGAGGTAGCCCCATGAAGACTGCAATGGGTAGGTAATTCAATGGCCATTTCATCAGAAGCAGCTCCACCATACGTTTGTTTCCCCAGTGTTATGGATCCAATTTCAATTATAGCATTCAGAAATGCATGCTTTCAGAAATAGCAAGCCAAAATAACTGCTAAAATAATAAAGGTCATCATTATAAATGGTGTACGAAGACGGTCCTTGCTGATTAATAATGAAAAAGCCCACTTTTAACCACATTATGTACACTTGGTACTACAACTATTAGCTCATTTTTAACTGAAATTGAGAATGTCATTGACCAGAGTCCAATGCTATCAATGAATCAAGAAGAGATAAACTGGAATTTAGGTTTTTGAATGGGGCATTTTTGTGTTCTAAACCAAAATAATTTGTTGTTTACAAGGGTGGAGTTTCTGAGCAGTGTGTACAACCTCCTCCTCTGTTACTCACTTCTTCAGAGTAATGTTATGCTAATCAGGAGGCTAAAGTTCGTGACACGCTAAGATTCTTCTTTTGCATAACATTAATTTCCGAACTTATTACATTTTCTTTGTAATCTCAGTACATTTGTGTGGATAAAAACAACAGCAGTGCACAGTTCAGACATGTCTGCCTGTCTGCCTAAGCGTTAGAGCTTAATTTTTCATCATGTGAAGTAGTGGAGTGGACTCTAGCATTTCGGTATTTTAGTCCCTTTGACTCATACTATTGGGATGTAAAGTAGTGGTGTTATTTCACAGAGTGGGCGAGGAATTCAGCATAATAGCAGGGCTGCCAGGTCTGTGTTAACCATAGGCAGACTGTAAAACCAAGCATAATTTAATGCAAGATAACAAGGCGTGGGGCTGGATGAACACAGCAGGCCAAGCAGCATCATAGGAGCAGGAAAACTTGACGTTTTGGGCCTAGACCCTTCATCAGAAATGGGGAAGGGGAAGCGGGTTCTGAAATAAATAGGGAGAGAGGGGGAGGCGGATAGAGGATGGATAGAGGAGAGGATGGGTGGAGAGGAGGCAGACAAGTCGAAGAGGCGGGGATGGAGCCAGTAAAGGTGAGTATAGGTGGGAGGGTAGGGAGGAGATAGGTCAGTCCAGGGAGGACGGACAGGTCAAGGGGGCTGGATGATGTTAGTAGATAGGAGATGGGGGTGGGGCTTGAGGTGGGAGGAAGGGATAGGTGAGAGGAAAAACAGGTTAGGGAGGTGGAGATGAGCTGGGCTGTTTTTGGGATGCGGTTGGGGGAGGGGAGATTTTGAAGCTTGTGAAATCCACATTGATACCATTGGGCTGCAGGGTTCATATCCATAATTTAATGCAAGTCTGCAACAAATTTTACAAAATAAAAAAAATAATTTGAAAACAGAAGCTCAATTAAGAGACTGTATGACCATAACCGCAAGACCATGAGATATAGGAGCAGAAATAGACCATTTGGCCTATTGAATTTGCTCTGTCATTCGATCATGGCTGCTATGTTTCTCAACCCCATTCTCTTGCCTTCACCCTGTAACCCTTGATCTCCTTACTAGTCAACAACCTAGCTATCTCTGCCTTAAATATATTCAATGACTTGGTCCCCACAGCCTTCCATGGCGATGAGTTCAACTCATTAGCCACACTCTGGCTGAAGAAATTCCTCCCCATCTCACTTCTAAAGTGTCAACCCCTCACTATGAGGCTGTGCTGTTGGGTCCTAGTTTCTCCTCCGAGTGGAAACATCTTCTCCATGTCAACTCTAATCAGGACTCTCAGTATTCTGTAAGTTTCAATCAGATCCTCAATCATCCTTCTAACTCCATCAAGTAGAGACAGAGTTCTCAACCACTCCTCAACATGACAAGCCAGGATCACTCTTATAAACTTCCTCCGGACGCACTCCAATGCCAGAATGTCATCCTTAGACACAGGACCTAAAACTGCTCGCAATATTCCAAATATGGTCTGATCCGAGCTTTATGCAGGCTTAGCAGTACACCTCTGCTCTTGTACGCCCTCTTGAAATGAATGCTAATGTTGCATTTGACATCCTAACTGCCAACTAAATCATGCTGTGGCCAGAGTCCTGATGACTCACGTAACTAGGGCTATGGGTAGGGCATTAACGAAATGGTGGTGGTGGAGGTGGGCACAGTAGTAGGTTCAGTTGTAAGTAAAGTTAGAAAATCAAAGGTAAAGAAGAAAGTAGAATGGCAGGTTAGTGCTAGGGTTGATTCTTACCGAAAGTGAAAGGGAGGAACAGAATGTGTGAATGTTATATTCGACCATGGAGTCATAAAAGTGCAGGGAAACTTAATAATAGAACAAACTTTAAGGCTTTGTACCTTAATGCATGAAGCATTTGGAATAATGTACATGAACTGATGGCACAAATCGAAGTAAATGAATTCAGAATCCAGCAAAGGAGGACTATAATCTCTGGGTACACACATTGGCATAGAGTAATAAAATTAGACAGATGAAAGATGGCTCAAAGACTGGTGTGATGGTTGCTCCTTATGATGCTGCTTGGCCTGCTGTGTTCATCCAGCTCTACACCTTGTCATCTCAGATTCTCCAGCATCTGCGGTTCCTATTATCTCTGATGGTTGTGCGTATTAGTTCTTCAATCCTGGCATCAATCCTGGGGAAACTGGGGGCTGTACCATAGGGACGATCTACACCCGAACCAGGCTGGGACAAGTGTTCTTGCAAACCACCTAATTAGGATGTAGAGAGGGTTTTAAATTAAATGGAGAGGGCAGGAATCAAATGTGGGAAGATGTGGTATATCAAAGAGTAGAGACAAGGTAAGAGGGGAAAATAGTAACATGGGAGATGGCAGTCAGGAATGGCAGGAAGGCACAGAGAGAATACATCAACAGTCTAGATGTTACAAAGATAATAAAAATCGAATATATAAGCTCTGTTTCTAAATGCACATACCATTTATAACAAAGTAACAAATTGATAGTGTAATGATCATAATGAGGTCAGCCAGATGGACCTCATGGAATATGAGTTTCCTGATCGGGGCTATTAATCTGTTCCAATCAGGGAGCCCTGGGTGATAGATAAGAACAGGAGTGTCAGGGGTTCTGTTTACTCTGAGAACTGGCTCTGAGGGAGCTGGGCCAGTTTCAAGGACTTTCCATGTGTAAACAAAGGGTGACTTGGTGATGGGATACAGGTCCCTGTGGAGTTATTTCAGGCAGCACACATTGAAGTAAACAAATATGATCTGAGAGCCAATACAGACACATGGTTGCAGGATGACTAAGATCGAGTACTGAATATTGTGGGGTATCTGATATTCAGGAAGAGTAGCAAACTAGTTGAAGATGGAGGGGTAGTACTTTTAATAAAAGACAGTGGTTCAACATGCTGGAATGGTTAGAGGTGAACTTGGTTCTGGAGAGCAAGATGTGGTATCAGTTAGGTGGGAATGAAGTATAGTGGGGAAAAGAAATCACCAGTGGGAGCTGTCTATAGAACCCCTAACCGTAACCACAATCGGGACAAAGTATAGAAGAATAAATATCAGTTGCTTGTGATAAAGAGATAGCAGTAATCAACAGTGACTTTAATTTACATATAGACTGGAAAAATCAGATTGGCAGTTGTAGTCTGGATGAGGAGTTCATTGAATGTTGTTCCAGTAAGAACTGTAAATCAGGAGGTGGAAGGGAGAGAGGAACTTACTGAAATTACAATCCCAGAAAAGTGGTACAGAGCAAACTGATAGAGCCTCGGCCTAACAAGTCTCTGAATCCAGATAGGGTCTTAAAAGAGTGTGTAAATGAGTATGTAAATGTATTGGTGTTAATTTTCCAAAATTAGAATAACGGAAGGTTCCATCAGACTGGAAAGTAGCAAGTGTATTCCCTGTATTCAAGAAAGAAAGGAAGCAATAACCTGTAAATTATAGACCAATGAGCTTGACATCTGTCCGAGGAAAGGTGTTGGAATCAATCATTAAAGAGGTTAAAGCACACGTAGAAAATTCCAAATTAAGTGGGAAGAATCGTGAAGGCTCCCTGAACACTTGAATTTCGTGACAATCTCCTGCCTTTTCCCAGTGACCTTGCACAGTTTTTCTGTTTAACTAATCATGCAGCACTCCCTTGAATGCCTCACTCGAGCCTCTTTCCACTATATGTCAAGCCGTACATTCTAGATCCCAACCCCTCACTATGTGAAAACAGTTAAATGTCAGTTTGCATTTGCTTCCTTTGCAAAACAGTTTCAAACTTTGCTTCAGAGATAATAGGTACTGCAGATGCTGGAGAATCCGAGATAACAAGGTGTGGAGCTGGATGAACACAGCAGGCCAAGCAGCATCATAGGAGCAGGAAAGCTTGACGTTTCGGGCCTAGACCCTTCATCGGAAATGGGGGAGGGGAAGAGGGTTCTGAAATAAATAGGGAGAGAGGGGGAGGTGGATAGAAGATGGATAGAGGAGAGGATAGGTGGAGAGGAGGCAGACAAGTCAAAGAGGCGGGGATGGAGCCAGTAAAGGTGAGTGTAGGTGGGGGGGTAGGGAGGAGACAGGTCAGTCCAGGGAGGACGGACAGGTCAAGGGGGCGGGATGATGTTAGTAGATAGGAGATGGGGGTGGGGCTTGAGGTGGGAGTAGGGGATAGGTGAGAGGAAGGATAGGTTAGGGAGGCCGCCTCGTGCTCCCACGAGGAGCTCGAACAGTTCATCCACTTCACCAACACCTTCCACCCCAACCTGAAGTTCACCTGGACCGTCTCCAACACTTCTCTCTCCTTCCTGGACCTCTCTGTCTCCATCTCGGGTACCCACCTAGAAACCGATGTCCATTTCAAGCCCACTGACTCCCACAGCTACCTGGAATACACCTCCTCCCACCCACCTTCCTGCAAAAATGCCATCCCCTATTCCCAATTCCTTCGCCTCCGCCGCATCTGCTCCCAGGATGAGACATTCCACTCCCGTACATCTCAGATGTCCTCATTCTTCAAGGACCGCCACTTCCCCCCAACAGTGGTCGAGAACGCCCTCGACCATGTCTCCCGCATTTCCCGCAACTCATCCCTCACACCCCGTCCCCGCAATAACAACCAAAAAACAATCCCCCTCGTCCTCACGTACCACCCCACCAACCTCCAGATCCAACGCATCATCCTCCGACACTTCCGCCATCTGCAATCCGACCCCACAACCAAAAACATTTTTCCCTCCCCACCCTCATCTGCTTTCCGGAGGGAGCACTCCCTCCGTGACTCCCTTGTCCGCTCCACACTCCCCTCCAGCCCCACCACACCCGGCACTTTTCTCTGCAACTGCAGGAAGTGCTACACCTGCCCCCACACCTCCTCCCTTACCCCAATCCCAGGCCCCAAGAAGACTTTCCACATCAGGCAGATGTTCACCTGCACATCTGCCAATGTGGTATACTGCATCCGCTGTACCCGTTGTGGCTTTCTCTACATCGGGGAAACCAAGCGGAGGCTTGGGGACCGCTTTGCAGAACACCTGCGCTCAGTTCACAACAAAAAACTGCACCTCCCAGTCGCAAACCATTTCAACTCCCCCTCCCATTCCTCAGACGACATGTCCATCCTGGGCCTCCTGCAATGCCACAGTGATGCCACCTGAAGGCTGCAGGAACAGCAAATCATATTCAGCCTTGGAACCCTGCAGCCCAATGGTATCAATGTGGATTTCACAAGCTTCAAAATCTCCCCTCCCCCAACCGCATCCCAAAACCAGCCCAGCTCATCTCCACCTCCCTAACCTATCCTTCCTCTCACCTATCCCCTGCTCCCACCTCAAGCCCCACCCCCATCTCCTATCTACTAACATCATCCCGCCCCCTTGACCTGTCCATCCTCCCTGGACTGACCTATCTCCTCCCTACCCCCCCACCTAAACTCACCTTTAATGGCTCCATCCCCGCCTCTTTGACTTGTCTGCCTCCTCTCCACCTATCCTCTCCTCTATCCATCCTCTATCCGCCTCCCCCTCTCTCCCTATTTATTTCAGAACCCTCTTCCCCTCCCCCATTTCTGATGAAGGGTCTAGGCCCGAAACGTCAAGCTTTCCTGCTCCTATGATGCTGCTTGGCCTGCTGTGTTCATCCAGCTCCACTCCTTGTTATTTCAAACTTTGCTTTCTGACTTTCAAGTATACAAGTGAGAACAGTTTACCCTTATTACCCTATGTCCAGAAACCTCAAGATTTTGTAAATTTCTATCAAATCTTCTCTTGGCCTTCTCCTAGACGAAAGGAAATAGTCCCAACCTTTCCAATTATCTTCATAACTGAAGTTCCTCAGCACTGAAGCCATTCTTGGAAACCTCTTCTTCATTCTCTCCAATGTATTCACATAATTCTTACAGTGTGGAGTTCAAAACTGTACAAAATATTTTAGCTGAGGTCTAACCAATGTCTTATATAGGTTCATTCTAGCTTGTCTATTCTTGTGTCTATGCCCATATTAATGAAACCTACAATATTATATGCATTATTAATAGCTCTCTCCACCTTTCCTGCTACCTTTATTTACTTGGTCTCTCGGTTCCTGCACACCTGTTTTAAATAGTATCTTTTATTTTGTATTATCGCTCCATGATCTTTGAACCACAGTGCATCACTTCACACTTCTCCGCACTGAACATCATCTGCCACCTATCTGCCCATTCTAATAACAATTCAATGTCCTTTTGAAGTTCCATCCTGTCTGCCTCATAGTTTACAATTCTCCAAAGGTTTGTGTCATCTATAAATTTTTAAGTTGTCCCCTGCACACCAAGATTGGGATCATTTATATGTATTAGGAAAAGCAAAGTTTCCAATAGCAATCTCTGGGGAATTCCATACTAACGTTCTTCTAGCCCAAAAAGTACCTATTCAACATTGCTATGTTTCGTATCCCTCGGCCAATTTTGTACCTACACTGCTACTGTCTCTTTTATTCCATGATCAATAACTTATCTCCCAAGTGTGTTGTGTGACACTGTACTGACAATGTTTTGGAAGTCCAGGGACACCACATCAACAGCTTTTCCCTCATCAATCCTCCCTGTTACCTCTTCAAAAAACTCCACCAATTTAATTAGATATGATTTACCCTTAATAAATCCCTGCTGACTCTTATGAATCAATCCACATTTTTACATGTGATAATAAGTCCTATCCTGAATAATTGTTTCCCCACCATCAGTGTTCAACTGACTGGTCTGTAATTTTTGGGTGACTCCTTGCAACCTTTCTGAAGAACATTGTACTGTTTGCAATTCTCCAGTCCTCCAGCACCATCCGTATATTCAGGGAAGACAGGAAAAATTATTGTTAGTGTCTCTACAATTTCCATTCTCACTCACATGGATCCCAATATGTAATATGCAGGTATAGCACCTAGTGGAGACATCTAATGGGATGTTATCCTTTATTACAAAGGGAATTGAACATAAAATTAACAATGTTATGCTCAATTATACTTGGCATTGGTGAGTCCACATCTTGAATACTGTTTGCAGTTTTGATCCTTATTTAAGGAAGGAATAAAATGCATTGGAGGTTTACTGGATTAATACTGGGCCATCTTTTCCCTAGAATTTAGAAGAGAGTGCTCACTTGATTGAAGATAAGATCTTGTATAAGATCTTGAATTGTCTTGATAAAGTATATGTGGAAAGGATGTTTATTCTTGTGGGTCAGTCCAGAACTAAGGGACACTGTTTTAAAATGAAGGATTGTCATTTTAAGGCAGGACTGTGGAGAATTTTTTTGTCTTTGCAACTTTGGAACTTACTGCCACAGCAGGAAATACAGGTGGGAATATTGACTACTTTTAAGACAGAGATGGATACATTCTTGACCTCTGCTCCTACTTCTTATGTTCATATAAACCTGTAACAGTACTGATCCACAGTACAAACTGCTAGTCCATCAATATAACAGAGCTGGGAAGGAATCTTTATTTCTTCTCATCAATTATCTTCCCTCTTGTCTGCTGCTAAAAGGATTGACTCCTTAATGAACTAAAATTCCAAGGACATCAGTGACCCTGCAATACTTCATTCAAGTGGTCAGGATTCACATGTGAGCTGGAGTATCAGTGTTTGACTCAAACTGAGTTAGCTTTATTGTCACACGTACTCAAATGAGTACAGCAAACAGTTTACAAGTTGCCACTCGCGGTACCATCTTAGGTACAGATCTTCAGTACAACATCTTAGGAAAACACAAACTGGAAAAATACAGAAATAGAAAGTCCAGCATCAGCAGTTTGTAGGAATAAATTAGAAACTAGAGAAATAAAAAGTTCAGAACAACTGTTCTTCCAACCCAGTCCACACTGGCACCTAGCCTCCAGTCCTGACTGGACTGGACCTTGACTCCAGACCATGCCAACTTTCACCTCGAGGCTCTTGAGGCCAGGAGATGCTCTGGAATCACCTCAGAAGTCCACATGGAGGCCATGCCAAGCTGAGAGATCATTATGTGTCACTGAGAGACCACCTGGCTGGGCCACTAAGAGACTGCCACGCTAGACTGAGAGACCACGACACCACGCAGTGCCAGGCCAGGAGATTGCCATGCCAGGCTGAGAGACCACCACACCATGCTGCACCAGGCCAGGAGATTGCCACACCAAGCCAAAAGACCACCTCTCCAGGTCTATGCTGATGCTGAGAGTCCGAATCTGCACCAAGGCTGGGAGTCTGAGTCTGCACCGAGGCTGGAAGTTCAGGACATTGCCAAGGGAAAAGAAGAGAGAAAAAAATACGAGAGACAAAACCAGGAAAAGAAGGAAATGGACGAGCTCCATCTGAAGCTTCCTACTCCAACCCCATCTTGTTTTGCAGCTTGTGAAAGAACTCACAGCCCATTCAAATTTCATGTACATGCATTTCTCCTTGGTGATTGCTTGATAGCCTTCAGATTCAAGACACCTCTTTAGTTCCTGTCTGCTGACTTGTGATTACTAACACATCCCTAACACTGCTTCAGAAAGATGGAGGATCAAACCGAAAGATTTTGACCAGCCATTGTGCTCGCAGTTAGTAATGATTCCTATTTGTTCTCTCCTCCAGGTGACTAAATCTCAGGGAGAAGGAAAGGCACGCTATGGCATGGGAGAACTGTAGGATGAGGGCAGTAGGAGTGGGATGCTATCCATTCTATGGGTGCAGGCTACCAGGAGGAGATTGTAATGCTTATGCACAGGTGCATACTGCATTGCATGAAACTCAAAGACGTTCAGAAACTAGGAGCAGTTTCCAAGTCATTGAGAGGCAAAGAGCAACCTGACAGTAAACAACTCAGGACAGAGGACAGCCTCCCCAATATAGCAGGAGGGTACAACCCAAAATAGTTGGTCACTGTGCTTTCCTCACCCTCCTCTTGTGGACCAATATCAATGAGCTGAAACCTCCATGAGGAAGTCAATGCACAAAGCTCCTATGGTTGGAGCATGTTTGTTGATGTAGGAATGTCATTATGAGACTTCCACATCTCCAACCCTACCAGGAGTTTACTCAATTTTCATTTGGAGGGAACGCTCCCATCAGAATCCCTACCATGCAGGCTGATCTTCACACTGCATACTGGGGTACAGACAAAAAGAATAGGACTGTCCATTTTGTTTAAATCTACCTAACCGCAGGTTGTAGGTGTCATTAGTAATGCCAGAATTTATTGTTTATCCCTCTTTTACCCTCTCATTTGCTTTCACCCTCCTGACCTATAACCCTTCCAATTTTTTTATTTGTTGATAAGATGTAGATGTCGCTGGCTAAGTCAGCATTTATTAACCATCCATAATTGTCCAGACGGTAATTATGAATCAACTCATTGCTGTAAATTAGGAGTTGTGTGTGGGTCAAATGAGTTAAGGACAGCAGATTTCCTTCCTTAAAAGACATTAGTGAACCAGATGACGGGGTTTTTTTTAACAACAATCAACAATGGTTATACAGTTACCATTAAGATAGCTTTTAATTTTAGATTTTCATGGAATGTAAATGTCACCATCTGCCATGATGACATTGGAAATACATCTCCAGAACATTAGGTTGGTCTTCTGGAGTATTTGGCTAGCAGTATTACCATTATGCCACCACATTTCCCTAAGATGGATATCATGCTTGATAGTAGGTATAGATTAGTATGTGAGCAGTGAGAACGCAACAAATGCAATAGGGAAATAAAAAAATTTGTTACAATACTGTTAAAATACTGAAGAAGAAAATGAAAAAAGATCAAGAAGAATGATTTTTTAATCCTTTTCCTTTAATTTACAATTCGATCTGCTTTGTTGTTTTTACTACTCTGTATTTTTCATATTTGTCTATGTTATTTTATGCATCTTTGTATTGTTCTATTTAATTGAATTAGCAGGTGGTGATTCCAACCTCTTTTGCAGTATCCATGATTGAACATTGATATCGTTGGCTCTGTTGTGAACAGCCCTGGGTATAAAGGTCAATAGGAATTGACAATCTCTCAGCATTTCAACTATATTCAGTGCATTAAAAATATGAAAAATACTGCAGATTTATATGCAAATGTAAAGCTGGGTAATCAGTTTATTTTAAGGTTTATTTTAAGGTGCTGTATAATCTAATGATTTGTTTCTCCCTGTTACTACTACGCTGTCCTGACAATATCAACATCACATTAAGAGAAGCAGAGAATGAATTTTTCTTTTAAACAGAAGTAGTACCTTTGCCTCTCAATCCTCTGGGATTGGGAACTAATCTGTCTACATCTTGAGCCAGGTCCTCGCCTCAGATTTTCAGTAGACTGATTTGACCACTCACTGTCCTGCTGCTTTCTTATGAAAAGGAGCAGCGATGACACCAAACTTAAACAGTTGCTTCGAAATCCATCATGGAGAGCATGGATGGCTGCTGCTACTCTGTTTATTATTTGAATTCAATGTTTTGCATCGTGAACCCAGGCAGTGAGCGTTAGCAAGTTATTCAACCATTACTAACATTTAAACATGGCTAAGAGTGGACAGTGAAGAAGATTATCTAAGATTACAAATGGATCTTGGTCAATTGGGCCAATGGGCCAAGGAGTGGCAGATGGAATTTAATTTAGATAAATGCAAGTTGTTGCATTTTGGTAGGACAAACAAGGATGGGCCTTACACAGTTAATGGTAGGGCCCTGGGGAGTGTTGTTGAAAAGAGCAACAGAGGGGTTCAGGTAGTTCCTTGAAAATTGCGTCACTGGTAGACAGGGTTGTGATGAAGGCATTTGGCATGCTTGCCTTCATTGGTCAGACCACTGAGTATAGGAGAAGGATGTCATGCTGTGACTGTACAGGATATTGGTGATGCCACTTTTGGAATACTGTATGCTTTTCTGGTCACCCTGCTATAGGAGAAGGAAATAATTAAATTGGAGAGGGTACAGCAAATGTTTATAAGGATGATACCAGGACTGGAGGATTTGAGTTGTAAGGAGAGGCTGGCTAGGCTGGGACATTTTTCACTGTAGTGTCGGATGTTGAGGTGTGACCTTATAGAGCTTTATAAAATCATGACGGGCATAGATAACATAGACAGCAAAGGTCTTTTCCCCAGGGTAGGGAGTTCAAAACTAGAAGGCATATTTTTATGGTGAGAGGAGAAATATTTAAAAGGGACCTGAGGGAAAACTTTTTCACACAGAGAGTGGTTTGTATGTGGAATGAATTACCAGAGGAAGTGGTAGATGCAGGTAACGTTACAACATTTAAAAGATGTTCAAACACGCACAAGAATAGGAAAGGTCTGGAGGGATGTGGGTCAAATGCAGGCAAATGGGACTAGTTTGGGAAACCTGGTTGGCATGGATGGGTTGGACTGAAGGTTCTGTTTCCATTTGTATGACTCTGTCTCTAATACAACAATACAATGAAGCAAAAACAGGGGAGATTAAATTGTTCTTTGTGATGAGATCTATTTCAAGTCTTTGTCCTGTTGTACATGATGGACACAGTATGAACTGCTGGCTCTCATCTTTAAACTGTAGGTTGCACCCCATCCATAATTAGCCATTTCTGCCATTTCATTTCCTGGTGTTCCTTACTCCACAATTACCAACAGTCTAGGGGATCAATACCGGTTTAACAGAGAGTAGAGTAGGGAATAACAGGAGCAGAAACAGGCATACTTAAAAATGAGGTGTCAACCTGGTGATGCTACAAAACAGGATTGCTTGTGTGGAAAACAGCAGAAGCAGCAAGTGATAGACAGAGCTAAGTGATCCCACAACCAATGGGTCAGATTAAACTCTGCAGTCCCGTCACATCCAGTCGTGAACTTTGGTGGACAATTGAACAATTCACTGGAGGAGGAGTCTCCACAAATATCTCCATCCTCAATGATGGAAGAGCATAGCACATCAGTGCAAAAGATAAGGCTGAAGCATTCGCAGCAATCTTCAGCCAGAAGTGCTGAGTGGATGATCCATCTTGGCTTCCTCCAGCGTTCCCCAGCATTACAGATACCAATCTTCAGCAAATTTGATCCACTCTGTGTGATACCCAGAAACAGTTGGAAACATGGATACTGCAAAGGCTATGGTCCTTGACAACATTCTGGCAATAGTACTGAAGGCCTGTGCTCCACAGCTTGCCATTCCCCTAGCCAACACTGGCATCTACCCAACAATATGAAAATTGCCCCCAAGTATTGGTGGCACAGTGACTCAGTAGTTAGCACTGCTGGCTCACAGCGCCAGGAACCCAGGTTAGATTCAACGCTTGGGCGACTGTCTGTGTGGAGTTTGCACCCTCTCCCCGTGTCTGTGTGGGTTTCCTCCGGGTGCTCTGGTTTCCTCCCACAGTCCAAAGATGTGCAGGCTAAGTGGATTGGCCATGCTAAATTGCCCGTAGTGGTCAGGGATGTGTAGCTTTGGAGGGTTATAGGGGTATGAGTCTGGATGGGATGCTCTGGGGGTTGGTGTGGACTTGATTCCTCACTGTAGGGAATCTATGAAATCTCCTGCACACAAAAGCAGAACAAATCGAATCCAGCAATTACCACCCCATCAGTCAACTCTCGATCATCCATAAAGTGATGGAAGGTGTCAGCAATAGTGCTATCAAGCAGCACCTGCTCAAAAATAATCTGCTCAGTGACACCAAGCTTGGGTTCTGCCAGGACCTCTCAGCTCCTAGCCTCATTACAGCCTTGGTTCAAGCATGAACAAAAAAACTAAATTCTAGAGGTGAGGTGGGAGTGACCGCATTTGACTGAGTGCGGCATTAAGGAATGCTGTCAAAACTGCTGAGTTAATGGGAATCAGGGAAGAAAATCTCTGTTGGTTGGATTCATACCTCGCACAAAGGAAGATGGCTGTGTTTTTTTGGAGATCAGTCATCTCAGCTACAGAACATCTCTGCTGCAGCTCCTCAGGTTAGTCCTCACTTCCAGACTCCCTTACAAGGCATAAAGCCAGGATGGTGATGGAATGCTCCCCACTTGCCTGGACGAGTGCGGGAAACTCCAATCACACTCAAGAAGTTTGATACTTTACGACAATACACTTGATTGGCACCACATCCACAAATATTTTCTTCCTCTAGCACTGATGTTTGATAGCAGCAGTGTGTACCATTTTCAAGATGCACTGCAGAAATTCAGCCCCCAAAGCTCCTTAGACAACGTCTTCCAAAACTATGACCAATTCCATGACCATCATCTGCAAGTTCCTCTCCGAGCTATTTGCCATCTTGATTTGGAAATATATCTGTGTTCCTTCAGAATCACTGGGTCAAAATCCTACCGTTTCCTCCCTAACAACATTGTCGGTTTATCTGTTGCTCATGGATTGCAGCAGTTCAAGAAGGCAGCTTATCATCGCATTCTCAAGGACAACTATTCTTGGGCAATAAAAGCTGGCCAAACCAATGACACCCACATCCCATGAATTAATCTTGTAAAAAGTCGCAGTCCAGGGGGTTGGCCACTGTGAGGCATCTACTCAATGTGTTCTTGGTCATTGGGTCCTTACTTCTTCAGTCTAGGGAGTGAGTTGCAGTCAGTCCTGATGTTCCATAGCTGCCATAGCAAGAGGGTGGGGCTAATGTCGACAGGGAGATGTACAGACATCAGTCAGGAGTCTGGGCCCTTCTTGTCCAGGACTGTTCAATTAGATCGCTCAAGGGGAAGGACCATAGTCAGTGCATCAGGTCCATCCACAGAAACTAAGGGGAAATGTAGCCAGTGTGGTGACAAGGGTGGCACTGGCATGGATAGGAGACACTGCAAGTTATTTATTGGAACCAGGAGCTATGGGAGAGAGAATGACAATTGTTCAGGGGAGCAACAGTATCTAAAGGCAGTAAAGCTTGATGGGAAGTGGGGTAACATGGGAGGGGGATCGTCCATGGTCAGGACACCCAGGCTTCAAGGGGGGGACAGTCACATTTATCACAGTTGTCATGGTCACCTCATATTCCAGGTGAGACCTTCTCTGCCAGTCCCCCAGGAAGAGGACTTGTCTCCCTTACACCGTCCCCTCAAACTCTTGCCGTCTGGTGTAAGGACTTCTACCTTGCAGAGACTGAGTGCCAACTCTCTGACAGTTCCTCCTGTCTCTGCCTCAATTATGACCACATCACTAAATATCAAAATCATCCTTATTTCCAGCAGTGTCACTGACCTCAACTCATCTGAAGATCTCCCTTCCTCAACTTGCCACCTCATTATCTCCCAACACTTCACAGCCCTCTTCCCAATATCCACAAACAGGATTGCCCATTCAGGCCCATGATTTCAGCCTGCTCTGCCCCATTGAACTTGTTTCTTCCTATCATGACTCTAATTATTCCTCCTTGTCTACTCTCCCCACTTACATTCATGATTCTTCAGCTGCTGGATTTCCAATTCTCATGTCCTGGACACCTCCTCTTCACCATGAATGTATGATCCATCTACGTATCCATCCCTCATTGAGATGGTCAGAAGGCTTTTTGTTTCTTTTTTGAAAAGAGACCTGAATTGAACTCATCCACAATCACCCTCTGCCTGGCTGAACCCATTCTCACTTTGAACAACTTCTCCTTTGTTTTTTTCCATGTCAAAGGTGTGCCTCGGATATCTACATGCGTTCCAGCTATGCCAGCCTCTGTGTGGTGTGTGTTGAGCATTCCTTGTTCCAGTCCTAATCAGGCCACCCAGCTGCAAATCTTTCTCCAATGCATCGATGATGTCTTCAGTGCAGGTTTCTGCTGTTATCTGGAATTAGAAAGTTCATCAAATTTGCTTCCAGTCTCCATCCTTCTCTCACTTCAGTTGATCCATTTCTAACCTTTCTCTTCCCTTTCCTGACTTTTCTGTTTCCATGTCTGGGGATAGGCTGTCCACCAATATCCATTACAAGCCCACTGGCTCCCACAATTAACTCAACTACACTTCCTCATATCCTTCCTGCAAGGATTCTATTCCATTCTCCCAGTTTCTTATTTCTGTCCCAGCTGTACCAATGATATCACCTTCTACTGAATTGCCTCCAACATGACCTCCTTTTACCTCAACCATGTATCTGCACTCCCCGCTGTTGACAGGTGCTCAGCCATGTCAGAAGTATCTCCCTCATCCCTCCCCTCCTTTTCAGAACAATGATAGGATACCCTTAACTTCACTTTCCACCCCACTAATCTCCCATTTCAAAGAATCATCCTTCACCATTTCTGCAGCCTTCAGCAGGATGCCACCACCAAACACATCTTCCCCTCCACCAACAGCATCCTGTGGGTGCTGTCCCCATGTGAAACCTTAGCCAATTCCTCCATTACTGCCCCATGGCATTTTCCCACAGACTCGCAGAAGGTGTTACATTTGCTCATTCACCTCTAGCCTCATCACTGTCCAAGGCACCATACACACCTCCAGTTGTGGCAGCATTTTACTTGTACTTCTTTCAATCTTATCTACAGTATGCCCAGCTCACAATGTTCTCGCTTTTGCTTTGGCGAGACCAAGTACTGACTGGGTGATTGCTTTGCAGGACATTTCTGCTCTATCCATATGAATGACCCCATTCTCCCAGTTGCTTGCCTTTTGAATAAACCACCTTGCTCTCACGCTAATATTTCTATTCTGGGCCGGATGCAATGTTCGAATTGAACACAACACAAGCTCAAGGAACAAAACCTCACTTTCCACTTAGCATTTCACAGCCTCAAAGTCTCAATATTGAATTCCACGACTTCAGAGCTGAACCGAACCTAATTGTGTCTGACCTCAACCTTTCTTACATTATTTCAAACTCCTCCCTCCCCCTTGCTGTGTGCTGTTTACTTTGCTCCCACCTGAGAGGGCCCATTTTCTAGTTTTCACATTTCAATTTACACCGATTTTACATGTCTATTTCTCAATTACCTTTTGGCCTGGGCCCGCACACCATCTGCTCCCCTCTTACGCCTTGTTAAAAAGATTTTTTTAAGAGAAATTTCCAATCCTTTTCAGTTCTGAAGTAAGATCAAGCACAAAACACTAATTTTGTTTCTGTCTTCACAAACGCTGTCAGACCTGTTGAGTTTCTCCAGTACTTTCTGTTTTTGTTTCTTTGTTAATGTGGCAAACTCAGCAAAATATTGTGAGAAAATCTGCTGAACCTCATGCCAAAAAAAACCCTCTAAAAAACATGACACAATTCAGAGTTCGCCAAAAAGTGTAAGATTCAACTCTGTGTCCTTTCCTCTGTAAATAGATAAATGAACAGAACCATTACTTCCCCTCTTCTGCCAGAAATGAATAAAACAAATAAAAAGCACACATGCTGAACGGGACTTCTCCTATTTTCATACAACTTTTATTTGCTCTAACTTCCATTCCAAGTTATGTTAACGTTGATTATCCGAAGTAAATTTGGCGATTCATCTGCAAATCAATAATCTACTTAATAGCAGTCAATATGGACTCAAAAAATAAACTGCGAGACCTACATTCTCAACAGCCTTGAAGAAGCAATCCTCCAGACTGGGAAGCCTATGTGATGAAATTTATCACAGCTTCCAAAAGGCTATTAAATAAATTCAAAGCTCTAGGAATTCAGAGTGAATGTTCGGAATGAACAAGAAACCTGCCAAAGGCAGGAAGAGTGAATATTAATCTGAGGAGTTCTGTTGGAATGTGGGAATTTAAGTAGGCTGTGTGCAGGGTCCACTTGTGTTTCACATGAACAATACCCTGGACTCAACAACTGTGCAAACTGGACAGATATACAGATGATAACAAACCAGGAGGCGCAGTGTATTTGTTACAGGCAGCTTACTGATTACAAAATGCATTGGACAAAATTTTTAAGTGGGCAGATTAATGGCAGGTGAAATTTAAGCAGAGAGCCATGAAGTACTGCACATAGGAAGAGAAAATAGGAAATAATTGTTGCTCCATTCATGGTGCTGAAAGACCCAAGAAATAACTGAAAGCGATCCAGTGGTCTAAGTAGATTTAATACTAAATGTGCCCAATCAATGTGCAGCAACACAAAAGAGGAACACCTCTATTTGGTCGGCAAGCAGGACCCTGCCATCTAATTTTAATTCACCTCCTGTTTCTACTTTCAGCTCTTTGTCACCACCCTCTTGCAGTGGTCTAACACCACTCAAAGTGGTCTCAAGGTACAGACACCCTAAAGCCTCACAAAATCAACATTAAATTCAATAAGAGATAACAAGGCATGGGGCTGGATGAACACAGCAGGCCAAGCAGCATCATAGGATCAGGAAAACTTGACATTTCGGGCCGAAACCCTTCATCAGAAATGGGGGAGGGGAAGAGGGTTCTGAAATAAATAGGGAGAGAGGGGGAGGCGGATAGAGGATGGATAGAGGAGAGGATAGGCGGAGAGGAGGCAGACAGGTCGAAGAGGCGGGTATGGAGCCAGTAAAGGTGAGTGTAGGTGGGGGGGTAGGGAGGAGATAGATCAGTCCAGGGAGGATGGACAGGTCAAGGGGGCTGGATGATGTTAGTAGAAAGGAGATGGGGGTGGGGCTTGAGGTGGGAGGAGGGGATAGGTGAGAGGAAAGACAGGTTAGGGAGGTGGAGATGAGCTGGGCTGGTTTTGAGATGTGGTTGGGGGAGGGGAGATTTTGAAGCTTGTGAAATCCACATTGATACCATTGGGCTGCAGGGTTCCCAGGCTGAATATGATTTGCTGTTCCTGCAGCCTTCGGGTGGCATCACTGTGGCATTGCAGGAGGCCCAGGATGGACATGTCGTCTGAGGAATGGGAGGGGGAGTTGAAATGGTTCGCGACTGGGAGGTGCAGTTGTTTGTTACGAACTGATATCTCTGACACAACATTAAATTCAATAAATTCAGATTGTAATCTCTGACAACATCTTGTTTCCTTCCTCTTTTCTCATTTTGTTTCTTCCTCCCTTTTCTTTGTCCTTTGTTTTCAGTTGTTCGTTGTTCTGCCAATCACAATTCCTCTAAGCACTTTTTTTTGTTTTTCTACACATCACACTGCCACGCCCTTTGACCTTGCAATGCCAACTATTTTGTCTTTTAATCTCTCCTGCCTGAAATGCCCATACAGACCTTCCCTTTCCTTCTTTTACCCATCGTCTCCACTTTCTGTTGCTGTGATTTTGCCATATCCTGGACTTCCACTGGTGCTGATGAAGAGTCATCAACCTGAAATTTTGGGTTTGAAAAGGAAACCAACACCCATGTAAGTTCCGGATTCAGACCCTGATGACATGACACAATGTTCACATATGTATGACCTAGTTGGAAAGGAGGTGAGTTCAGCCCCCAAATTGTAGCACCAACCTCTGTAAGGAGGCAGGAGCTGCCTACTACAGCAGGAGTATCAAATGTGGATGGCAGTCATGGTGGGACCTGTCGCTACCCACTGCAACAGAACAGGCTTGATTTTAAAGAGCCAGAAACCTCAGCATTTGGGAATTGGATAAATAGTCAGCCAAACACTACCATATCTAATCTCACAGCATGGCAATTGCCAATTTGAAAATCACCTCCCTCCCTCCCCTCCCCGGCCTGTTAACAAGCTCCTCACAGAGTTGATTAAAACAAAGAACTGCAGGTACTGGAGGCCTGAAACGATAAGAGAAAGTGCTGGCCAAACTCAACAGGATTTGTATGTGAACATAAGAGGTATGGTTAGTAAGTTTGCAGATGACACCAAAATTGGAGGTGCAGTGGACAGCGAAGAAGGTTACCTCAGAGTACACCAGGATCTTGATCCGATGGGTTGATCAGCCGAGGACTGACAGATGGAGTTTAGTCTTTTTCCCAGGGTGGAAGAGTCAGTTACCAGGAGCCATGGGTGTAAGGTGTGAGGGGCAAGGTTTAAAGGTGATGTGTGAGGCAAGTTTTTTTACACAGAGGGTGGTGGGTGCCTGGAACTCGCTGCCGGGGGAGGTAGTGGAAGCAGATACTATCGTGACTTTTAAAGGGCGTCTTGACAAATATATGAATAGGATGGGAATAGAGGGATATGGTCCCCGGAACGGTCAGGGGTTTTAGTTGTGATGGGCAGCATGTCGGTGCAGGCTTGGAGGGCCGAAGGGCCTGCTTTTGTACTATAATTTTCTTTGTTTTCTTTGTTTTAAATAAATGTGAGGTGCTGCATTTTGGTCAGGCAAATAAGAGCAGGACTTATACATTTAATGCTGAGGTCTTGGGGAGTGTGTTGCTGAACAAAGAGACCTTGGAAGGCAGTTTCATAGTTCCTTGAAGGTAGAGTCGCAGGTAGACAGGATAGTGAAGAAGGTCTTTGTTATGCTAGCCTTTATTGGTAAGTGCTTTGAGTATAGGAGTTGGGAGGTCATGTTGATGCTGTACAGGACATTAGTTAGGCCACTTTTTGAATACTGTATTCAATTCTGGTCTCCCTGCTATAGGAAGGATGTCGTGAAACTTGAAAGGGTTCAGAAAAGATTTACAAGGATGTTGCCAGGGTTGGAGGTCTTGAGCTATAGGGAGAGGCTGAATAGGCTGGGGCTTTTTACCCTGGAGCTTTGCAGGCTAAAAGGTGACCTTACAGAGATATATCAAGTCATGAGGGTCATGGATAGGGTGAATTCCCTGGGGTGGGGGAGTCCAAAACTAGAGGGTATAGGTTTTAGGTGAGAGGGGAAAGATTTAAAATGGATCTAAGGGCAACTTTTTCACGGAAAGGGTGGTGTGTGTATGGAATGAGCTTCTAGAGAAAGTGGTGAAGGCTGGTACTATTACAACATTTATGAGACATCTAGGTGGGTATACAAATAGGAAGGGTTTAGAGGGATATGGGCTAAATGCTGGCAAATGGGACTATCTGGTCAGCATGGATAAGTTGGATCGAAGGGCCTGTTTCCATTTATATGATTCTATGACTCCAGGTCTGACAGCAAAACAAAACCCAAAAGAACTGCAGATGCTGAAAATCAGAACGACAAACAGAAATTGATGGAAAATCTCAGCATATCTGGCAGCATCTGTGGAGAGAAAAACAGAATTAACATTTCAAGTCCAGTGACCCTTCTTCAGAACTGACAGTAGCTAGGAAAAGGTGGTACGTATAGTGAAACCAAGGATTCGGGTGGGGGAATTGAGTGCATAGGCTTAACTGGAACTCAAGAAGAAGGAAGGACATAGGTAGGAGCAAATAACTGTAAGTGCTGGAACCTGTACTGAAAACAAGAAATGCTGGAGATCACAGCAGGCCAGACAGCATCCATGGAGAGACAGCAAGCTAATGATTTGAGAGTTATCTAGACTCGAAACGTTAGATTACTCTCTCTCCATGGATGCTGTCTGACCCTCTGTGATCTTCAGCATTTGTTGTTTTCAGTTTTGAAACAGAAAAACAGTTAGGCAGAAGAACTGATGGATGATAGTACGCCAGGGAGAAAGGAAAGCTGATAAAAATAGCTGAGAAAAGGGTGGTATTGATGCTGATGAGGAGGGTGGGGTATTTGTTTTTTGTGTCGGGGATGAGTAAATTGAGTTGATGGAAACCGGAGCCCAGAGAAAAAGATCAACAAAGGGATTGCTGATGATAAACTGCGAGAGAGACAAATGCTGAATGGATGCTAATGGGAAGTGTGAACAGTTGAAAATGGTTGACAATGATGGGAACAACCCATACAGAACAGAATCTGGGAATGTGGGTGTGGGCAAAGAAAATGGAGTAAGTTGTTTACACTCATAGAATTTAATGCGCAGTTAATTGGAGGCAAATGAGTTGCCACCTCCCCTCCCAAGTTTTCTTCCTTTGAAAATTGTATTGGATTCCCAAGATGTCAGGATACAGTGGCACCCTCTGGAAATTAAAATTTCAATGCGCACCCACAACAATGCTTGCCCCTCTCCTGTATTTGCAAAAACATGACATGGAGGTACCGGTGTTGGACAAGGTCAAAAATTACACGACACCAGGTTTTGGTCCAACAGGTTTATTTGAAAATAAATTTGAAAAGAAATTTCAAATAAAACTGTTGGACTATAACCTGGTGGCATGCAAAATTTGACCTTTGCAAAAACAGCTCATTAACTTTCTCCAGAGATACTGCCAGGTTCTTTCTGCATTGTCATATGAACAAAGATTAAACAAGTTGGGACTCTCCTCATTGCAGTTTAGAAAAATGAGAGGTGATCTCTTTGAAATTTAGGATTTTTAAGGGGCTTGCCAGGTAAATGCTGAGAGGATGTTTCCTCTCTTGGGAGACTCTAGGACCAGAGAGCAAAGTCTCAGAATAAAGGACAAAAAAAGCACCAATTTAAAACTGAAATGAAAAGGAATTCCTTCTCATAGAATCTACAGGGCAGGGAGAGGCTTTTCAGCCCATCAGGTCTGCACTGACCCTTCATTGAACATCCTACCCTATCCCTGTAAGCCCAAATTTACCATAGTTAATTCACCTGGTCTGCGCATCCCTGAACACTACGGGGCAATTTAGCACGGCCAATCCACCTAACCTGCACATCTTTGGATTGTGGGAGAAAACCAGAGTACGTGGAGGAAACGCCGCTAACACAAGGAGACCATGCAAACTCCACACAGACAGTCACTCAAGGCTGGAATCAAACCCAGATCCCTGGTGCAATGACGCAGCAGTGCTAACCACTGTGTCACTGTGTTACCATGCCACTCTTCCCTCAGAAGGTTATGAGTCTTTAGAACTCCTCACCACAGACAGCAGTGGGGCAGAGTCTTTGTGTATATTTAAGGTTGAGATAAAAGATTCTTGATCAGTACAGGGATTATGGGTTATGGGGAAAACATAGCAAAGTGTATATAAGGAATAAAAACCAGACGAACTGTGGATGCTGCGAATCAAAAACAAAGACTAGAAATTGCTGGAAAAGCTCAGCAGGTCTGGCAGAATCTGTGGAGAGAAATCAGAGTTAATGTTTTGGGTCGAGTGACCCTTCCTCACAATGGCCAATTGCGGATCCTATTGAATGGTGGAGCAGACTTGAGGGGCTGAATGGCTTACTCTTGTTTCTATTACTTATGGTCTTATGGTCTTAAAGCCAATAGGCAGGTGAATTGCAGAACTAATATAGTTGA
Source organism: Ginglymostoma cirratum (assembly GCA_024137785.1). NCBI lineage: Eukaryota > Metazoa > Chordata > Chondrichthyes > Orectolobiformes > Ginglymostomatidae > Ginglymostoma > Ginglymostoma cirratum. The sequence continues at coordinate 9,218,941 of JAHRHZ010000051.1, forward strand.
ACATATGAGATAGAAGGTAACGATCAGCGTTTATAATGCTTTATCAAACTGCCCCTTAAATATTTCCTTTAGCTGTCAAGAGATAACAGAGATGTTCAAATGTTGCAAGCACAAATGTGAAAATTGATGCTGGGCAGCTTCAGGTATTCTCAGCCTACAAAGGATTTGCGAGGTGATCTTCTTTAGCTATTTACATTGTTAAGGGAGCAAATAAAGTTAACCTAAAAAATTGTTCCAATTAATCTGCAGAAGTTTAACTAACTAATGTGCTCAAAGTAGTCCAATGTAATTTTAGCACTGATATCAATGTGATTAACGTGGAAAATAATAAAGTGGTGAATGCAAAATTCTGGAATCTTCAAAAAGCGAATTAAATAATAATGGGAGGCTTGGGTTGGGAGATGGGGGTTCTCGGGCTGGTTGAATTAAAACTGTTCTTCTACGTCTGCAACTGGCTTGTGATGATGTACCTATGTTAGGCTTAGGTAGGAATTTCCAGGATTCCAACTCTCAAAAAATGTTTGTTCTTGTGGGATGAGCATATCTAGAGACCGTCAATATAAGATGGTCACCAAGAATTCTGGTAGGGAATTCTGAAGAAACTTCCTTATGCAAATAGCGACATGATGCAGAACACATGATCACAGGGATTCATTGAAGCAAGTAGCATAGATGCATTTGAGGGCAAGGTGGACAGTCATTTGAAGCAGAAAGGAATAGATAGCTGCAATGATAGATTTAATAAAGAAAGACTGAATGGAGCATAAACACTTGTATGGGGAATTGATGATAATCTTATTTTTATCCATTTATGGGATGTGGCCTCCCTGGTTGGGTCAGCACTTATTGCCCATCCCTAACTGTCCTTGTGAAATGTGGTGGTGAGCTACCTTCTTGAACCGCTTTAACCCATTTGATGTTGACGCTCACAATGCTGTTAGGGAGGTAGTTCCAGAGCTTTGACCCAGCAACATGGAAGGTAATGTCACTGGGCAAGTAATCCAGAGGCCTAGGACACAGGTTCAAAATTGACCGCAACAGCTGATGAAATTTAAAAATCAATTAACAAATCTGGAATTGAAAGCACATCATCAGCGATGGTGACTAAGATAACTAACATTGGTTGTTGTAAAATATCCATCTGATTCACTAATGTCATTTAGGGAGGGAAATCTGCTGTTCATTACACCTCTAGCAGACATGTGACTCCAGGTCCACAGCAACCAAGTTGAATTTCAACTACTTTCTGAAATGACGAAGCAAGCCATTTAGGACAAGGGTAAATGTTGGCTTTGCTAGCAATGTCCACGAAAGAATAAAGAAGGAATGAAAATGGACTGACAGCGCCAGATGGCCTGTTTTAGCACCATATATCCTATGGATGAAGGTGTGGTAGTGAGAGGAAGCTGCAGGTATAGTGTAGGAATATAGGAACAGGGAAAGGCCATTCAGCCCACCGAGCCTACCCCACCATAAGACCATAAGATCATAAGATATAGGAGGAGAATTTTTTGGCCCATCGTATTTGTTCCACCATTTGATCATAGCAGATATGTTTCTCAACCCTATTCTCCTGCCTATTCCCTGTAACCCATGATGTCTTTACTAATCAAGAACCTATCTATCTCTGTCTTAAATACATTCAATGACGTCATCTCCACAGCCTTCTGTGGCAATGAGTTCCATAGACACACCACTCTCTGGATGAAGAAATTCCTCCTCATCTCAGGTCTAAAGGGTCATTCCTTCGCTCTGAAGTTGTTAGGTCCCCATCGGTTCCAAGTCTGTCCTACTGGTGGAAACATCTTCCCACATCTGCTCTATCCAGGACTTTCCGTATTCAGCAAGCTTCAACTAGTTCCTCCTCCTCATCCTTCTAAATTCCATAGAGTACAGATCCAGACTCCTCAACCCCTCTTCATATGACAAGGTCTTCATCCTCAGGATCGTTCTTGAGAACCTCCTCTGGATCCTCTCAAAGGCCAGCACATCCTTCATTGGAAATAAGGGGCCCAAAACTGCTCAGAATATTCCAAATGTGGTTTGGCCAGAGCCTTGTACAGCTCCAGCAGTACATCTCTGCTCTTATATTGTAGAAATTTGAAATGAATGTTAACATTGCATTTGCCTTCCTAACTGCCAACTAAACCTGCAATTTAACCTTAAGAGAGTCCTGAACTAGGATTCCCAAGTCCTTTTGTGCTTCAGATTTCCGAAGCCTTTCCTTTTTAGAAAGTAATCTATGCCTCTAATCTTTCTACCGAAGTGCATAACTTCACATTTTCCCACATTGTATTCCATCTGTCACATCTTTGCCCTCTCTCCTAGCCTGTCCAACACCTTCTGCAGCCTCCCTGCTTCCTTAATACTACCTGTCCCTCCACCATCTTTGTCTCATCTCCAAACTCAGCAACAATGCCTTCAGTTTCTTTGTCCATTATATTGATGTGTAACGTGAACAGTTATGGTCCCAATATGGACCCATGCAGAATTCCACGAGTTACCAACTGCCATCCTGAAAAAGAACCCTCTATCCACACCATCTGCCTTCTACCAGTCAACTAATCCTCTATCCATGCCAATACAATTATGGCTGATTGAATATTTCAATGCCTTTACTCATCCATCCCCATAACCCTATTTGCCAGTCATAGTCAGAAATCTGTCAATCTCTTAGAGTCACAGAGATGTACAGAACAGAAACAAACCTTTCAGTCCAACTTGTCCATGCCGACCAGGTATCCTAGATAAATCTAGTCCCATTTGCCTGTATTTGGCTCATATCCTTTTAAACCCATCCTACTTATGTACCTATCAGATGCCTTTTAAGTGTACCAGCCTCTACCACCTCCTCTGGCAGTTCATTCCATATATGCACCACCATCTGCATGAAAAAGTTGCTCCTTTGGTCCCTTTTAAATTTTCCCCTCTCACCTTAAACCAATGCCCTCTAGTTTTGGACTCCCCACCCTGGGGAAAAGACCTTGGCTATTCACCCTATCCATGGCCCTCATGATTTTATAAACCTCTATAAGGTCACCCTCAACCTCCGATGCTGCAGGGAAAATAGCCCCAGCCTATTCAGCCTCTCCCTATACCTCAAACCCTCCAATCCTGGCAACATCCTTGTAAATCTTTTCTGAATCTTTTCGAGTTTCACAACATCTTTCCTATAACACGGAGACCAAGATTGAACACAGTATTCCAAAAGTGGCCTAACCAATGTCCTGTACAGCCGACACATGACCTCCCAAATCCTATACTCAACGCATTGGCCAATAAAGGCAAGTATACCAAATGCCTTCTTCACTACCCTGGCTACCTGCAACTTCACCTTCAATGAACCTGCATCTCAAGGTCTCTTTGTTCAGCAACACTCCCCAAAAGGTGGTCGCGAGCTACCTTCTTGAACTGCAGTCCTTGTTGTTTAGGAACACCCACAGTGCAGTTTCTGAGGGAATTCCAATATTTTGAGCCAGTGACAGTGAAGGAACAGCTATACATTTTCCCAGTCAGGACAATGTGTGACTCGATTGGGAACTTACACTTGGAGGTATTCTCAAGCATCTGCTATCCTTGTCCTTCTAAGGGTAGAGGTCACCGGTTTGGAAGGTGTTGTCAAAACAGCCTTGGTGAATTGTTGCAGTATGTCTTGTAGATGGTACACATTATTGCCACTATGTGTTGGTGGCAAAGGGAGTGAATGCTATAAGTGGTGAATGAGGTACCAATCAAATTACCATTTTTTTCCAAGATGTTATCCAGCTTTGAGTATTGTTGGAGCTGCATTCATCCAGGCAAGTGGAGAGTATTCCTGACTTGCATCTTATAGATGGTGAACAAGTTTTACACAGACACAAGGTGAGTTACTCGTTGCAGGATTCTTTGCCTCTGTTCATCAAAACAACACCCCAAATTAACTGTGATTTTATGCCTCTCCCCTCTCCACATTCCAAGGCTCATGTGCAAATGATGGACAATAGCCATTTAGGCGTGGTTATTGGCAATTATAGAGCTGTAACTAAGCATAAATCCATGCTGTCAAAAAAAAAATTAGAAACTGGCCCAACTATCTAAGTAAAAGATATTTCATCTGCTATTGATGGTTTGGGATGACTGTAAGTTTATTCAGATGAACTATTCCGCTAAGCACAAGAAATCACAGAAAATAAACTACTCCCAAAAAGATTCAACATTAATCCTGTAATTGGTAGGTGTGAATGAATGAATTGTACTTGCAATGGGATTATTGGAACAAAAGGAACTTTTAAATTCCAAGAAACCTGCATTACGTAGTATGATTAATATGTCAGTATAATTTATGACAAGACTTTGTTTAGCTGGGGGGACAAGCCAAGTCCTATCACAGCACCGAGGGATTACAGAAATTAACACTGCTGAGACAGGTTGCCTGGCCTCACAGGTCGATATTTATGGTCCATGCAAGGTAATGATTTGCCAACTCACCTCTACATCCCTCTACTCCTGTCTTACTCCATTTTGGGCACAAGGAAAAGGGCAACAGGAGCAAGAGCAGGCCGTGTAGTCGACTGAGCTTGCTCCACTATTTAAAAAGATCATGGCCAAACGTATACAATTCCACTTTGCCACAGATCTCTTGATTTCCTTTAGTGCTGCTTGATCTATTGGTCTCAGTCTTGAATATACTCAGTAGAGGGTCACCGTTTTTGAAGTACACTGGAGTCACAAGGGCACTTCCTTTGCCCACAGTACCCCAATTTGGGGCATGAAGCCTGGGGTATGATAGGCTACCCGAGTAGTTGCAGATAGACTGCCTCCATAAAGCTTCCACTCACCCCAAAGAGTAGAGGGCTGCTGCACCACTGACAAAATATCAGGCCGCTGGAAAAATTGCCCCTAATAAAGGTCTTAATCATTTGAATTGGCCGTCTGCCAATGTGCATCTGGTCCCACCACTGGGTAATGTTCCTGGTTGTGGGAATGTATTGGGGAGCTCTTCTAACCCTGCTCCGCACCATTGTCACAGATCCCAGACTGCTAACATGGGTACTGGGATAATCACCATAGTGTTATCTGCTTCAGCCGTGCCATTGGTGTGTTCCAAATGCCTTTCCAGCATTCTAAAATTGTTACTGGGGCAGTGTAGAGATGGCAGAGGTATGTCTAGTCAGATCAGGTACACTTGACAAGATTGAAAGTGGACCCACTGGGCTCAGGCCAAGTATGTCTCTAAAAACAAACACATTCAGTGCCTTCCCAAATGAACTTCTCTACTTTGGTGAGTTACACTCTCCTGTAATTCAATGGCGATGTTCAACCTCTTCAGCAATGCTTTGTGGATATCCCAAAAGCTTTTCTGTTATCTTCCTGGACATCTGCTGCTGCAACTAAATCCCAAATAGAGGAGTAGCTTTACAAATCATGGCACCTTGCCCAGTGGAGTTGGTTTTAAGTCTTGATATTGGACATGTTGATTTGGGAAAGGCTGTTGCTGATGCTTTTCCATCTTTGCCACTAAATTTTGAGGATCTTGCCCTTATAAAAATGTTTCTTATATCATGTGCTTTGTAGAACCACAGGACATCAGTAGAATGTATAATGGTAATGTTATGAAAGATGTTACGGTGATTTCATTGTCACATGATGATGTAAAGAGAACAGGAACTCTACTAGACTTAATAGAATGTTTATATCTACTGTACATAATATCTTTTTAGAAAGGACATAGAACTCCAGAGGCATTATTTGCAGGATTAATTGCAGTTAGACACTATACTCACAATAAAACAGGAGAATCTTACATTCTATCATACTTGAGTGCATGACATGGAATAACTTTTGTATGTATGTTCTCAAAATAAATCATAAAGAGCAGTTGCTTGCTTTTTTATTGAGAAAGATAGCGCATTGAGTTCACCTTCATAGGATGTCCTGCAATCTGTAACAATCTATGACCAAGCAAATAGCTATATTGCTATAAAGGGATGTAGACAACCCGTTTCGAGTGATATTTGACCCTATCCCCAAATTATGAAGTCCCTGACTCTACTCGATGCTACCCTCAGTGATATATCTGCATATTAATAGAAACACAAGGCAGAATTGTCCCAGGCATTGAATGATGTGGGCAATGGTGAAAAAGTTGGGTGACCATCAGTAAAATAACTCCTGACGTCAAAAGCAAAGAGTTCTATTTTCCAAACCAAGTGTTGAAAGGTGAGTTGAGATTCCTCACTGGTGAGCAGCAAGGTACTGATTAACATGTATTAACACCCTTACTGTATTATCTCACCTCATTGACGTGCAGTTTCCTATTCTCCCATCTGTCTAGAAACTAGACAGCGACTATTCCTGACATGAAGGTCAAAGAGGGTTCTTGATGATTCCAGCTCCTCTAGCTCCCCTCCATTTTGAACATGCGGCATCAACATCTCAGGGCACACTCCAAGGACAGAAACTGCATGCTCCCCCTGTCCAACAGGACCGCCAGATCTCCTGTTGGCAAAGCAGACAGTCAACTTCCCTCAGTTCGACATTTCTGCAGCAGTTGACAGGTACCATGCAGGACAGCCAGAGAGTAGCAGTGCTTGACTGGGGGCTCGGCTGGACTTTAAAGATGGTGGTGGTCATTTTAAGCCTAATCCCTTGCTAGAAACTGGTCAGTGAGTACTGATCAGAATGCTTACCCACCAGGCACACCAATTTCAACTTTCCAATAAATAAATATATCACACAGCAGTAATTATACTGTTGAATGTTAGCAGATCACACAAACACACAAACAAGGAATAAGAGTAGGCCATTTGAGTCAGCTCTGCCATTCAATAAAATCATGGCTGCTCTGATTTTAACCTCAACTATACATTCCTGCATATTTCTGATACTCCTTCATCCGCTTGGTGATCAAGAATCGATTTCGCTCTGCCTTAAAAATATTTAACAATTCTCATCCACTACTTTTTGAGAAAGGAAATTCACAGATTCACAACCCTCTGAGAAGAAAAAAGTTTCCTCATCTCTGTCTTAAATGGGCACCCCCTTATTTTCGAGCTACGACTCTCTAAGTTCTAGATTCTTCCACAAGAAGAGCCATTCTTTCAACATCCACCCAGTCAAGCTTTCAATTAATTCACCTCTAATGTTTTGATTAAGTCACCTCTGACTTTTCCAAACTTCAGAGGATATACGCCTACCCTGTCTAGCCTTTCCTCATAAGGAATACCTCATTGCAGGTATTAGTCTTTACTTGCAAATGTTTGATCTTGATGATTATTATTTTACAACGATTTTAACTAGTGGCCTGAGCAGAAAAACTGATGCCATTATCCCATCAGGTGAAGACATGGGAAAGGGAGCCAGGGTTGGATGATGCTTTCTTTGCACCCCACAAAACCACGAGGGACAAGAATACTCATTCAGGACCTGCCAGGGAAACACAGTCCCCTAATGCCACAAGCATGATCCTCTTCCTCAACATGAGACCCATGCAAAATGGCCCCAAAGCTGATCCCATCAAGTGGTGTTAATGGTGGAGTGTAGTCATGCAATGTTCCATCACTCCCTAGACATTAAGTAGCCCAGGCCTCACTTTTGGAGAAGTGGGAGAGTTTCCAACTCCCATTACCATTTAATTGCCTGAAACCTGGACACCACTTTTGCATGTTGGGACCACTAATGTTTCTGATTGATGTCAATTACTTTGATTCGGAGTCTCAATTGTAAAATAGTCAAATTATTCAAACTTGAACAGAACTTAGGCAGATAGTGAAACTGAGGGAGGAAGTGTGAATATTACAGAATGAGTCAAACATAACATGTGAATGTGCCAGATTAATTTAATGCAGATTATAAATTTATAATGATACGTGCAAGAAGGAAAAAGTGATGAAATGAATATGTCAGGATGGTGTCAATATAGATAGAGCCTTGGGAGTTTTAGTAAATCCTGTGTTGAACTTTTGATGAACCAATGCCGAAATGTTCACAGAACACTGAACAGCAATATGAATGAGTCGCAGTATGCTCTGAATGATCTGTACGGTGAATCCTACATATCAAGACGGCCTTTGACTGGGTGCAACATCAAGGATGCCTGTAGTAAACTAGAATCAATGGGAAAAGGAGGGCAAACTCTCTGCTGGTTGGAGTCATACCTGGCAGAAAGGAAAATGGTTGTGGTTGTTGGAGGTCAGTCATCTTAGTTCCAGGAAATCTCCGCAGGCTTTCCTCAGTGTAGATATTTTCCTAATCAACTTGTTCAGAGATGTCGTTGCAGACTTTTGGAGCATGTAGGGCTTGAATTCAGGCCTCCTGGGTCAGAGGTGTGGAGATTACCACTGCACAGAAGAGCAAACAGCTCCTCGGGGTAGTGTCGTAGGCCCAATCATCTTCAGATGCTTCAAGAATGTTCCCTCTATCAAAAAGTCAGAAATGGGGATAATTATGGATAATTGCACAGCGTTTCGTACCATTTCCAATTTTTTTACAAACTAAATCAGTCGCTGCTAAAAGGCAGAAAGACCTGGACAACATTTAGTTGATAAGTGGCTAGACACATACTTCCCACCCAAGGGGCAGGCAATGACTGTCTTCAACAAGAAAGAATCTAACTGTCCCCCCTTGATACTCAATGGCATTATCTTTTCCAAATCCCTAGCTGTCAATGGGGGTTACTATTGAACAGAAATTAAACTGGACCAGCCATTTGAATATTGTGTCCACAAGAGTAGGTCAGAGTCTAGGAATTCTAAGGTAAATAATCTAAATCCTGACTCCTCAAAGCCACCATCTATAATGCACAAGTCAGAAGTGTGATGGAATATTCTGTAAATGCCTCTGTGAGTGCCACCATCTGTAAGATTTGCTCAGCTAGTCGTACTCTCCTTTTTTGACATTTGTTCTGATCACACTGCAGCTCAAGTGCTATGTCCTGCTGTAATCATCAAGTGAGAAAAGGGGGTATTTGGTCCCTGATGCCAAAGCTGTGAAGAACTATGAAACTGATCCTCATGTCAGGGGTTTGAATTCTGAGGGAAGGTTAAAATAAGACTTTTCATGTCAGAAACTGTTTGAAAGGTGATCTTACATTTATGTAGGTAATTTCTTTTAAATAAAGCAAACTACTCAGACACACCTCTGGAGCAGGTGGGATTTGAATCCACATCTTCTGGCTCCGAGATAGGGCCAATACAACTGCACCACCAGAACCCTTCTTATGGATGTTTTAACTAAATTTTATTAAATCATAAGTTTCAAGCAGCAATGTTGGCCTCTTAGGTCTTTCTGTACACATTGATTACATTGAACAAATTGGTCTTCCTCATCCATTAGAATTTGGTGACCTGAGCCTTTTATCTTCTGATTGTGTGAAGTATTTTCACTTATATGGCGATTGAAACACTTTTCTCACCATTCACTTACAATGAACTGTATTTAAATTCATAGATTAGTTAACAATTCAACTAATGCTTCAATAAATGTCCCATGGACAGTTTCAGTTAACGTAACAATAGATAGTGATGATAACACTTACATTTATCACCACATACCATTTCCTGCTGCTGAGAGTTCTTCTGTTTTTGTGAAGGGGTTTTAATGATTATGGGAATCTTGAAGCAACAGTGCCTACTGTGTAATTAACGGCCTAATTCTAAGGATTGGTCTGAGCTGCAATTTGTGTGTCTCTGTGTATGTGTGTGTGTTGGGGGAAGGGTCATGCTGCATTCTGAAGTTATCTATTCAGCTTAAGGCCTCTACACTTTAAGGGTGTGTCACTGAAGCCTGATACAGGTCCTCCAGCTATTGCTGGCACACTCTGAAGAGAATTACTTGGACTCTTTTTCCAACCTTTTTGCACAGCTGTCTTATGCAAGCAGCGAAATCACAAGTTGTCAAGAGTAGAGTTTTCAGGATCTAACATAAAACAAAGTGCTACTATATAAGGTCTAAATGTAAAGATCTGGCGAGGGGGGAATCGAGTTTAAACATCAGCATTATTTACTGCCCTTCTTCAAGGTCAGTTTTGCAGCAGAGGGCATTTAATCAGGTGAATGGGTGGAGTTGGGGATCCCACTGTTTTCCTGCTTCCAACCCCATGTGGTGGGATGCCGATGGACAGCCTTCCCACCTTCCCTTCACCACTGTTGAGGTCCTTGAACTCAGCAGTGCAATAGGGATTTAACCGGCCAAGGGGGACAGAGGGAAGCACATGCCTTCAGGAAGTGGCCACCCACTGAGAAACACTCCACTGCCCTCAATAGAGATACCCACTCCTAGCCTGAACCCTCTTCCCTGTAACGCCCACCCTTCTGCTGCCCCCCACTCGTCAGTAACCTGTGGCCTGGGTATTAGCAACGGTGCTAGGCCTCAGGTATGTATCATATATGCATTGGCTCTTGTTCAGTTTGGATGCCATCATTGCCAGCAGTGGTTTCTGCTGGCACCATCTCGGATGATTCAGGTAAATTGACCGCCACCAATCCTTGTTGCTGGTCTTAGTCAATGGGCTGAATCTTACTGTTGTTTGACAAAGTGCATGCTATGTGGAGTTCAGTGGAGGGATTCTCACCTTGAAGCCAAGAGAGTTTCCTTGCAGTTTCTTACTGTTTCTTACCAAACTCAGCACTTGCTGCTTGAGAATCACATCTGATTTCAGGCCCATCCCACTACCTGTCATCCTGAGTAACTCACCACGAGGTGGAGGTTCTCCCTAAGACCTTTGCAGCTGTGTCATCTTCCAAAGCCTATGGTGCGCCTGCACCATCTGAAAGCTGCCTTGCTCAGCTGTGGAAGGAGTGAGAAGAGATGGTAGAGAGAGTGAGGCTGATACCACGCTTCTCTGAGACGGCTCTGGAGCTCTTTGTGAATGGGATGGTGGGGAGGAGATGACTCCTCTTTCCAGAGCACTGGTGGAGAGAGTCGCATCATTACACCATGCCAGCCTGGTCTGATATTGCTAGTCAGAGCCAACCCCAGGGTGAGGAAGACTGGCCAGCGCTGTAGAAAGACATTTCATAAGTGCAATATCCTGCTGTTGGCCCCTTTGGAGACAAAGGACTGACCATGATCCCCAGAGTGACACCACTGTGACTGGATACCTGACCATGACCAAGGCCTGGAATGGCTATGGGAGGCTACCCTTGACTAACCATGCTGGAACCCCATGACTCACTGGTGCCACTATGGACTTCAGTGTACACTACTCCCCTAAGATTTTCTAATCTGTTGTACTTTTTGCTGCAGTTGCCATGTGTTTGGCATGAACACTGAGGTTATGTGGTACAGTTGACAGACTAATGTGCCACACTGATGTAGGCAAGGTGCATGTTCCCCTGACTCAGGATCGCTGCACAGCACCACCACCATGTCCCTGGTTGTCTGACTGCACCAATTATCAACGCAAAGCACCAAAGGGCAGCACGGCCACATAGTGGTTAGCAAAGGTTGAGTTGAACCTGCCACTTTAGACAGTGTTTGTTTTGACATTTTCTGTCTTGTTTTTAGCTTCTCCCAGATATAGTAATTAATAGGTACCACAGTTGCAGCCTCTGAGTGTTGTCGCTTAATGATCATTTGCAGATGTATCTGACAGTGAAATTTCTTTTTATTTGTCCATGGGATGTAGACCTCGCTGGCCAACATTTATTGCCCATCACTAATCTGAGAACATGGTGTGAGCTGCCTTGTTGAACAGCAAAGATTTTTGGAGTGTAGGGACATCCAGAATGCTCTTGGGGGTGGGGATTTAGTTTCAGGATTTTGACCCAGTGACAGTGAAGGAATGGTGGTATATTTCCAAATCAGGATGGTGAGTGGCTCGGAGGGGAAACTTGAAGGTGGTGGTATACTCCTTGATCTGCTGCCTTTGTCCTTCTAGATGGTAGAAGTCACAGGTTTGGAAGGTGCTGTTGAAGGACCCTTTGTGAATTGTAGGAATGCATTTTATGGATGGTACACACTATTGCTGCTCTGCTTCAGTGGTGGAGGGTGTGCATGTCTTAGGTGGTGGATGGAGTATCAGTCAAATGGGCAGTTTTATTGTGTATAGTGTTGAGCTTCCTGCGTGTTTTGGAGCTGTACACATCCAGGCAAGTGGGGAGAAATCCAGCACATTTCTGACTTGCACCTTCTCGATGGTGGACAGGCTTTAAATAGTCAGGAGCTGAGATACTTGTTCCCAGCCTGAGACCTGTTCTTGTAGTCACAGTAATCAAAGGGCTCGTCCAGTTCAGTTTCTAGTCAATGGTGACCTCCAGAATGTTCATAGCCTGTTATTCATTTATGGTAATGCCATTAAATGAGTTATGATCCCAGACCTGGTAACCAACTTTAAGTTATGATCCTAGACAAGATGAGCAAATTATGTTACAATCTGGCTGAGGACCAGTAACATTATATTTATAGAAGACAGAATGTGATATTTGGGGATTTACTAAGAGACCAAAACTATAAGGTTTCACAGTTTTGAACAAAGAATAATATTTTACCATGTAGGTTAAAACAGTTATACAATCTACAATACATGGGCAACTTATTTCCGATACTAAGAATTGACATGAGGTAAAAATGGGTAACATACTGTGATTGAGCACCGCACAATGCATATCAAATATCAAATGCGATCATGATAGATAACACAGATTTCTCAGCAACTCCCACATTAGTTATATAGTCAGTTAGCAAATCTCATAAGGAATTACAATTCTTAATTTTGCTAATCTGGTCTTGAAACTCCCCCTCAAAAGCCACTCAGCTCAATAGTTGCTGCAGTCATACAGTTGTACAGCACAGAAACAGACCCTTAGGGCCAACTCGTCTATGCTGACCAGATATCTTTAAATTAATCTAGGATAACAAGGTGTGGGGCTGGATGAACACAGCAGGTCAAGCAGCATCATAGGAGCAGGAAAACTTGACGTTTCGGGCCGAGACCCTTCATCAGAAATGGGGGAGGGGAAGAGGGTTCTGAAATAAATAGGGAGAGAGGGGGAGGCGGATGGAGGATGGATAGAGGAGAGGATAGGTGGAGAGGAGGCAGACAAGTCGAAGAGGCGGGGATGGAGCCAGTAAAGGTGAGTGTAGGTGGGGAGGTAGGGAGGAGATAGGTCAGTTCAGGGAGGACGGACAGGTCAAAGGGGCGGGATGAGTTTAGTAGATAGGAGATGGGGGTGGGGCTTGAGGTGGGAGGAGGGGATAGGTGAGAGGAAGAACAGGTTAGGGAGGAGGGGACGAGCTAGGCTGGTTTTAGGATGCGGTTGGGGGAGGGACGATTTTGAAGCTTGTGAAATCCACATTGATACTATTAGGCTGCAGGGTTCCAAACCATCTACAACCTCATCACCTCAGGTGACCTCCCACCCATCGCCTCCGACCACATTGTTCCCCAGACCCGCACCGCCCGCTTCTATCTCCTTCCCAAAATCCACAAACCTGAATGCCCTGGTCGACCCATTGTCTCCGCCTGCTCCGGCCCCACCAAACTCATCTCCACCTACCGAGACTCCATTTTCACCCCCTTGGTCCAGGAACTCCCTACCTACGTCCGTGACACCACCCACACCCTCCACCTCCTCCAGAACTTCCAATTCCCCGGTCCCCAACACCTCATTTTAACTATGGACGTCCAGTCCCTATACACCTGTATTCCCAATGCAGATGGCCTAAAGGCCCTCCGCTTCTTCCTGTCCCGCAGAACTGACCAATCCCCCTCCACTGATACCCTCATCCGCCTAGCCGAACTCGTCCTCACCCTCAACAACTTCTCTTTCAATTCCTCCCACTTCCTACAGACAGAGGGGGTAGCCATGGGTACCCACATGGGCCTCTTTGATTGTGGAACAATCCATCTTCCGTACCTACACTGGCCCTAAACCCCACTTCTTCCTCCGATGCATTGATGACTGTATCGGCGCTGCCTCGTGCTCCCACGAGGAGCTTGAACAGTTCATCCACTTCACCAACACCTTCCACACCAACCTGAAGTTCACCTGGACCATCTCCAACACTTCTCTCTCCTTCCTGGACCTCTCTGTTTCAATCTCAGGTAATCACCTAGAAACCGATGTCCATTTCAAGCCCACTGACTCCCACAGCTACATGGAATACACCTCCTCCCACCCACCTTCCTGCAAAAATGCCATCCCCTATTCCCAATTCTTTCGCCTCTGCCGCATCTGCTCCCAGGATGAGGCATTCCACTCCCGCACATCTCAGATGTCCTCATTCTTCATGGACCGCAACATCCCCCCGGCAGTGGTCGAGAACGCCCTCAACCGTGTCTCCTGCACTTCCCGCAACGCATCCCTCACACCCCGTCCCCGCAATAATAACCAAAAAAGAATCCCCCTCGTCCTCACGTACCACCCCACCAAACTCCGGATCCAACGCATTATCCTCCGACACTTCCGCCATCGGCAATCAGACCACACAACCAAAGACATTTTTCCCTCCCCACCCTTGTCTGCTTTCTGGAGGGACCACTCCCTCCGTGACTCCCTTGTCCGCTCCACACTCCCCTCCAGCCCCACCACACCCGGCACTTTTCCCTGCAACCGCAGGAAGTGCTACACCTGCCCCCACACCTCCTCCCTCACCCCAATCCCAGGCCCCAAGAAGACTCTCCACATCAAGCAGATGTTCACATGCACATCTGCCAATGTGGTATACGGCATCCGCTGTACTCGTTGTGGCTTTCTCTACATCGGGGAAACCAAGCGGAGGCTTGGGGACTGCTTTGCAGAACACCTGCGCTCAGTTCGCAACAAACAACTGCACCTCTCAGTCGCGAACCATTTCAACTCCCCCTCCCATTCCTCAGATGACATGTCCATCCTGGGCCTCCTGCAATGCCACAGTGATGCCACCCGAAGGCTGCAGGAACAGCAAATCATATTCAGCCTGGGAACTCTGCAGCCCAATGGAATCAATGTGGATTTCACAAGCTTCAAAATCTCCCCTCCCCCAATCGCATCCGAAAACCAGAGATAAAAGGTACTGCAGATGCTGGAGAATCCGAGATAACAAGCATGGGGCTGGATGAACACAGCAGGTCAAGCAGCATCATCGGAGCAGGAAAACTTGACGTTTCGGGCCGAGACCCTTCATCAGAAATGGAGGAGGGGAAGAGGGTTCTGAAATAAATAGGGAGAGAGGGGGAGGCGGATGCAGGACGGATAGAGGAGAGGATAGGTGGAGAGGAGGCAGACAAGTCAAAGAGGCAGGGATGGAGCCAGTCAAGGTGAGTGTAGGTAGGGGAGGTAGGGAGGAGATAGGTCAGTCCAGGGAGGACGGACAGGTCAAGGGGGCGGGATGATGTTAGTAGATAGGAGATGGGGGTGGGGCTTGAGGTGAGAGGAAAAACAGGTTAGGGAGGTGGAGATGAGCTAGGCTGGTTTTGGGATGCGGTTGGGGGAGGGGAGATTTTGAAGCTTGTGAAGTCCACATTGATGCCATTGGGCTGCAGGGTTCCCAGGCTGAATATGATTTGTTGTTCCTGCAGCCTTCCGGTGGCATCACTGTGGCATTGCAGGAGGCCCAGGATGGACATGTCATCTGAGGAATGGGAGGGGGAGTTGAAATGGTTCGCGACTGGGAGGTGCAGTTGTTTGTTGCGAACTAAGCGCAGGTGTTCTGCAAAGCGGTCCCCAAGCCTCCGCTTGGTTTCCCCGATGTAGAGGAAGCCACAACGGGTACAGCGGATGCAGTATACCACATTGGCAGATGTGCAGGTGAACATCTGCCTGATGCGGAAAGTCTTCTTGGGGCCTGGGATTAGGGTGAGGGAGGAGGTGTGGGGGCAGGTGTAGCACTTCCTGCGGTTGCAGGGAAAAGTGCCGGGTGTGGTGGGGCTGGAGGGGAGTGTGGAGCGGACAAGGAGTCGCGGAGGGAGTGGTCCCTCCGGAAGGCAGATAAGGGTGGGGAGGGAAAAATGTCTTTGGTGGTGGGGTCTGATTGCTGATGACGGAAGTGTTCGAGGATGATGCGTTGGATCCGGAGGTTGGTGGGGTCGTATGTGAGGACGAGGGGGATTCTTTTTTGGTTGTTATTCCAGAGAGGTCCAAGAAGGAGAGAGAAGTGATTTCAATTCCTCCCACTTCCTACAGACAAAAGGGGTGGCCATGGGTATCCGCATGGGCCCAAGCTATGCCTGCCTCTTTGTAGGTTACGTGGAACAATCCCTGTTCCGTACCTACACTGGCCCTAAACCCCACCTCTTCCTCCGTTACATTGATGACTGCATCAGCGCTGCCTCGTGCTCCCACGAGGAGCTCGAACACTTCATCCACTTTACCAACACCTTCCACCCCAACCTGAAGTTCACCTGGACCGTCTCCAACACTTCTCTCTCCTTCCTGGACCTCTCTGTTTCAATCTCAGGTAATCACCTAGAAACCGATGTCCATTTCAAGCCCACTGACTCCCACAGCTACCTGGAATACACCTCCTCCCACCTACCCTCCTGCAAAAATGCCATCCCCTATTCCCAAATCCTTCTCCTCCGCCGCATCTGCTCCCAGGATGAGACATTCCACTCCCGTACATCTCAGATGTCTTCATTCTTCAAGGACCGCAACATCCCCCCCACAGTGGTCGAGAACGCCCTCGACCGTGTCTCCCGCATTTCCCGCAGCTCATCCCTCACACCCCGTCCCCGCAATAACAACCAAAAAAGAACCCCCCTCGTCCTCACATACCACCCCACCAACCTCCGGATCCAACGAATCATCCTCTGACACTTCCGCCATCTGCAATCCGACCCCACAACCAAAGACATTTTTCCCTCCCCACCCTCATCTGCTTTCCGGAGGGACCACTCCCTCCGCGACTCCCTTGTCTGCTCCACACTCCCCTCCAGCCCCACCACACCCGGCACTTTTCCCTGCAACCGCAGGAAGTGCTACACCTGCCCCCACACCTCCTCCCTCACCCCAATCCCAGGCCTCAAGAAGACTTTCCACATCAGGCAGATGTTCACCTGCACATCTGCCAATGTGGTATACTGCATCCGCTGTACCCGTTGTGGCTTTCTCTACATCGGGGAAACCAAGCGGAGGCTTGGGGACCGCTTTGCAGAACACCTGCGCTCAGTTCACAACAAAAAACTGCACCTCCCAGTCACGAACCATTTCAACTCCCCCTCCCATTCCTCAGACGACATGTCCATCCTGGGCCTCCTGCAATGCCACAGTGATGCCACCCGAAGGCTGCAGGAACAGCAAATCATATTCAGCCTTGGAACCCTGCAGCCCGCTGGTATCAATGTGGATTTCACAAGCTTCAAAATCCCCCCTCCCCCAACCACATCCCAAAACCAGCCCAGCTCCTCTCCGCCTCCCTAATCTATCCTTCCTCTCACCTATCCCCTACTCCCACCTCAAGCCCCACCCCCATCTCCTATCTACTAACATCATCGCGCCCCCTTGACCTGTCCGTCCTCCCTGGACTGACCTATCTCCTCCCTACCCTCCCACCTACACTCACCTTTACTGGCTCCATCCCTGCCTCTTCGACTTGTCTGCCTCCTCTCCACCTATCCTCTCCTCTATCCGCCTCCCCCTCTCTCCCTATTTATTTCAGAATCCTCTTCCCCTCACCCATTTCAGATGAAGGGTCACGGCCCGAAACGTCAAGTTTTCCTGCTCCTGTTATGCTGCTTGACCTGCTGTGTTCATCCAGCCCCATGCTTGTTATCTCGCATCCTAAAACCAGCCCAGCTCGTCCCCGACTCCCTAACCTGTTCTTCCTCTCACCTATCCCCTCCTCCCACCTCAAGCCCCACCCACATCTCCTATCTACTAACATCATCCCGCCCCCTTGACCTGTCCGTCCTCCCTGGACTGACCTATCTCCTCCCTACCTCCCCACCTACACTCACCTTTACTGGCTCAATCCCCGCCTCTTCGACTTGTCTGCCTCCTCTCCACCTATCCTCTCCTCTATCCATCTTCTATCCACCTCCCCCTCGCTCCCTATTTATTTCAGAACCCTCTTCCCCTCCCCCATTTCTGATGAAGGGTCTAGGCCTGAAACGTCAAGCTTTCCTGCTCCTATGATGCTGCTTGGCCTGCTGTGTTCATCCAGCCCCACACCTTGTTATCTCGGATTCTCCAGCATCTGCAGTACCTTTTATCTCTGATTAAATTAATCTAGTCCTATTTGCCAGCATTTGGCCCATATCCCTCCAAACTCTTTCTTTTAATATACCCTTCCAGATGCCTTTTAAATGTTGTAATTGTCCCAGCCACCACCACTTCCTCTGGCAGCTAATTCCATACATGCATCACCCTCCACGTAAACCATTGCTCCTTAGATCCCTTTCAAATCTTTCCCCTCTCACCTTAAACCTTTGCCCTCTAGTTTTGGACTCCCCCATCCCAAGGAGAAGACCTTGTCTATTTACCCTTTCCGTGCCCCTCATGACTTTATATATCTCTGCAAGGTCACCCTTTAGCCTCCAACACTCCAAGGTAAAAAGCCCCAGCCTATTCACCCTTTCCCTATAGCTCAAACCTTCCAACCCTGGCAACATCCTTGTAAATCTTTTCTGAACCCTGTCAAGTTTCACAACATCTTTCCTATAGCAGGGAGAGCAAAACTGCATGCAATATTCCAAAAGTGGCCTAACCAATGTCCTGTACAGCCACAACATGACCTCCCAATTACTATACTCAATGCATTGATCAATAAGGGCAAGATTACCAAATGTCCTCTTCACTATCCTGTCTACCTATGACTCCACTTTCAAGGAACTACAAACCTTATCTCCAAAGTCTCTTTGTTCAGCAATACTCCCCAGGACCCTATCATTAAGTGTATAAGTCCTGCCCTGATTTGCCTTTCCAAAATACAGCACCTCACATTTATCTAAATTAAACTCCATCTGCCACTCCTTGGCCCATTGGCCCAGCTGGTCAAGGTTTCATTGTACTCTGAGGTAACCATCTTTGCTGTCCACTACACCTTCAATTTTGGTGTCATCTGCAAAATTACTAACCATACCTCATACGTTCACATCCAAATCATTTACAGAAATGACGAAAATCAGTGGACCCAGCGCCAAGTCCCGGTGGCACACTGCTGGTCACAGGCCTCCAGTCTGAAAAGCAACCCTCTACCACCACCCTCTGACTTCTAGCTTCAAGCCAGTTCTGTATCTAAATGGCTAGTTCTCTCTGCATTCCATGTCATCTAACCTTGCTAACCAGTCTACCATGAGGAACCATGTCAAACACCTTGCTGAAGTCCATATAGATGATATCCACCACTTTACCCTCTTCAATCCTCTTTGTCGCTTCTTCAAAAAGCTTAATCAAGTTACTGAGACATGATTTCCCACGCATGAAGTCATGCTGACTATCCCTTATCAGTCCTTGCCTTTCCAAATACATGTAAATCCTGTCCCTCAGCTTTCCCTCCAACAACGTGCCCACCACTAATGTCAGGCTCAGTGGTCTATAGTTCTCTGGCTCTTCCTTATCAGCACTTCCTAAATGGTTGCACGTTAGTAACCTCCAGTCTTCTGGCACCTCACCTGTGGCAATTGATAATACAAATAACTCAGCAAGGGACCCAGCAATCACTTCCCTAGCTTCCCAGAGTTCTAGGGTTCATCTGATCAGGTCCCAGGGATTTATCAGATTTCTCTCCCTTCCTGAGTCCATTCTTCCATTGACTTTGAAAATTCTACTCCAGTATTTATTCTCTGATACAACTCCAACTTTTCACCAATGACTTGCTTCACCAAGCCACATCTTCCCTGAGCTCCAATCTTGGTCAGCTACATCAAGCAGACACTGCACATTGCTTTTCAACTGCCAGTTTCAGCTACACTGATCTACTGATGGCATGCAGATTATTTGAGCCACCACAACTTCCAAAACTTTTCCTAAGCCTTGGCTACAATACTAAGATGCCTCCTAACACTTATAACTTGGCTTGAGTTCTAACAGTACAGAGACATGTAACTGCACTTGGGACTTAACTCACTTTCTCCTGCACAGACACATGTAGGTCTGTTACTTATCCTGCAATACAGCTAAAATTTGGTGCTTAAGAAAATAATAACATAAGAACTAAGATGAGGAGTAGGCAATTCAGCCCCTCGAGCCTGCTCTGCCATTTGACGTGATCACAGGTGATCTCATCTCAGCCTTAATTCCACTTTCTTGCACACTCTCCACAGCCCTTCAACTCATTACTAAATTAAAAATCTGCCTATCTCCTACTTAAATTTATTCAGTGTCCCAGCATCCAGTGCACTCTGGAGTTGTGAATTTCACAGATTCACAACCTGTGAGGGAAGAAATTTCTTCTCATCACTTCCTTTAAATCTGCTATCTCTGATTCTAAAACTATGATCTCTCATTCTACATTACCTCACATGAGGAAACATTGTTTTTATGTCAATTTTGTCAATCCCCTTTAGCACCTTATATACCCCAATTATTCATTCTTCTAAATTCCACAGAGTGTATGCCTAAACTGCTTAATTTCTGGAATCAATCTAGTGAACATTTTCCGAATGCCTCCAATGCAACAACAGCCTTCGTCAAGAGGACCAAAATTGTACACAACATTCCAGGTACAGTCTCCCTAATGCCTTATCTAGTTCCCTACTTCTATACTCTATTCCTTTACCAATAAATGCCAAAATTTCATTTATCTTCTTTCCTGCCTTATTTGGACACTAGTTTTCTGCAATTCATACAGATACCTCTGCCTTGAAGCACCCTGAAGTTTCTCTCCATTTCGACAATTCGTTGACTTTATATTTTCTGAACAAAATGGAGAACCTCACAGTTATCCACATTAAACTGCATCTGCCACATTTTGGTCCATTCGACTCACCTTTAGCTTCTCTAAAGGGTTTTCAAAATTTTGGGTTTTTGGTTACCAATAGACTAGTTTATCAGCCCAGGTTTACTGAATTTAAATTCCATCATTTGAGCATACACCCCGAGAGCAGTAGACAGTGAAATGACCACTACATTACTGTCCCTCTGGTGCTCTAATGCTTCAACTCAACCCCATTAATAAAGTGCCTAGCCTCTTCTCCCAATCAGCCCAGCTTGGAGCAAAGTTGTCCCACCAGAGAATCATAGCTTATGCCCCTCACTACTCCATGATGTATATTGTACAATGCACTGTACATAGATACCACCCATCCGTTACTGACATTTTACATTATATTTAATGGTGACAAGTAACTCACAGAAACAACTCAAGTGGCACATTGAAATTTTTATTTTCAACAACATACATTTATATTATAGAATCCCTACAGTGTGGAAACAGACCATTGGGCCCAACAAATCCACACCACCCCTCCAAACAGTATCCCACCCAGACCCATTCCCGTACCCCTAC
Source organism: Ginglymostoma cirratum (assembly GCA_024137785.1). Lineage (NCBI taxonomy): Eukaryota > Metazoa > Chordata > Chondrichthyes > Orectolobiformes > Ginglymostomatidae > Ginglymostoma > Ginglymostoma cirratum. The sequence continues at coordinate 9,240,286 of JAHRHZ010000051.1, forward strand.
CTTTCCCATGTCTAACCCACCCAACCTAAACATCCCTGGGCACTATGGGCAATTTAGCATGGCCAATCCACCGACCCTGCACATCTTTGGACTGTGGGAGGAAATGGAGTGCCCAGAGGAAACCCACGCAGACGCGGGGAGAACATGCAAACTCCACACACACAGTTGCCCGAGGCTGGAATCGAACCTGAGGCTGAAATGTAACATATCATGTCACTTCACAGGAAAATGATCAAACCAAATTTGACACCAAACCATTGAAGTAGTTATTACATCAGGAGGCTAAATACTTGGTCAAAAAGGTAGGTTTTAAGGAGTGTCTTCCACGATGAGAGGCTGAAAGATTTATGGAGAGAATCCTGGAGCTAAGTGTTTAGGCAGCTGAAAGCATAGCTACCAACGGTGGAGCAATTAAAATCAGGGATGATCTAGCAATTCAGAGTCAGAAGAGCACAAAGACTGGAGACGGTTTTAGGACTGGAGGAGGCTAGCAGGTGGCAATTCAGACAAAGTGGCCAGCAGCCCTAGATTTTATGGGACCATCCGGTATTTTAGGTGGCTATCCACTATTTGTTCCAGTTTTGAAACTGCAGTTTAAGAATCATAGAATCCCTACAGTGTGGAAAGACCTATCAAGTCTGGCATTGATCCTCCAAAGAGCATCCAACCCAGACCCACGCCTCCACCCTATCCCTGTAACCCTTCATTTACCACAGCAAATCTACCTAACCTGCACATCTGTGGACTGTGGAGGGAAACTGGAGGACCCAGCAGAAACCTACATAGGTGCAGGGAGAACGTGCAAACTCTACACAGACAGACAATCACCCAAGGCTGGAATCAAACCTGGGTCCCTGCTGCTGTGAGGCAGAATTGCTAACCTCTAAGCCACCATGCTGCTGACAGATTTATGTCATGTTGGTCCCCTCTGTTTCCAAACATCCATGATGTCTGCGAGTAAAGTCCTTTAAATGCGCATTGTAGTGTTCTCCTAGTGACCCACTCCCATACTATGGGGCCTCAGCCCCTGCTCCTGCTCCGATTGTTTGGGAGGCCACACATCCATCCCACACTTCCAGACAGGTACTTCCCCCAATACCAATGGTCGAGAGAGTGCCTGCCAAAAGTCTCATCAGCATCCCTTGTTGCCCACAGACTCACATGGTATTTCCATGCCAAACTGACTCTCATCTTCTTTCTTGAGAGTTGGTCAATCTGGCTCCTGCAGGCTCAGAGCACAAATGCACTCAAGGAACAACTTGCAAAAAGACCTGGGGGATATTCATGAATCGATCATTGAAACTGTGAACACAGAATGTAGCATCAGTAAATGAGGAACATTAGATCCTAGGGTATCTACAAAGAGGGCTATGGTAGCAATCCCAATTCATGATAGCGAGTTTTTAAACCACATTGGTTCAACCCCACACAATTGCTGTTGAGACTTTTTTGACTTTGGACAGGCGAACAGCAAAGACTGAGTTAATTTGAACTAAGTTTTAGACACTTGAGCCAAAGAGATTAAAAAAATCTGGGAACATTGGTTGCAGAAGTGAAGCCTAGGGGAATGTCACTGAATTATTCAAGGTTCTGAGAGGTAGGTATAGATAAATTGAACCTGAAAAATACGTTCAGTTGTCACACCTTAAAAGGTTGCACTGACTGAAGGTCAGAAGGAGACGAATAATTTAAATTGACTGTGTTTACAGGGAAGGCGTTGAATGTGTGGAAATGACTGCTGGGAGGAGTAGTGGAACTGGATTATGATGCCAAATTTAAGAACAAATGGGACGTAGGTGATTGATGGTTTGGAAAGGTTGAGCCATGTTTGATGTTTCCTACACTTTGTCACCAATGTAATAGTCCTTGCCAGCATTCAGGATTTTACTGCAGACTATGTGCTGAGCTAGCAGTGCAGCAATTTGAAATGGGCCTCAATGTATGTGGCTAGAGGATAATAAAAAGGACTAGTCTTACAATGATGGTTAAACCTACTGCCAGTTACTACCTACATTTCGGATTCCAGAAGATAAGGCTGTGGAAGGAACTTTTAGGCCTTTTTATGCCAAATGTTAACTGAATGTAACATTGATGAGTTGATAGCAGTGGTGCTTTTAACTTTAACAAAAATCCATAAAACCGTTTGTTTTCCTCTATTCATGATCTGCAGAAACCAAGAGTTAAGAAGAAAATGGATTTTTTTTCTAGCAATAAAATACAGTACTCTGCTAACATTCCTGTCCGTGTGTATAAACATCTTTGTTTACTTAAACAGAAATGTGTAGGAAACAGTATTATTTGGGGTATATACAGTGATCAGAATAAAGGAACCTAAATATCACAGGCCAGCTTTGTTTAGTCAGTCCATACTTATAACATTGAGTTCCCTTTGGAGCTTGCTTCAAAGAGGCAATAAGGTAATTCATTAACACAGATTGCTCATAATCAGGAGAAAGAAGATTCCTTCAGTCTATTACCTCGGACTAGATTCTTGATCAAGAACCGAAAGGACCTGTTAACACAACAAAGAAAAACACAGCACTCAAAACAATATACATGATAACACCACAGGCTTTGTTTGCTGTAATTCTATAATGACTATGGTAGCTCCCTTCATTAGCTTTGCTATTTGTCCAGTCAAGCCTAGATTCCTCCAAAATTGGGATGATGCAGTGGAAAATGGGATGATGAGGTATATTGCTGCTTCCATAACTGTCTCAGGTTTTCCATCACCTCTGCCTCTGCAGTAGTGTCCTCCCCTCCTCCGGCTTTTAAATTTTGACAGAGTAGGCCTGGCATTTTGACTATTTTTCTTCATGGTCACTGTAGTGCTTCCAGAGTCTGGCTGACTGGAGATTGCATAGGATTTCAGAAGGCCAATAGTATCTTGGTCTACCTCTGCTTTGACTCAAAAAAGCTTGCATTTATTGGACTTGATCTACAAAAAGCAAATACATCTACAGTTACTGCATTAATGGCTTCTCTGATTTTTCAGCCTTGCCCTCTTGTGATGGGAATTCAATGGGAGCCTGCCCTATATCACTAATGACACTGCTAGGATGAATTTCCATTTCATGATTTAGGCACATATCAGGAATGACAGTCCAGGGCAGCATTAAGAGAGTCTTACATTGACAAAGGGCTCTTATGTAGCTGTTACAAAAAGGTCCAGTCTGCCTGTTTAAATTTAAATTGATGTTCATATCCCAAATCTCTATCAGAAGAGCAACAAAGAGTTCTCAAAATATTTTATTATAACAAGTGGTTTAGGGAATCTTGTAGACAAATAAGATGGCATTTAAATTTGTGTTTTATTTTCTTCTCCAAATGCCTTTCCACTACTACTGCAAATTCAGATTAACTAGTAATTTCTTTCCTTGCTGTTTATTCAGATAAATAATCATGTTACATACATAATAACAGAGTTTAAATTTCACTATAATTCATAATAGGCATACTACTATGAGCTCAACACTTCAGTATGAGAAGGAGAAAATCAGTCATGCCTCTCAGTCCTGCAATTATCCACATACCCTTCATCAATTATGGACGGACATTTGTACTTAGATGTGGCCATGGCCATTTTGTCAAATAGTTGACATGTAAATATTCGTATTGGATTCATCTTATGTGGACAAGTGCCGATAAAGTAGTAGCCTAAGAAGGAATGCCTTCACTGGAGGGGAAAGGAGAAACATTTGGCCAAGGCATGTTTATCATGACAGATTAATTATATTTTTCTGCAAATTCTATGCCTGTGTTCATCAGATAAAAACAATCAGACTTACAATTGGAAACCCACTTGCTGATTGGATCCTGTACTCATGATGAACATCTGAACCCTGCTCTGGTCTGAAGATGCATTTGAACGACTTACTAGTAACTTACAAAATCAAATTGAGCATTCAGATCCTTTTGCCTGCAGCTTATTTCTGTGAAGGTCTGTGTTGATACTTGTATTTTTCCACAGAGACTCCATTCCACAGCTCATAGAGAATGACATGGCAAAAGGAATGTGAGGAATCAGGAATCTACAGCTTCCCTGAGGCACTTATTTATACAGGTTTCTATTTGCCAATTCTATAGTTTGGGATTGTTGCTGCACCAGATATCCCTCTGCTGCAAGAAGTGTATTGTCTGCATGATGTGAAATCCACAGACAATGAATGCACAACAATTATTAGGATGAACATCCCTCTCAAGAGTATCTGGAGACCCTATCCCTGCATGATAGCTGTGAACAGCATGTATTTTCCAAGGATTCTGCCACTGTGCATTGGTTGCAAATCCCCCACATTAATTTTTGGTTCAGGTCTTATTTTGAACAGGATGATTTTAGTAGTCAAACATTTTCATTATCTCACAATGAGCTGCTCAGATCAGCAGATGCCTTTGATTGGTACATTTCACCCAACTCCTTCAGAATAAAGAAAGGATACAAAGATGCTCACTAACTTTTTTCCTCTTCCACACACACCGTACAGGAAGTTACTGATCTTGTCTGAGAAAGGTTACAGCAACAAATGGCTTGTTCTGCCTGGGTGCAGGCTGTCTATGCACCCATCTGATGGTGCGTAGGAGATGTGGTTAAAAGGGAGTACCTGTGGTTTGAAAACCATGGATATGAACTGACAGTTTAGACTTGCTTTTCAAGATAATTTGCTTTAATGGCCATAATTGTATTATGCTTAGAAGGAAAATATATAGGCGTGGGAGCAGGTTTTGGCCATGTTGGAGCACCAACACCTAGCACAAAAGACCAAGCTAAGTTTGTGCCTTCCATTTCCCCACTGACCCCAGTTGGTGCACTCTCAGGCTCAGCTTAACGGCTTTGGCAAGAAGGCAATAATTGACGATAGCACTGTTAGCAAAGATGATGATTTCTTCATGGGCACATAGGGATACATTTTCATTGGGGTAAGAAGGTGCTATGTCAGCAACTTTATGCTCTCAACCAATGTGCTGCTATTATGTGCCAGTGGTGGGCAGCCAATGACAATGCTTTTTACAGATAGTCTTCACACCCGCTAGGTGTTTTCTGGTGTCCCTGCTGAGGCTGAAGCCTGGAAAACCATCTCCATCCATGGCAGGTGGTAGGCTGGGGAACCCAGCAATGCCTCATTTAATTCTTGATCCCCACTTCACTCCTTCTGCCAGAGGACTTGAGCTAGAGCACAGGCCATGGTTTGGTGCTTTTGGGATAGGCAGTGGGCTAAATGGCCTCCTTCTGCACCCTCACAATTCTGTGATTGGAGGGATTTCTCTCCACAATGCTGGTCTGACAGCTGTGGCTACATTGGATTTTAAAATATTGGACAGTGTTCAGAGGTGATCTCCATCTTGAGGCATCCTCTCATTTGCCCACCTACTTCAGCAGTGTCCACCACTGATGGCGGGGCTGTCAATCCTGCAAGTGCTAGATGGTCTCCCACTGGCCCTCCAGTTTTGGAACGAATTTAACTGTCTTCTTCAAAATCTCCCTCTGGGTCTTGCTGCAGATATCAGTAGATTCCTGACCGACACTGCAGCCAGATGAAGGGATTGTGATTAAAAATACTGCCCATGCTTTTAGTATCCACTAGAACAGCAGTCCGTTAGGGGAGACACTTAGCATGCCAGTACCTATAGAGCCAGATCTCATAAGTGGTCACAACTTCAGGAGGATAGTATTGGAGCGGTGGTGAATTAGCTTAAAATGGTATCCCAGGTACCCATTCTTTCCTCTACACCAAGATTCCCCTATCTGCAGTCTCTGCTGCTTCTCATCAGCGTACTACAAACCAAGTGGCAATGCAAATACTGATCTCGAAATTCACTGTGCTGCTCGTTAGGGTGTAATGACACTCCCTGCCAAATCCAGCAACTCACCACAACACCTCCAATAACACCACCCAATACTTACACAAGCTTTGCCGAAGGAGGTAACATGATGTTACCAGCAAGTTGCACTAATGACCCTTTAAACAGGGCTAGACACCATAAGGTATAGGAGCGGAATCAGGCCATTCTGCCCATCAGACTGCTCCGCCATTTAATTATGGCTGATACTTTTCTCAAACCCATTCTCCTGTCTTCTCCCCATATCCTTTGATCTGTTTACTAACCAAGAAACTATCTATCTCTGTTTTTAAGACAATCAATGACTTGGCCTCCACAGCTTTCTGTATCAATGACTTCCTCAGATTCACCACCCACTTGCTGAAGAAATTCATCCTCATCTCATTTCTGAAGGGTTGTCCATTCACTCTGAGGCTCTGCCCTTGGATCCCATTCTTTCTGACTAATGGAAACATTTTCTCCACATCTACTGTCTCCAGGCCTCTCAGTTTTCCGTAAGTTTCATTGAGATCCCTTTCATCCTTCTAAACTCAATCGAGTATGGAGCCCAGATCCTCAACCACACCTCATATGACAAGCCCTTTATTCCTAGGATCATTCTTATGAACCTCGACTGGACCCCTTCAAAAGCCAGCACACCATCATTAGATACGGGGGTCCAAAACTGCTTACAATACTCCAACTACAGCACATTGTACAGCACTGTGTCCCTGCTCTTTTATTCTAGCCCTCTTGAAATAAATGCTGACACTGCACATGCCTTCCTAACTGCTAACTGAACCAGTATATTAACTTTAAAAGAATACTGATTTAGGACTCTCAGATCCCACTGTGCTTCAGTTTTCCAAAACCTTTCCTGATTTAGAAAATATTCTACTCCTCTAAACTTCCTACCAAAGTGCATAACCTCACATTTTCCGACATCGTATTCCATCCACCACTTCCCCGCCCACTGTCCTGGGCTGTCAAGGTCCTCTTGCAACCTCTCCGCTTCCTCAACACTACCTGTCCCTCCACCTATCTTTATCTCATCTGCAAACTTAAGCAACAATGTCCTCAGTTTTATCATCCAGATCGTTAATGCATAACATGAATAGTTGTGGTCCCAGCACTGACCCACTAGTCACTGGTTGCCATCCTGAAAAAATACTTCTTTAGCCCCACTCTTTGCCTTTAGGGTTGATATTCTATTTAGCAGCCTCCTGTGTGGCACCGTGACAGAGGACTTCTGGAAATCCAAATTGATCACACCTACTGGTTCTTCTTTGTCTAACATGTTCATTACCTCCTCAAAGAATTCTAACAGGTTTGTCAGGTGTGACCTCTCCTTGACGAAGCCATGCTGACTCAGTCATATTTTACCAAGCACTTCAAATACTCTGCAATCTCATCTTTACTAACAATAACAGACTCTAAAATCTTACCAATGACCGAGGTCAGGCTAACTGGCCCATAGTTTCTTCTTTTCTGACTCCCTCACTTCTTAAACAGGGGTGATGCATTAGCCATTTTCCAGCCCTCTGGGACCCTCCTTGACTCCAAAGATCACCATCAGTGCCCCACAATCTCCTCACCTATCTCCTTCATGATCCTGGTGTGTAGTCCATGTGGTCCAGGTGATTTATCCACCTTCAGACCTTTCAGCTTCTCCAGCATCTCCTCCTCAGTGAAGATCACTACACTCATCTCTGCCCCCGACTCTCCTGAAGCTCTGGTATGCTGCGAGGTGCTGGTCAGCACAAATTCAAATGTTAGTGGACAGTGAATGAGTTTAGTGGAGCTATGAGGTCCATGTTTCAAAATCCTGCATCAAATCAGGCAAGATATTGTTTAAAGCCATGATCCAATCTGCTGGGACTTTCTGATGCACATATGGCAAGGCTACACTTGCTTCTTTCCAAACAAACAGTCCCATGTTAGCCATTCCATACAGACCACTTGGGCCATACAGACAGTCTCGGTTCCACAGCAGTGGGTCCAGCTGAAATAAGACCTGCCCTGATTGCCTTTTCAAAATGCAGCAACTCACATTTATCTAAATTGAACTCCATCTGCCACTCCTCAGCCCACTGGCCCATCTGATCACTGAAAAGTTTCCCCACTGCTAAATCTAGCACTAGTCTGGCTTTGTTCCCTAAATTTAGGTCCAGCATTACCCCTCTATTACTGTTTTTTCTACTCACTGGATTATTACGCCCTCCTGGACACATTTTAAGAATCCTTCTACCTCTGTGCCTTTCATACTTTGTCTACCCAGCTAATATTGGGAAAGTTGAAATCCTGCACTGTAACTACACTATTATCTTTATACTTATGAGATTTTCCTGCTGCATTGAACGCTTCCACAGATTTCTGCTCATGTTTTAGATTTACATCATCTGTAATTGTTTGTTTATATAATATTGTCCAGTTTCTCTATTGGTAAGCCCTGGATATAATCAGTTTCTTCATTTTTATGTTGTGCTTATCCTTTATTTTATCAACTGCTTTTCCCTCTACTCCCAATTTTCCAAAGTTAACTTTCATTGCTGACTCTCTACAACACTAAAACTTTGATTGAAAATTCCAATATCTTAAACTACCTGTCAGATACATAGTCTTTTTGTGCTATGGCTCCTACCTCTCTTATGCTTTCTGCCATCTATCCTAATTATTCTCTCTCCCACACCACAACACAGTATTATGAATTTCACCACTGATGTTTCAATATCATTCTTTATTCTGCTAAACACAATAACCTATATTGGGACAGGGTTCATCAGTGACCAGCACACTGGCATCTCATTGAAATGACTCTTCTGATGCTGCCTGACCAGGCTTTTTTGTTTTTATTTCTGACGCTAAATCAAAAAGACATGTATTTTTCAGAAGCTACTGAATAGCAATCAGCGTGAAACCATTGCTGCATTCCCCCCACTTCCTATTCAAATTACATTGACAAATAGTTGATGTCATTCTCCAACTAGCTCATTACAGACTAGAGATCAAACTAAGTATTTTCATGATATGCACAGTTAAGTCTTTGGACTCAAAACTTTAATTCTAGTGTTTCTCCACAGTTGCTGCCAGACTTCCTGAGTTTTTCCAGCATTTTCTATTTTGATTTAAGTAATGTTTCAAATTTGGCTTTCTTAAAAGATGTGAATAATAAGTACAGAAGACTGCCTATCACACATATCTCTTAAGCTAACAACTGCCATCTACACAAGTTTGTATTGGAAGGCGAATAATGGATACTGTATCTTGTGTAATCACAGAGTAGTAATCTAATCAAGTAGTGTTAAAACTGAAGTGGTTTAGATAACTGTCATCTGAATCCTGAAATTAGGTTACTGTTTTGGAACTTCTCCAAATTGTTAGTTTTCGAAAAAATAAAAATGGTAAAACTTCATGGGGTGATTTTATTCAATTACAAGTCAACTTCAGTGCCAATAGCAGGTGTTAGAGCAGAAGGTGGCTGACAGTGTACCTCATATTGTTGACACTCCGATTGAATGAATAACAATCATGCTGCAATCCTAACCAAGAAGTATTTTGCAAGGGGTAACCATACATTTCTACAGACACATAACAAAGAGCACCAGTGCACCTTTTCAATTTTCCAAGCACACTTAATGTGTTCCATTGTGGCATTCTCTTTTAGGAAGACCTACGTGATGTTATTACAATAAACAGTACTTGCAATCCCTCTCCGGGCACTTATTTCCACTGGTAACACAGTATTTTCTTTTAGTTATTTAACTTCATCTTAATTGCTTAGCTCTATCTTCACACTCTTTCCTTCGATTTAGCAATTAAAATCCGTGCTCCAGCGGTCTACTCGTTATTCAAAAATTTCAAATGACCTCTTCTCCATTTCCCCTGGCGTTTGCGTCAAAGTCTGAATTCACCTGTGTGCGACATTCTCCCCGATTAAACACCCTTGCTCCCTCTCCCTCTCAGGTACAGTACCTCACTGTCTCTGATTCAGTCCGTGTGCAGTTGAAGTGGGCGGATCGATGCACCTTTCATCCAGTCACTCACCTGTTTTCGAGGTTGGTGCCGCCCCCTGGAATCTGAAAGCGCTCAGCCTGGAAAAAAAACGCAACTTTTACCTCCAGCACCTCACCCAACTGAAATCTGCATTTTCTCACATATCTATATATATTTACATACTTGTTTTTTTGGTTGGAAATTCCCTCATCATATATTACTTTAAGCGTCCGACCACAGTGTAGCCCCTGAACTTTTTGGGTTTTTTTTTAAAAGGAAAGGGGTTTTGATTTTTACTCCCCCCCCCCCCCCAATACTTTATGCAGCCCTGCAAGTCTCATGTAGTGCAGGGTTACCGTGGGACTGCACTCATCGCACCGGTTCTGCAGAAAGTCGAAAAGAGGAATTACCTGTAGCTCGGGTTCTGCCGTCAGACGGTACCGCACCGACTTGAAAGTCCAGTTTCGCAAGAGGAGCCGGAGAAATATGTCACAGGAGACGGACAAGTAAGTGAACCTACTGGTTCTGGCTGTCTCTTTATCCTCGGCTTTATCTTTAATAGTCTCTTGTCTTCAACCAACCCCCCCCCCCCCCCATATTCTCCTCAACTCGACAAACCAGTGTCTTTATCACTCACTAGACCTGGATTGTGATTATTATCAACATATTTTGAGATTATTTGAAGCGATCATCCTGGAATCCGATGACACAAAGAGCCTTTTCCAAGTCCCATTCCTTCCCCCCCCCGCCATCGGCCATTTTCTGACGGGACATGGGGTGGGGGGAGACGAAGGGGGTGGTCTTCAAACTGAGTTTGTACCCTCCTTCCCCCGCCGTCCCAATGGAGGAGGCGAACTTGGTTGAGTTTGGTGTTGAGTCTCTTCCCCCGCCCCAAGTGTTGCGGACGGGTTGGGGTTATGAGGGACCCGACTCCCTCACCCCCCCCCCCCCCCCCCCCCCCCCCCCCCCCGGGCCTGGGCTGTTCACCTGGGACTCAGCTGCACTTTACCGCCGGGTCCTGGGCTCCTCACCGAGAACTCGGCTGCACTCTTTCCTCCTGTTCTGGGACTCGGATTCAATCCCCTTCACCACCACC
>JAHRHZ010000051.1:9251291-9282378 GCA_024137785.1 Ginglymostoma cirratum
CCACCACCACCCCCCCCCCCCCCCGGCCTTAATCTCATACATGCTCTCACTTCTTCCGCACCCCCCCCGACTATTCACCTCTCCATTCCGGCCCCCCCAATACCCCACATCACCTTCACCTCATCCACCCCTCCTTGATCCTTGTCTTCTCCACCTTTCAAATTGACGTGATTTGCAAATGTTTTTAAAATGAGTAGAGATTAACACATACACACCCTCTTCCATATGTGAAGTAATTTGAAACCCTGGTTATTACAACCTTATTATTCTTACATATAGCAGAGATCTCTACACATTTGGTGCTCAGTTTACCTCTGACCATTGTGGGGCCTACAGTATGGATCCCATCAGGGTGATCATCCCTTTTTTTACTTGTAATTTCTATCATATAGTTTCACTGGATGATCGCTCGGAGATATCCTGAGCAGGTAGAGCAGTAATGTTTTCCTTAATCAAAAACACTACTCCCATCCTCTCTTGCGTCCCTTTCTATCATTTCTAAAGCATTTGAAACCTGGAACAGTGAACTGCCAGTCCTGGCCGTTCCTCGGCCAAATTTCATAATAGATAGGACATCACAATCCCATGTTCCCAAACATGCCTAGAGTTCATCAGCCTTACCTGTAAGATCCCCTAGCTTTGAAATAAATGCAGTTTAATTCTTCAGAATTACTTCATTCCAGAGAGACCTCAGGGTTCAGGTACATAATTCTTTGAAGTTTACAACACATGTAGATGGGGTGGTTAAGCACACTTGCCTTCATTACTCAGACCTTTGAGTATAGGAGTTGCCATGTCACGTGAGATTGTACGGGACATTGGTGAGGCCCCTTCGAGAGTACTGTGACCAGTTCTGGTTACCCTGTTATAGAAAGGATATTATTAAGCTGGAGAGGTTTCAGAAAAGATTTACTAGGATGTTACTGGGAATGGAGGGTTTGAATTTTAAAGATAGTCAGGGACTTTTTTCACTGGAGCACAGGAGGTTGAGGGATGACCTTACAGAGGTTTATAGTAATCTTGAGGGTTATAGATAAGATGAATGGCTGGTGTCTTTTCCCTAAGGTGGGGGATTTCAAGACTAGCAGGCATATTTTTAAGGTGAGAGGAGGAAGATTTAAAAAAGACATGACAGGCAACTTATTTTATGCAGAGAGTGTTTCATGTATGGAATGAACCTCCAGAGGAAGTGGTGGATGTGGCTACAGTTAGGACATTTAAAAGATATTTGAATAAGTACATGAATAAGAAACGTTTGGAGTGATATGGGCCAAGCGTGGGTAGGTGGGACTAGTTTAGTTTGGGGTTGAGGTTTGTGTGGACTGGTTGGACTGAAGCGTCTGTTTCCATGCTGTCTGTCTCTATGACTATTTTCCAAAATATGCAAATACCCTTCGGCCTGCGATTGCTCTTCCCTCTGGACGACTCCGTTTGTTCCAGCAAACAGCTTTTATCCAGCCAGAGCTGCTGAAGATTCATAAAATGCAGTTCATTTCTTTAAAGAAAACAACTCCACTGTCTTAAGTTGTCTTGGGTACAGTCTCCACTTATGTTATTCACTTGCATTTCATGATTGTTGAAATGCACAGTTCCTTAGATTGTATTCAGTCTTGACTCACTTTTATGAAAGTGCTGACAGACCCTCATAATTCCAGTGTAAATATTTTGTATTTTATCAGAAAGAAAAGTTACCACCTGGTTGCTTGGAGATCTGCAAGGCAGGTTCAAGGACATGTGGATAGAAGGGGTTCCTTTATGCAGAGGAGCTTTTTAAAAGAAAGTAGGACATTTTAATGATTGAGACTTGCTTTGGCTTTGAGTTACTTGAATACTTCTTGCTGCAGATGCTTCTCACTGTCTACCACTTTGCAGAATGCACACTTTTTATCACACAGTAATGGATCCTAGCCAACAATTAACTGTTGATGTCAGCTTCTGTTGTAGAAACAACAGGCTTTTTTTTTTGTGGGGTGATGGTGGTGTAGGAGAGGCGGTTGATGGTTGTTTTTACAGCCACCATCATATTGACTTATTATTTACTTTTTACTTCTAAGATCACGGGATCCTCAAATGTTTTGATTCCTTCATGGGATGTGAGCATTGTTGGCTAAGCCAGCATTTATCACCCATCCTTCATTGTGATCGAGAAGGTGGTGGTAAGCTTCTGCCTTGAACCTCTGCGGTCCCTGGGGTTTATGGATAGCCACAGAGCCGTTAGGGAGGGAGTTCCAGGACTTTGTGTGTACCGTAGTGAATGGGCGGCAATATGTTCCAAAGTCAGGATGATATGTGTCTTGAAAGGAATTAACAGATGCTGGTGTTCCCAAATATCTGCTGCCCTTGTCCTTCTAGATCTGTAAATATCACTTGTTTGCAATGTATTATTTAATGAGCATTGATGAGTTACTCCAGTGCATTTTACTGAAGGTACACAATGCTGCCACAGTGCATCAGGAGTGAAAGTTGAAAGTAGTAGATGAGATACCAATCAAATGGATGTTTCACGCTAGGTGCTGCTGGGCTTCTTGAGTGGTCTTAGACCCACACTCATGCAGACAAGTAGAGAGTATTCCATCACATTTCTGACTTGTAGATAAAAACCAAAAGAACTGTGGATGCTGTAAATCAGGAACAAAAACAAAGCTGCTGGAAAAGCTCAGCAGGTCTGGCAGCATCTGTGAAGGGAAAAAGTTCTGAGGAAGGGTCATTGGACCCGAAACGCTAAGCCTGTTTTTTCCTTCAGAGATGCTGCCAGACCTGAACTTTTCCCGCAACTTTATTTCTGACTTTGTAGATGATTGACAGACTCTGGGGAGAATGGGAAGTGAGTTACTTAACACAGGATTCCTAACTTTTGACTGGCTCTTGTATTTAAATCACTGGTCCTTTTCATATTTTGGTTGACGATAACCCAGATTGTGGACAGTGGGGTATTTGGAAATGGCAATGCTATTCAATATCAAGAGGCAATGCTGGTGTTGTACTTCTACTGGAACAGAATAGCTAGGGGTACGGTAAGTTCTGGAGCGCAATTTGTCAGTACTATTTTTTTATGTTGTCAGGGCCTATAGCCTTGGCAGTATCCAGTGCCTTCAGTCATTTTTTGATATCATAGGGAATGAACCAAATTAGCTAAAGGCTAGCATCTGTGATGCTGGGGATATCAGGGGGACACTGAGATGGATCATCCACTCGCTACTTGTGACTGAAAACGTTTGCAAATTCTTCAGCCTTGGCTTTCCTGTGCTGGGCTCCTTCATCATTGAAGATAGGGATATTTGTAGAGTTGCCTCCTCCTGTCAATTGTTCAGTTGTCCAATGCAATTCATAACTGGACGTGGCAGGACAGCAGAGCTTAGATCTGATCAATTTGTCATGGGATCACTCAGTCCTGTCTATCAGATGCTGCTTCTGCTGTTTGACATGCAAGTACTTTTGTGTTAAAACTCCACCATGTTGACATCTCATTTTTAAGTATGCCTGCCATGCTCTGCCATGCCCTACTGTACTCTTCATTGAACAAGGGTTGATCTCCAGATCAGTGACCCTGATGGATCTGACTGTGAACTGACCGTGGCTTAATGCTCAATATTAAGCTAAGTTTTGAATTCAGATTTATTTGCTGTGGTGATATTCAAATACGTTTCTTCAAAGCGTTAGCCTGACTTTCTGAATTACTAGTCCAGTGACAATACCACTATGTCACTTTATGCCCCAAGATATAATCCCCAACGAAGAGATAAAAAGGAAAGAGGGAAAAGAACAAATTACCAAATGACCCTGCAGAAGATTAATAGAGGACGATTTGAAACTTTTTGATTCTTTGTCCATCCTGTTTGATATTGGGTTTCTTTTCTCGTATTGACACCCTAAACTCTTTGACTCATTACAACAATGAATTGGGAAACACTTGGGCTTGGAACAGACTGCACTTGAAGAAAGCAGAATCACTGATACACCACAATGACAGAACAAAACCAGAACGTGCTTAAAGCCAGCATGCTGTCTGCCTAATAGCAGACACATAATAGCATTTTGTCCATATGTGAATTTCGAAGAGCCAAATACTACAGATGCTAAAAATTGCAACTGAGAACAGGAAACGCTGAAAATACTCAGGTCCGGGAGCATCTGTAGTCAGAGACATGTTGTTAATGTTTCAG
The DNA here is from genome assembly GCA_024137785.1 of Ginglymostoma cirratum. Classification (NCBI taxonomy): domain Eukaryota; kingdom Metazoa; phylum Chordata; class Chondrichthyes; order Orectolobiformes; family Ginglymostomatidae; genus Ginglymostoma; species Ginglymostoma cirratum. Next base: position 9,255,455 of record JAHRHZ010000051.1, read on the forward strand.
GTCAATAATCATGACTTTTTCTTTTCTCTCTCCATAGGTGCTGCCTGGCCTTTTGAGTATTTCCAGCACGTTCTGTCTTCTTTATGAAAATAAAGAGTTCGTTTTTATTGTTGAGTTAAAATCATTTTTGGAAGTATTATTTCTAGCATTAAAAACCAGGAGAACCCAACAAGCAGGGTAAATTTGGAGAAAATCAGTAAAAAATTGCTCTTCATTTTTACCATAACTAAATAAAATTTTAAAATGAGTGTAGTTTAGCGAAATGACAGTCCACAATTGATCATGGATGCCATTCTTGTGGAGCTGAATGATTGTCCTGATGCACGTATAATTGAAGCAGCTTTAAATAGCTGTATTTGCTAAAATATCTTTCCGCTGCAATTTGGAGATAGCACTACAAATCAGTTTCAGTTGTGGCATATAAAATAGGTTAAACTAGGCAAATTTGCAATAATGCTTTGAATACCAATTTTGATCCAAAAGGTTGGGGTGAAGTAAAATCAACAGGAGAAAAAGTAAAAACATTTTTGTTCAATTCTTTTACTTTAAGCTTCCAGTACAATGTTGTTTGGGCAAGAACAGCAGAGAGACACTTGAATGCCTTTGAAAAAAATCCACTTTAATTTTGTATTGAGAACCCAGTCCCAAGTATGCATTGTACTAGAAATGTGATTCTGCATTTTGAATACTGTTTGTGATCATCTCATGATCAGATGCATCTCATGCACACTGGTACCTGCTTTTTAAGGGGATGAATGGAAAATATTTCAGTGCTCAAAAGCAGGGATGGATTAGTTACTGGTGATGTACCAAATATGTCAAGAATGAATGATGAAAATTGACATATGATTCTTGGCCAACGTTAGTAAACTGACAGGTTTGTTGTGTCTGTACTGCAATATCAATGACTACAGGGTTTTTTTTTGGTTCCTCCATTCTTGAAAATAATGACTTAGTGGAGTATGGTTCTATAAATGTCAGTAGCACGTTAATATGCTATTCAGGCAGTTCTTTTGTGAGCCCTCTGCAGTTAATGTGAGGGAATGGGCAAGAAAGTGAGGAGCCCAATTCAGCTTGCATGCCTTGGTTTAGCAATAATCCTTGAGCAACGTACCTGAACAATGTTGAATCTTTTCTGTTTTTAGCTCAGGAACACCTGAAGCCAAATAATGCAGTGTTCTGTACAAAGGGACATTGGGGTTCATCGTTAGCTGAAGATAAATAATTAAGCATCAGCTATGAATTGAATGTCAGGCTTTTAATGAGTGGTATTTACTCTCCGATATTGACAACTTGATAGCTCAGTTGGCTGGATGACTGATTTGTGATGGAGAGTGACATCAACAGCACAGATTCAATTCCCGTACTGGTGAAGATTACCATGAAGGTCCCACTTTGTCAACCTCGCCCCTCGCCTGAAGTGTGGGACCCTAAGGTTAAACTCACCATCAGTTGTCTCTCCCTGACGAGAGACTGGGACTGTGGCAACTTTACCTTTTAGTTTTCGCCCAAGCAGACAATGGAGAGTGCTATACAGTATTGTATGCTGACTTCCAAATAGTATTTGTCTAAATTCAAGAAGTGATATTCATTGAATCAAAGCATTGGAGGTAAATCTTGTAAATAGATAAAATAAATGGCCAATTGGTAGAAACCAAAGTGAGGCTATTTGAAGAATAACATTGAACTAGAGTATTGAATGGGATGCCAGGGTTAGGGCCACTCATTTTTCTAAGTTAGGTTAATGATTTCCACTGTATCTAGAAACTAAAAAGAAACTACAAGAAATGGTATCTAAAAAGTAGTTGTCAAATTTTGAGAGTAGACTAAACCAGGAACAACATTGACATTGGGAATGTTATTGAGAAGTTACAGAATAAACCAGCAATGAAATGTGTAAACTCAGAGTGCAAAGACAAATTACATTTACTTTGAATAGGTGTAACGTAGTGCACATAGAAAGGAAAACCGGATAAGGCGTGCATTCTATTAAGATAGGTATGGGTAAAATTGAATGTGATTTAGTCTGGCAACACTCCTAAATCCTAAGGATGCCTAATCATTGCAAAGCAGGATTCAACAATAATAACAGAGTCTTGGTCTGCGTAATCTGAAGAATAGAATAGTTTACATGTCATTTCAAAGTATATGAAGCTCTAGTAAACCTTGCCTTGTGTACTACGTATTGTGTTCAGATCTGTTCACAGAGCTACTGGTGCTGGCAATAGTGCAGTCAAGGTCTCCAAGGCCTAGTTTGTGTCAGTGGTCCAAATAATAATGTAAGACTATTGGCAAGTTTTGGTCTTGAAGGGAGATGTTTGAGATTTGATGATTTAGATATTTGCAGGATAATGACAAAATGAGAAGGATAAATCTGAAAACCACTTTCAGTTGTAAAACATAGAATATGATACTTGTTTGAACTTGTCAAAAGCCAAGAGAGTACTAATGTTTGGAAGTTATTTTCGTCAAAGATTGGAAGCAAATGGAATGAATTTTCAGATAGAGTTGTGGAGTTGAAACTCCCTGGAATTATTTAAGAAATAGCTGGGTGCTGCAATAGGAAGACTTTAGGATCTTTTCAAACATATGACCTAAATTGAGTTGAAATGTCATCCTCATCCATGACTTTTGTGAAACAAAATCATCAAGCTGTTCCCAGATCTTAAAGAATACATTTCTGTAGTTGGCTTTTGAATGTATTACAAATGAGCTATATCTCCCTTACAATTGTCTCCTAAAGCTGCTTGCTTTTATCAGGTTGTATTCATATCTATTTTGTGTTCCAGTAGTTGCCCGGCTGACAGCAACTAACTGCATGTACTGAAATTTACCTTTACATCTTTGTGTGAGACCAGACAGTGTTTCTTTTTGTCAACCAAACTACTGGTGAACAAAGTGGCACCCAGTTTGTGTCACTAATTTAAACGCAGTGTATTGCTGGTTGTTACACTAGCAGAGGCTTTGTTTTCCTTGTGGTTCAATGGGAATTGCAGCTGTCAGGGCTGAGTGATTAAGTTGTTGGACTTGAAATACAATGGGGTTTCCCCTTCAGGCTTCGAATGTAACCTTGGATGCAAGTCTTCCAAAGACAAATTTATGGTGGAGCAGGCTTGACAGCCTGAATGAGCTGCTCCTGTTCCTATGTCCTAAACTAAGATGTAAAGTAGGAGTATAATCAGTGCTAATTAAAGGATCTCATCTCAATAAATCAACTTCTCCCACATTCATTAATGTCTGCTGTTCATTGTTGCCCAGTCATCTGTTTTGGAAGTATATGTGTGGCATCATTTGGTGAAGTCAGGGTTGATTTTGGCTGTGAAGCCAAAGTGTGGTAAAAGTTTCCAAGCTCCATTCCAATAAATATAACTTGAGTGAAGTGTTGGAGGATATCTGGAGCTTTCAAAACTGAATTTCTACAATGAGCAGCACCTTTAGGCGAGGAGAGGGACATTGGTGAAATGAAAAATTGACTTCAAAATGCTCCTTGCTGGGTAACCCATCAACAAAGTGTAGTGCTTAGAGACGAGATTTGATCTGTTACAATACTGAGGGAGGACAGGTGTTGATACAACATTGCTTCAACAGTGGCAGTTGAATTGAAGCATGTAGCAAGCTAATGTGCAGATAGCTGCTTGGCTTTGTGACAATAATGAGATTGTGGCATTAAAGTTGTTTCCTCCAGAAACTATAAAATGGAACCCATGCAGATGGGTGTTAGGGTGTTCTTTTACAATGGTTGAGTTGATTTTTGGGATTCTGGGGGATAAGGTATTAGTTATTTGTCTTTTGCAACTGCTACAGAAATGTCACTAGAACTCATTTAGGACCAGGTTCTTGGCGAAATGAGCAGTGATGTGCAGTACACCTGAGGCTATTCTGTAGAATAGAAACAGTCTGTTGCACATAAGTCATCATCTCTATTCTTTGCACTGCATTTGTTTATGGTTTTCCCTGCGTTAAGCTTCTGTGTTACTCATTAGGATGACAGTTAGTAAAATTCAGTCTCATGCTCAAGGAACAATGTGTGTTGCTAAATATCAGATATTTTTCTTGTCAGTTTTGTCAATATATGTTGAAGAGTTGGAATTTTTGTCTTAAATGGCCTACAATACTTTGGTAAAAATTTGGGGTAGAATTTCTACAGGGTTACAGGATCTCAGATTGGAATTATGATTGGGAGTGCGTCAATAGCATGAATATCATAACTGAGGTATGCATGTCTTCAATAGAAGAGAACTAGAAACCATATTATAAATTAATAAACAATTACTGGGTCTTTACACTTACAGTATTTAAAAGTTAGATATAGCAAGACTTCAACCGAACCTTTTCTCCTATTGCACCTACATGTAATGTGACATTGTCTGATATCACTGTACTCTAATGATTGACATAATAACCAGTAACCTTTATAATGCATTTGTCTTTACTCATACATGTATTGCACTAATATATCAACAAGGGTGGGCGTTTTCTGCCATGACCTATCTGCACACACTGATCGATTTTATGTCTTAGACATGCTTAACGATGCTCATTAACTCCATTGGCTCCTTATGGCCCCAATGACAACTCATGCCAATTCACCCAGTACCCTTTGCTGTTACAGCTTCCAGGGCAGATAGTTGTGTCATGGTACTGTCATTGTTGTGGTAATCCCGAACTTCAGGCTAAATGTTCCATGATATGGATTTGAAACTCACCATGACAGTGAAATTGAATTTGGTAAATATTTGGAATAAAGGTCGCCACATAACCTTACCAATTGTTGTAAAAATCCAGCTAGTTCACTCATGTTCTTGAGGGATCGAAATCTGCAGTCCTTACTTGGTCTGGACTACAGCAATGTGGTTAACTCTTAACTGCTCTTCGGGCAATTAAAGATGGGCAATAAATGCTGGCCTGGCTAGCCACACCCATATCACATCAACAAAGCTTTTTTTATAAAAAAAATCTAAATTACCCACTATCCAACAATGGGCAGACCTCAGGTGCCATGATGAGATGAAATAAAACAAAGCTCTAAACATGTATTACAGATTTCTCTAAATTTTAGAAAGGACACTTGCATCTTGGAAGCCCATTCAAAACTTTTAAATCCACTCAAAGTACTTAATCCCTTAATCAATATGATATGTGTAACCACCACATCAAAGACAACTAAACCTTTAGTAACATTTTTAAGCTGTGAGTCATATGTGAATTTAGAACCACCCACAGGAATAAAATTATATGTTGTGGAAAAAGACCAAGTATTAATAATGACATAATAATGAAGTTATAATGATAATACTTAAGGTAGTGTCAAAAGTGGCTGTTATAACTGTAAGACCAGATTTGCTTTTATTTCTCATAATGGTAGCATTTCAGTTTTTAAAGGGCTGGATATTGAAGTAGCTTCACAGGTTGAAATTTTTTTTACCTCCGTGACATAGAGCATTCTTAATTTTTAAAGGGCGGAGGATTTAGATGACTTTGCATTTTGACAGTCTAAAGACCATCTCCACCTTTCAAGAGCGTTTACTGTTTTTTAAAAAAAAGTTGTAACTCTCGCATCGTGTAATGGTCCTTGTTATTATAAAAGTGTGATCTGTTTGAACATTGCACTGAACTCATGTCCCCTCTTGTGATTGCTAATGACCTCAAACCTTTGCCTCCTGACCTTTCAGACTTGTAAATGGTTTACTTTTATTTATTCCACTTAAATCCTTGATATTTTAATTTGATCTCAACATGGCTCTTGAAGCCTGCCCATGGATGTATATTTAGATGAGTTGGCTTTTCTTAGAACAATTCACGGTATATTGGTGTTGCTGGCTAGGCCAGCATTTATTGCCCATCCCTAATTGCCCAAAGGGCACTTAAGCGTCAAACACCCATATCAATTTCCCCATAGCTATTACTGTTTGAGGAAGAACAGACACAAAGTTTATTTATTCATTAATTGAATTCCGGTTCCACCAGCTGCTGTCATGGAATTTGAGCTAGTGCCCCAGATTCTAGACCTTTAGATTACTAGTTCAGTGGCATTACCACTACACCACTGTCTTGCCTAATTTAGCATGTATTTTCTCTATTCATGCTTCTAACAACATGTAGAGCCTCACACTGTTTCTGCATTAATTTTATCTGCCATGTGTCCATTCATTCCACCAGGCAATCCATTATTGGAAGCCCATTTTTATTATTTCATCCAATGTTAACTATACCTGCAGGTCTTGTGTCACCTGTACATTCTCAAAGAGTTTAACGCTACAGTGGGTAATACCTTCTTCATCTAGACCTTCAGGGCGGATAGCTGTGAGTAACCTATGAGAAAAATCCTAATGTCATTTAAAAACTGCACTTCTAATTTTTAAACTGTTTTCTTTATTAGATTTGTATTAACTGGAGACAGTTGGTTGTAGGCAGGCCAAAGGCCATTCGCCTGAGCAGGAGTCCTAGAGATAGGAGGTCATGTGGTAAATCTCCAAGAATGTATCAGCTTGAGATGGCTACCCCTTGTTATAGCATTTTGTTTTACTAGTTCCCTTCTGGTGTCTCTTGCCTGGATTTTCCATGACTGCCACTTTAATATAGTTAGCCACCCTGCCATTACAAAAATGCGACTTGGAAATCTCGATATCCACGTGAAATTGCCAAGTTCTTGCCAGAGCTTCATACGAGTTGCCTGCTCCTGCTCATGGGGACGTCTATTGCTGGAATAAATGTACTTGTGTAATTACATGTAGCTTTTCTGCAGCATATATAGGATGTCACAGGTGAAGAGGAACAATGTAGCCTAGATTAAAGATAAAGCACAACAAAGCTTTCTGAAAAACTGCCCCTTCATCATTATATCAGCTTCAATCAGTGTACTCCTTAAATCTTGCTTCTCCTATGGAGTTAACAGTTATTAATTCTAGGCTTAAGTATTTTCCAATGGTTCATGACCTATCACTGAGATAACAAGGTGTAGAGCTGGATGAACACAGCAGGCCAAGCAGCATCAGAGGAGCAGGAACGCTGACGTTTCGGGCCTAGACCCTTCTTCAGAAATGGGGGAGGGGAAGGGGGTTCTGAAATAAATAGGGAGAGAGGGGGAGATGGTTAGAAGATGGATAGAGGAGAAAATAGGTGGAGAGGAGTGGGACAGGTCAAAGAGGCAGGGATGGAGCCAGTAAAGGTGAGTGTAGGCAGGGAGTTAGGGAGGGGATAGGTCAGTCCAAGGAGGACAGACAGGTCAAAGGGGCGGGATGAGGTTAGTAGATAGGAGATGGGGGTGGGGCTTGGGGTGGGAGGAGGGAATAGGTGGGAGGAAGGACAGGTTAGGGAGGCGGGGACGAGCTGGGCTGGTTTTGGGATGCGGTAGGGGGAGGGGAGATTTTGAAGCTTGTGAAGTCCACATTGATACCATTGGGCTGCAGGGTTCCCAAGCAGAATACGAGTTGCTGTTCCTGCAACCTTCGGGTAGCATCGTTGTGGCACTGAGGGAGGCCCAGGATGGACATGTCATCTGAGGAATGGGAGGGGGAGTTGAAATGGTTCGCGACTGGGAGGTGTAGTTGTTTAGTGCGAACCAAGCGTAAGTGTTCTGCAAAGCGGTCCCCAAGCCTCTGCTTGGTTTCCCCGATGTAGAGGAGGCCACAACGGGAACAGCGGATGCAGTATACCACATTAGCAGATGTGCATGTGAACATCTGCTTGATGTGGAATGTCTTCTTGGAGCCTGGGATGGAGGTGAGGTGGGAGGTCTAGGTGTAGCCTATCCCCTCCTCCCACCCCAAGCCCCACTCCCATCTCCTATCTACTAACCTTATCTCACCCCCTTGACCTGTCCGTCCTCCCTGGACTGACCTATCCCCTCCCTCCCTCCCTCCCCACACACACTCACCTCTACTGGCTCCATCCCCGCTTCTTTGACCTATCTGTCTCCTCTCCACCTATCTTCTCCTTTATCCATCTTCTATCCACCTCCCCTTCTCTCGCTATTTATTTCAGAACCCCCTTCCCCTCCCCCATTTCTGAAGAAGGGTCTAGGCCCGAAACGTCAGCCTTCCTGCTCCTCTGATGCTGCTTGGCCTGCTGTGTTCATCCAGCTCTGCACCTTGTTATCTCAGATTCTCCAGCATCTGCAGTTCCTGCTATCTCATGACCTATCACTGTTGAGCTATGTGGAATGGTTGGATGTGGGGTTCCTTGTGTGTACTGCTGCGTAAGTTGATCTGAGCTGTCAGAGTCGGGAGGAGAATTATGCGATTTGTAGGAGTGGCATCATTAATTTGTGCAGTTGAGTTAGGAAGGGCAAATCCTGTTGCTGCAGGGCAATTCAAGGGCACCTCGACAGTCCAACTGAGAGTGGTGGTTGTTGCTGAGGGAGAAGGAGACTGGGAGGGCAGCTCCATTTTGATGTAACAGGCACAGAGAATGTTGGGGGAACTGAATAGGACCGGCAATATCTGTAAAGAGAAAAACAGAATTAACATTTTAAGTCAAGTATGAATGAAGAACAAAGAAAATTACAGCACAGGAACAGGCCCTTCCGCCCTCCAAGCCTGCGCCAATCCAGATCCTCTATCTAAACCAGTCACCTATTTTCCAAGGATCTGTATCCCTCTGCTCCCTGCCCATTCATGTATCTGTCTAGATATATCTTAAATGACGTTACCGTGCCCGCCTCTACCACCTCCGCTGGCAACTCATTCCAGGCACCCACCACCCTCTGCGTAAAGAACTTTCCACGTATATCTCCCTTATCTCACCTTGAAATCGTGACCCCTAGTAATTGGCTCCCCCACTCTGGGGAAAAAGCTTCTTGCTATCCACCCTGTCTATACCTCTCATGATTTTGTAGACCTCTATCAGGTCCCCCCTCAACCTCCGTCTTTCTAATGTGAATAATCCTCAACCTCTCTTCATAGCTAGCGCCCTCCATACCAGGCAACATCCTGGTGAACCTCCTCTGCACCCTCTCCAAACCATCCACATCGTTTTGGTAATGTGGCGACCACAACTGTACGCAGTATTCCAAATGTGGTTGAGCCAAAGTCCTACACAACTGCAACATGACCTGCCAACTCTTGTACTCAATACCCCGTCCGATGAATGAAAGCACGCCGTATGCCTTCTTGACCATTCTATCAACCTGCGTTGCCACCTTCAGGGTACAATGGACCTGAACACCCAGATATCTCTGCGCAATAATTTTCCCCAGGGCTTTTCCACTTACTGTATAGTTCGCTCTTGGATTGGATCTTCCTCGCATTTGCATGGATTGAACGCCATCTGCCATTTCTCCACCCAACTCTCCAATCTATCTATATTCTGCTGCATTCTCCAACAGTCCCCTTCACTATCTGCTACTCCACCAATCTTAGTGTCATCTGCAAACTTACTAATCAGACCATCTATACCTTCCTCCAGATCATTTATGTATGTCACAAACAACAGTGGTCCCAACATAGATCCCTGTGGAACACCACTGGTCACAATTCTCCATTTTTGAGAAACTCCCTTCCACTACAACTCTCTGTCTCCTGTTGCCCAGACAGTTCTCTATCCATCTAGCTAGTACACCCTGGACCCCATGCCACTTAATTTTCTCCATCAGCCTACCATGTGGATCCTTATCAAACGCCTTACTGAAGTTCATGTATATGACGTTTACAGCCCTTCCCTCATCTATCAACTTTGTCACTTCCTCAAAGAATTCTATCAAGTTGGTAAGACATGACCTTCCCTGCACAAAACCATGCTGCCTATCACTAATAAGCCCATTTTCTTCCAAATGTAAATAGATCCCATCCCTCAGTATCTTCTCCAGCAGCTTCCCCACCTCTGACGCCAGGCTCACCGGTCTATAATTACCTGGATTTTCCTTGCTACCCATCTTAAACAAGGGGACAAGAATAACAATTCTCCAGTCCTCCAGGACTTCACCCGCGCTCAAGGATGCTGCAAAGGTATCTGTTAAGGCCCCAGCTATTTCCTCTCTCGCTTCCCTCAGTAACCTGGGATAAATCCCATCCGGACCTGGGGACTTGTCCACCCTAATGCCTTTTAGAATACCCGACACTTCCACCCCCCCCCACTTATGCTGACTTGACTAGTCAAACATCTATCCTTAACGTCAACATCCGTCATGTCCCTCTCCTCGGTGAACACCAACGCAAAGTACTCATTAAGAATTTCACTCACTTTCTCTGACTCCTCGCATAACTCCCCTGCCCTTTGTCCTTGAGTGGGCCAACCCTTTCTCTATTTACCTTCTTGCTCCTTATGTGTGAGTAAAAGGCTTTGGGATTTTTCTTAACCCTGTTTGCTAAAGATATGTCATGACCCCTTTTAACCCTCTTAATTCCTCGTTTCAGATTTGTCCTCCTTTCTCAATATTCTTCCAAAGCTTGGTCTGTTTTCAGTCACCTAGACCTGATGTATGCTTCCTTTTTCCTCTTTGCTAGTCTCACAATTACACCTGTCATCCATGGTTCCCTAATCTTGCCCTTTCTATCCCTCATTTTCAGAAGGACATGTCTGTCCTGCACTCTAATCAACCTCTCTTTTAAAGCCTCCCACATATCAAATGTGGATTTACCCTCGAAAAGCTGCTCCCAATCCACATTCCCCAGCTCCTGTCGAATCTTGCTGTAGTTGGCCTTACCCCAATTCAGCACTCTTCCTTTTGGACCACTTTCGTCTTTGTCCATGAGCATTCTAAAACTTACGGAAATTTATGAGTCATATTTAGAAGTAGATTTTTTTCTAGTAATGTATAAATGATCCAGCAATATAATTGAAACCTGTTATGTTTTGAATCAAGATATGAAATTCAATTTTTAGTTTTGTCAAGTTTTTTTTAAGAGTCTGGAACTTGTATAATTCTCACCTTCTGATATGAAACTTGTGGGTGATTCTTTCCACAGACTGCTATCAAGCCTGGGCCATTATGTACGTTCAAGGCTGAAGTAGATAATCAGTAATGGAATCAAGGGTTATGGGAAAAGGCAGGAAAGTGAAGATGAAATTTATCAGATCAGCCAGGGTCTCCTTGATTGGTGGAACACACTTGATGGGCTGACTGGCCTGCCTATTGCTGCTATGCCTTCTGGTCTTTTACAAAAAACGCTAACATAATTTTGCTTAATTCAGTTAAAACTGGTGGCTCTAGGGCTCAAGGCAATGAGTGTCGTGTGTAACCCTCGCATCCGTTCCACCACAAAGGCCACTTGCTTCCACCTCTATCCATGCCTCAACCAGCAGTTATGTCTTTGTCACCTGAAGATTGGATTTTCCCAATGTCTTCCTTGCTGGCCTCTTTTTAATCCAAGGCATTTCAAAATGGGAGCTGCGGCCCAAGAGGAAGTATCAGTTAAAATGTTGGGGTCACAAGCACCAGGGGAGTAATGGTTATGCTGGAGCTCTGACAGCCATGCTCCCAATCCAACAGAACCCCACACTCTCATCCAAGCCCCACAGTGTACGCTGTCTCACATTCTTCCCACACTCATTCTCACACATCCCTTGTACCCCATCCTGCATTCTCACTGAGGTGTTGTCATAACGTTCAGCCCCCGAAATGGGGCTTCAGTGTAAACTACCTTAATCATTCTCTGTAGACTCCAGTGTGACCAAATTGCTGCCCCTGCTGTGCTGATCTACACTTCTATTTAAAATTCTCTATTCAAATCTCTCAATGGCCTCAGACCACACTATTACTGCAGCCTCTTCCTGAATTGCATCCTTTCCCTTTGGTCTTTTAACTCTGTGCACCCTGTCCTTTCTTCACCGCACTGTTGTTCAGAAAGGTTTGAAGCCCAACCGTCCTGCTGTCTGGAACTTTCTAAGCCTCCTCTGTACCTGCTTATCTCCATCTTTGAAAAACCCTGCAAAATTTGCAATTTTGTCACCTGCTAAGTTTCCTATAGTTTGACATTTGTTCATTTCATCTTTTTTTTGTTTCTATTTCTGTTGATTTTCCTTATTAAATATAATACATTAATTGCAATTGCACTGTCTTGAGGTCTGGAGCTACCAGTTTTAACTGTATTAAACAAAAACAGTATTTATTTCATATCTGCATCGCCGTAACAGGAAATGGTATGATCAAATATTTAAATATGTACATATAAATATTCAAATGAGGAGCAGGAGTAGACCATTCACTCCACTTGTGGTTGCTCCACCATTCAGTAAGACTCTGGCTGATCTGATTACTCCACATTCCCACCTACACAGAAACCTTTCAACCCTTTGCTTTTCAAGACTCTTATCTACCTCTGTCTAAATATACTCAAAGCATCTGCTTGTACTGCCTTTTGAAGATCACAGCTCCTAAGATTCATGACCCTATATGACAATTGTCTGTGACTTACATGGCTGCTCCTTTTGCTTTACAAAGTGACCCTGGCCCTAGATTCTCTCTCAAAGAAATATCCTCTCCACAATTGGCCCCCTGCCGTTCCCTCAGAGTTTATATATTAAAATAAAGCTGCCCCTTAGTCTTCTAATCACCAGCAGACAGAAGCCAAGCCTGTTCAAACTTTTCTCATCCATTGAGGTAGTGGTCCAGTAATGGCTTCCAACGTATTTACATCCTTTCTCAAATGAGGAGACACCAGAGGACACAGTCGTCTCACCAATGCCCGCGGTAGCTGAAGCAAAATCGCCTTGCTTCTAATCAATTTCCTTGTAAGAAATTACAACATTCTGTTCACTTTCCTAATTACTGCTTGTACTTGGTCCACACGATCACAAGAATATAAACTGTTTCACTGCCTGGACTTTTACCACCACCACCATCACCATCACCACCACTACCACTTTCACCTTATCTTGCAGGTTCCTAATTTCAATCTGGCTGGGTGTGATGGTGTTAGTCTTTCAGGGGGGAGAAAAAAAGTGAGCTGTTGAACACGAAAAGACATGATAACAGGCAGAAATATTGAGTGACTTGATGGACATTCTTTTTATTCTCTACGGATGCTGGAAATCTGAAATAAAAACACAAAGTGCTGGCAATACTCAGCAGGTGAAGCAGTATCTGTGGAGAGAGGATGGATGAGACAGTTTGGATGAAAGGTCACCTATCTGAAGGTTTAACTCTGTCCATGTTCTCTCTCTGTGGGTGCTCCAGGCCTTTCAGTCGCTGCAGTTTTTTTCTGGTTTTAATTCTTTAATGAATGAATTCTGGATAACCAGGACATTAGGCCGGTCTTGTAGTCACTGTCAAGGAGTAACAAAAGTAAAAATACAGCTATGCCAAGACCCCACATTCCTCAGTTCTGATAGACTTCAAGAGTCACAAGCTTTCTAAAACTATTTTTAAAAAGTGTTAAAACTGGTTGAAAGCCAACAGGAGAGAAGTGTGTGTGCAGGTATTTAATGTTGGTTTCGTCTAAGATTTGCGTAGTTGTAGAATGACTGCTTTTCTAAGCTGGCAAAAGGCCTGTGTAGCTGGTATGGGAAGAGTAGGACTTAGTGCTGTGGAATTGTGAGATTGCTGGTGCGTGTGGTTTATTGATTGCACGTTCTTTCAGCTACAAAATAGAATTGTTTGTTTAGATCAACCAAGAAGCCTCGACATCCGTATTCAGTCTATAACGAGGTATCCAACGTGGCTCACAGTAGCTGTCCCACTCCGGCACTTTAGGAATGGTTTAGAACAAACAGATAAGAACCCAGTTACTGCTGACTTTGACCCCAGCAGGGAGCTGCATATTTGTAACTATCAGATTAGCCTGTTGGGTGATGCTTCCCACACAGCATCAAGTGTTTTGATATTGTTGCTTTCCAAATTTGTGCTTGAGTTGCAAGTCAGATGTGATATGGATGTTGGGGTGAATGAGTTGGCACAATGGCTCAGTGGTTCGCTCTGCTGCCGCACAGCGCCAGGCACCCAGGTTTGATTCCACCCTCCAGCGACTGTCTGTGTGGAGTTTTCACATTCTCCCTGTGTTCGCGTGGGTTTCCTCTGGGTGCTCCAGTTTCCTCCCACGGTCCAACAATGTGTAGGCTAGGTGGTTTGGCCGTGTTAAATTGACCATAGTGACCAGGGATGTGTAGGTTAGGTGGATTAGCTATGGGAAATGCAGGGTTACAAGGATAGAGTAGAGGGGTGGGTCTGTGTGGGATGCTGTTTAGAGAGTGAGTGTGGACTCAATGGACTGAATGGCCTAATTCCACACTGTAGAGATTCTAAGTGCCTGGAACCATGTTATCAGCACTTTAAAATGAAGTGTGGGGAACGTTTTTTTTTAAAAATGTCTGTTTTGTTAGTTAAAAACAGAAGGAAATGCAAGGAAGCAGAGGTAAGTGAACAGCTCACTTGGTATGGCTTGTCCAGGGGTTGGAGGAGTATGAAATCTTCTTCAAGTCAGTAATTATAGGTTCTTAACAGAGTGCAAAAAAGTAATATATTGAAAATTCTAAGTGAAATTTTTTACTTCTAGTGGGCCAATTATTCTGTGACCAAATTTCTCCTCATGCATAAATATCAAATTTTCATGCAGACCATTTGAAAAGTCAGTGTTTGATTCTGATGCTCTTTAGCTAAGTCTTTTAAAAATCATCTTTCAGCCTAAATATAGCATCGTTTAGCTTCATTATGTTCTATTGAGGGGCTAACTCTCCTTAAGTGTTTAGGATTTCATGTGGGCATGAATAGCTGAAAGCATTGACTCCGCACTGAGAGGCAGTTCCTTGTGGATTCTACACCTCTCTACTGTGTCACCCCTCTCACCTTCTCATCTTTCTTATTCTCCCACTTGTCCCGCTGTGTTGTCTATCTTTATACATGTTTAAATTTAAAAGCAAAATATTGCAGATGCTGGAAATCTGAAACATAGGGAATGTTGGAGAAACTCGGCTGGTCTGGCAGCACCAGTGGAGACAGAAACAGGATTAACATTTCAAGTTTGGTCCGACTCTCTAAGTCGTCTTTTAATTTTTTAATTTTTTTCTGTCTTAACCCTTCTAAGCTCCAAATAAACATTTTGACATGTTCTTTTAGTTTCTTAGATTCTTGAAGTTTTGAAATCAAGAATTGTGTTACACTGTGGCTCTCTGATTCTGCCCGAGGTCCTCAAAACAGTGGAGCATCTTAGTCTAACCTTAACCTTATTAATCTTGTATGGATGTGTCAAGCTGGTCCAATTCAGTTTAGCAATTTTAAAGAAAACCTTAGGTGTCTTTAAGGCCAGATTGTCAGTTGGCAATTAATTCAAAAGGAATTGTTCGAAAATGATCCACCTCGGTCACCTATCAACAATCTCTAACGGTCAGGGATCATACCTAATGTTCAGTGCTGCACCACACCCTCACACACTTTAGCATTTATACCCTCATCTCTCAGCTTGCACAAACTGGCAGCTGTCAGTCACAGACTATCCAAACAACACATTTACACGCACTGTCCTTTCAGCTGAAGGGGAAGCTGGCACCCAAGTGAGGGGGAATGCTGCTGACCACTTCTGCAAACACAATAGCTGAGCCCAAGTTCAGCAGCAGGCTTGACACTTGAAGAGAACGCTATCCTCTATACAAATCCCCCTGCTTGCATCCCATTTCTCCTTCGTCCATACTGCCTTCTGATTCACAGCCTGCAGCCAATGTTAACCAGGCTTTCTCAAATTTCAGTCACAAGCGGAAATTTTGGAGCTGCAAGCTCTGACTGAGTTACAGCAGTTGTACAGATGTGCTGCGGCCCCAATGTTTCTCACTGAGGGTGGCCACCATTTTCACTCCTCAAAATGGAGTCACTGAAAGGAAAGTATTTGGGAAGCGCCAGTGTAAGCATGTTGTTCTTGGCTCCCTTTGTTCCCCTGACCACAACGTTAGCCTGTATTTTACCCCATCAGGCACCAGAGTGCAAAATCTAGCCTGACAGAGAGAAAACATCAAGGAGATAACAATAATGAAGGCATGTGGTCACTAGCTACCACCTCCTTTGCAGCCATCTGTTCAGGTAGTGTCACTGAGATTTGGAAGATCACTCTGATGTAGGGTATTTGTAGGAGGTAGGAACAGGCTGCAGCCTGGCGCAAGACGGGAGCGGCTCAGGTGAGAGAGAGTTTACAAATGGGGTTGGATTTTAAGAGGCACCATTGTTCCATTCCCTACTTCAATATCTCAGTTGATCTACTGGGGGAGGGTGGCAGTGTTTCACTCGAGGCCTGCATCGCATCCCAATAACTGGGTGAGGTGGTCGACAGGGAGGCAGGGAGGCAGACAGGCAGGCTCCCTGCAGGATTTTATGTCCAGGTTAGATAAGGTTTGCAGAGTGAAATGTTTGACATTTTGGAAAATACGTCATTGTTTGGAAAGTGTTTTGAGAGCATTGAGGTAAGTCATCAAAGGCACAATCTATTATTAGTGTCATTAAGTTCCTTGTACAGAGTGAGATTCTGTTCATTTCTTCTAAATAGGACCTGCACAATTCAATCTCAGATAAAAGCAAAATACTATGTATGCAAAAAATCTACAATATAAACGAGAAGTGCTGGAGAAACTCAGCAGGTAGCATGGATTTTCTTCAGCCCAAAGAAACGTCATACAGGAGTCAAACACTACCCCTGTTTTTCTCTCTTCATAGATGCTGCCAGACCTACCGAGTTTCTCCAGCACTTTCTGTTTATATTTTAATTCAGTATCAAGCTCAGTTAGCACTTCTCTGGAGATTTCTGGATGTTGTACAGTGAAATATAATGGACAATATCATGGAGCTTGGAGGATTCTGACAGCAGCTTGGCTCAAGGATTGGCTTGGAGCTTGGCGCCGACTCTTTGTGTCATGAATGTGGTGGCTATCTCCATCAGCACGCATGTGCACTTCACTGTGCCTCAGCTTCCATTCCGTTGCAAGCCAAAGTTGCCCACAATCTAGTTCTTGCAGTGGAACCTCAGACTGAAATCTCTCAGCGTCAGCTTGCTGCAATCAAAGCGATGCCAACCCTCTGTCTCAGGCTGCAGCTGCCATCATGGTTGCAGATGCCAGTTTTCAAAGGGGGTTGCTGTATATCAACATCATGTAGCAATCTGCCCTTCCAGCTAATTACTAGGATTGGTAACAGTACAATACTACTGTAAGGGAGCATTGGTAGCTCGATGGACTACCACGCGCTTACAGGAAAATAGCCTTTGTACTCACATCCCTGCCACTTTTGCAGTATCTTTGCTGTAGCCCATGTCAGTTGCTACGCAATCTGAAACTGGGAATTCTAGGCCCAGAGCTGCTTAAGGGTTTCTTGCAATATCTCCCCACCACCCCCCCCCCCCCCCCCCCAATCTGCAGTCTTCACCATTGAAATCATTCTGCTGCAATTAAGCTTTTCCCAGCCACTTGGCTGGCACAGCATAGGAGATGAGAGAAGACAAAGAAACTAGGCACTAGAAACATAGAACATAGAAAATAGGAGCAGGAGTAGGCCATTCGGCCCTTTTGAACTTGCTCTGCCATTCAACATGATCATGGCTGATCATCCAACTCAGAATCCTGATTCCCATTTTCTCTCCACACCCTTTGGTCCCTAAAAACTATATCTAACTGCTTCTTGAAAACTTTAAATGTTTTGGCCATGACCCCTTCCAAAGCCGAGAATTCCACTGGCCCACCATTTGCTGGGTGAAGAAATTTCTTCTCATCTCAGTGCTAAATAGCCCATCCTGTATCCTTAGACTGTAATCCCTAGTTCTGGCCTCCCTGGTCATCGAAAATATCCTTTCTCTGTTTATTCTGTCTAGAGAAGTATACAACTGTGGTTACTTTAGTCTTGTAAGGAATATATAATGATTTCAGAATGTTTACTTTGTTTTTGCTTTTATTGTAACTCCAGCAAAGGGAAAAAGTGGGTGTGGGAAATTGGCATAATAATTGCTCTCATCTTACTCCTAGTTGTTCATGTCCCTCCCATATGGAAAGGGGCTGTCCAGGTTTCCTCTTCCTGGTTTTTTTCCTATTCTATCTAGTCATCTTGTTCCCCTTGTGTTCATCCCTCTTCTGGCAACTTGTGTAGTTCTGCATGACCTCTACTTATTACCCCAACAATGTCTCACTGTGAGTGACACAGTGACAGTGCTGTGCTGGCAGCAGCTGGTTTGTGCAGAAACCTTAAAATCAGGAAGACTTCCTTCATTGCTTTTCACGTTTCTCTCTATGCATATATGCAGCCCAAGCTAAATTATGAACCAGGTCTTCGTAGAATTTCTGTAACAGCCAGAAGAAATCAGCCAGCAAGTATGCTGTTGGTAGTTGATCATTCCTAACGTCGGAGAGGGTGGGGGCTCTTCCTGATGCTTAATGCATGCTCAGCTGGGGCTTTGAGCACTGAATTGACATCATGCTGTGACCACACCCGCACATGTTTAGTGAGCTTTACAATGTGTCACAATCCGTTGTCTGACACATTTCATGGCAGAAGTGTGTGCAGGTTGATCACTGTAGGCCACATGTCATTTATAATGGGCATAATCAAGCCCAATTTCACACCCGTATCTGATCTGGATTTCTTTAAAGTTTGTTTTGGGCACAACCACAAGTGCTGCCACATGTACCTCCAGTATCTATGTCTTTGTATTGGCAACTAATTCTGTGATCAAGCCCAGCCTCACCAATACACAACAGTGTAAACCATTTCAAAAAGCATTGTTCCTGCCGTATACTTGCTATGATTGAACAATTCCTTGAGCAGGAATGCAAATCAGCTGCTGTCATTTCGGTTTCCCTATATATGTTGTGCCCAACATTGTTCACTTTCATTACAAGCTCCATTAAAAGACAAGTCTCTACTGCACTGTTTTTAACGTACTTGTTCTCAGGATGTGGTTGTGGTGATAAGGCTACACTTTATTGTTGGCCTCCAGTTACTCTGAGAAGGTGATACACTTGGTTTTGCAACTGAGTAGTTTGTCAGGCGATTGAGAGTCATGCGTGAGGCAGATTGTCTTAAAAGCAATCGCTGTTACTCAATCTAGCAGGTTTCATAGTGATTTTTGCTTTCTCTGGTGCCAATGTTCAAAAGGACCAAGTTTATTGAAGTCGCTTCCACAACTTGTTAAGCTACAACTTGATATTGTGATCCCTGGTTGTAGGTCCATTATTACAACCACTGCACTCTATTATCATATACGTAGTATGATAAAGCAAACAACAGTTGAACTGGATGTCTTATTTTGCCTGCAGTAAGCGCTTGGTGGTAGTATTACAGAATGACACAAACCTCCATCCCAGACGTGCATACACAAGTGAAGATGAGGCCTGGAAGTCATACCTTGAAAACCCCTTGACAGCTGCCACAAAAGCAATGATGAGCATCAATGGAGATGAAGATAGTGCTGCCGCCTTAGGATTGCTATATGATTACTACAAGGTCTGTCTGTTAATAAGTCCTAGTTACTCATTCCTATTCAGTCTTCTGTTCCAGACCCCTCTCCCCTCTTTACTGTTATATTCAGACATGGATTTTGTTCTGTTGTTATAGGTCCCTCGGGACAAGAGACACATGCAAATTGGTAAAACAGGTGATGCACCGGATGACCAAGAGAAAAGGTATATTTATTTGCAATCTTTTTGGGATGGTGACCATGCGAGTATGTGGACTGGGGTAAGGGTAGGGAAGGATGAATTGGTGGCAATTTGAATTCCTGATTCAGGTTTCAGTGGTGCCTAGTACTAGTTGGAAAGACTGAAGTGAGCATGTTGCTTACCTGAGCGTATTGCTATCCTCTGCTATCCAAAAGGTGTCATGCAGCTGCACAAGAAATGTTTCTCATAATTTGCAGATGGTACAGCCTATTCAAATCCAGGAATATGCCCCATGTGTATCATATGACCTAGCTTAGCATGAGGCAGTTGCAGATCAGAACAACATAGTGATATCAACAGGGAGAGTGGGAAATGCAGGCCAGTGTCCCTCACCTGCAGCAACTCAAATGAAATGTGGTCAAGCTTTTACCAATGCATTAATATTAATGTAGTTTCCTTGATGTCAACATTGGACATTGTATTACCTTTTATGGTGAATAAGACTTTTCTTTCTCATAGAGGACTGAGAACAATGAACAGGGTGGGTTGTATACTCTGGCTTTCACAGTGAGTCATCATTCTACACTCAATAGTGGAAGTTTCTTCCCTTCACAGAAGATCAGGTTCTCTCCAAAGTGCACTAGCACAACCTGGTATTTGACTAGACCCCTCCATAACTGTTTGCTCTATTTGCCTTTCATGTGAAGGGGAATCTCCCCTCCTACAACTACCAATTGATTGGTGAACTGTGCAAATCTGCTACCACCAAAGTTAACTTAATTACAAGAGCAGGTCAGAGACTAAGAATACTGCAGCAACTAACTCACCTCCTGACTCCCCAGATCCTGTCCATCATCTACAAGGGCAAGTCAGCAGTGTGATGGAATATTTGCCACTTGCATGGACGGGTGCAGCTCCAACAATACTCAAGAAGCTTGTCACTATCCAGATTGGCTGGACAGTTGGTTTGCAAAGCAGCGTAATAGCGACAGCATGGGTTCAATTCCCATACTGGCTGAGGTTGCCATAAAGGACTGTCCTTCTCAACGTCTCCTTTCCCCTGAGGTGTGGTGGTCCTCGGGTTAAATTACCGTCAGTCGTGTCTCTCGCTCTCATGAACGAGCAGCCCTATGGTCTGGTAAGGCTATGGCGATTTGACTTGACTGCAGTTTCCTCTTCCCTTCCAACTGGATTCAGCTTGCTAAATAGGCTTGTAATCAAAGCCAATACTTCATTGGTTTTTGTAACATACCTACAGGACTAGGCCATTCAGCCCATTGAACTTGCTCCACCATTCGATATGATCATGGCTGATCGAACACTTCAGTGTCTTTTACTCACTCCATTTCCATAACCCTGTGTGTCACTGGTAATCAGGCAACTATCAATGCCTCCAGGCCTGAAACGTCAGCCTTCCTGCTCCTCTGATGCTGCTTGTCCTGCTCTGTTCATCCAGCTCTACATGTTGTTATCACAGATTCTCCAGCATCTGCAGTTCCTACTATCTATGGAATGCCAATATACAAAGACTAAGCTTCCACAGCCCACTTGGGGGAAGAATTCCAAAGGTTCACAATATCTGAGTTTAAAAAAAACCCACCTCATTTTAGACCTGAGTGCCCTCTCCCATTTTAATTGTGCCCCCTGGATCTAGACTTCCCAACTAGGGGGAACCTCTCATCTGCATCTACCTTGTCTATCTCTTTTAAGTATTTTTTAAGGTCCGATGAGGTCACACCTTTTTCTTTGAAACTCTTGAGAATACAAGCCCACTTTGCCCAATCTCTCTTCAGAGAACCTTGCTGCCATCTTGGAAACAAGACTGGTGAACTTTCGTTGCACTCCGTCTATGGCAATATCTCTCCTGAGATGAGGAAACCAAAACTGCACACAATACTTTGGGTGTGGTCTAACTAAGCTTCTATACAATTGAAGCAAGACCTCACTACTTCTCTCCTCAAATCCACTTGCAATAAAGGCAACATTCCTTTAGTCTTTCTGATAGCGTGCTGCACCTGCGTGTTAGCCTTTAGTGACTTGTTGACAAGGCCACCTAGGTCACTTTGTACAACTATGTTTTCTAACCTCTCACCATTTAAGAAATGCTCTATTCCTTCTACCAAAGTGGAAAACCTCAGTTTTTTTAAAATTCTGACGCAAGGGTGTTAAATTTGACTAAGGGGAATTATAAAAGCATAAGGCACAATTGGCTGAATTGGATTAGGAAAACATGTAACGAGGCGTGACTGTACATGGGCAATGGATAGTTTTAAAGATCTATTGCATGACTTGCAGAAGTTATACATTCGCTCATGGTGCAAAAGCTCAAAAAAGCTCCGTGAACTGAAGTTCAGGATTGTCTCGGGTACATTAAGTCACAGGTTGAGTTTTATGTCTTTTATGAGTCGCAGGTGACTTAGTTGAAACGTAAGATCCTGAGAGGACTTGACCAGGTAGATGTGGAAAGAATGTCTCGGTGTGTGGGAAATCTATAAATAGGGATCATATCTTTTAAAATAAGGGAGTCACCCACTTAAGATAAAGATGACGGCTGAGAGTTTTTGGAATTCCCTTCCTCAAAAGGCAGTGGATGTTGAATTTTAAGTATTTTTTAAGAAAGAGATAGATTGTTGATTACCTTCGTCGTATGTATACCTAATGCATCTACTCATTGAATGTCAGAAGAGCAGCTAATGTATTTGAATCATTCCATTTCCACAGTTAAAGACACCCATGTATGAAGTAAACTGAAAACAGAGATTGCAGGCAATATTCAGTAGGCCCATGAGCGGGGTGAAACAAAAGAGTATGTTAACATTTTAACAAGTGACAGGTTATCAATGGGGATAGATTGTTTCGTTCCAACACTGCCTACAAAATTACCACTTTGTTATTCAAATTACATGAATATCCTGCTTACTGTGGTAATATGTTAATGTCTTAAAGGATGTTAGTGCCTTCAGTCAAACAAAGGATCAGCATTAATGCGAGGTAATGCATTTAATAGAGCCATTCACACTTAGTTTATCTTTATCGCTAGAGAAGTTTTATCGTCAAGATGTGAATAAAACTAAGACTGAGATAAGCGATTTGCTTTGCAATACATTCTTTCATTTAATGTAGTGTTTAAAATTGGAAGTTAGTGATTGGTTCCCAAGAAATCATCTGCTTTATCTAATAAAAGTAATAGGGCTAAGAGCTAACAAGGTGTGGGGCTAGATGAACACAGCAGGCCAAGCAGCATCATAGGAGCAGGAAAGCTTGACGTTTCGGGCCTAGACCCTTCTTCAGAAATGGGGAAGGGGAAGAGGGTTCTGAAATAAATAGGGAGAGAGGGGGAGGCGGATAGAAGATGGATGGTGGAGAGGAGGCAGACAAGTCGAAGGGGCGGGGGTGGAGCCAGTAAAGGTGAGTGTAGGTGGGGGGGGTAGGGAGGAGATAGGTCAGTCCAGGGAGGACGGACAGGTCAAGGGGGCGGGATGATGTTAGTAGATAGGAGATGGGGGTGGGGCTTGAGGTGAGGGGAGGGGATAGGTGAGAGGAAAGACAGGTTAGGGAGGTGGAGATGAGCTGGGCTGTTTTTGGGATGCGGTTGGGGGAGGGGAGATTTTGAAGCTCAAGCCCCACCTCCATCTCCTATCTACTAACATAATCCCGCCCCTTGACCTGTCCGTCCTCCCTGGACTGACCTATCTCCTCCCTACCCCCCCACCTACACTCACCTTTACTGGATCCACCCCGCCCCTTCGACTTGTCTGCCTCCTCTCCACCTATCCTCTCCTCTATCCATCTTCTATCCGCCTCCCTCCTCTCTCCCTATTTATTTCAGAACCCTCATCCCCTCCCCCATTTCTGATGAAGGGTCTAGGCCCGAAACGTCAAGTTTTCCTGCTCCTATGATGCTGCTTGGCCTGCTGTGTTCATCCAGCCCCACACCTTGTTATCTCGGATTCTCCAGCATCTGCAGTATCTTTTTATCTCTGGGCTAAGAGCTAATAGGGTCCACTAAAATAAAGGCAACACATGCTGCAGAAGGGTCCCAACCTGAAATGTCAGCTTTCCTGCTCCTTTGATGCTGCCTGGCCTGCTGTGTTCCTCCAGTTCCACACTGTCATCTCTGACTCCAGCATTGGCAGTTCTTACTATCTCTGACCTGCTGTAGAAACTCAGCAAGTCTGGCAGCATCTGGAGAGACTGACAGAATTAATGTTTCATGGCAGATGTAGAGTTTGGAAATGGGGGATTTCTGATTTAAAGTTACCTATCTTATATTTTCTTCATTCTTTCATGGAACATGGGCATTGGTATCTAGGCCAACATTTATTGCCCCATCTGTAATTTCCCCTGAATCAGTAGGTGTTGCAGAGGGCAGTTCAGTGTCAACCACATTGCTGTGTGTCTGGAGTCACATGTAAACCAGACTTGACTAAGGATGGTGGATTTCCTTCCCTGCAGGGTATTAGTGAACCAGAGAGGATTTTACAATAATTGATTATAGTTTCGTGGTCACCATTACTGAGATTAGTTTTTGATACCACGTTTCTTAACTGAATTGAGTAATTCCCCCATTGGCAGTGTTGGGATTTGAAACAGTATCTGCAGAGCAACAACCTGGGCTGCTGGGTTACTGGTCCAGTGGCATTCCCAATCACCAATATCCAACTGGAATTCTTCCAAAGTAAATTCCAAATAAGTATAGTACAATTTCAGTTTTCTAATTACTTCCACTCATACACTGGTCTCATTACATGCAATATTGGCCTCAATTGGTGAGCATGTCTGGGTAATAGTGTTGCCTGGTGAAAGTGCCTCAAAATGGGAACCAGAGTTTTCTTCTGGATTTGGAAGTGCCCATCTGCGGAATATTACTGGAAATAGTTGGATATATGAAATCAATCAGGACAAATTGCTGAACGTTGCTGCCCTGGCTATCTCTAATCATTTAAAAAGGATATGAACCCATATCTCATGCACAGACCTATAGAACTGTGACAGATTTTCGATCACTTGGGAGAATTGAGGGATACGAGGAAAAGGCAGGAAATTGGAGTTGATGCTGAAGGTTTGTTAACATCTTGAATGGAAGAGCAGGCTTGAGGGCCCATATATCATATTTCTTTTGTTTAACTTGGACAAAGTCATACCTATTACTTGATCAATCCTAGCATTTGACTACAGATGCACATAAAGGGTCTTAATGAGGACACATGGAATTAGAATAATTCAGCACTTATTTTTGACTGGTGCAGACTCGATGGGCCAAAGAACCTTTTCTTAGTACTGTAGACCTCTATGATTCTAATGGAAAAATGGGATTTCTAGTTTCAGATTGAGTCTCTGGTATCTATTTTAACAATGTAATTTTCCTGGAGTCAAACTGGTGACAAACAATAATTCCTGGAATATCCCATGTCACCGAATATCGTTGTTTTCTGACAACAGACTGGCTGGAGAACAACGTTGCTGATTTGTATGGACCTCGCTGATACCAAGGGGAATGAAAATGTTCAGAAGTATCAAATGAAACTTTGGAGTTACTGTGCATGTGTAGTCCTACAGATGTGCAGCTGCTTTATCCTTGCAAGAGACTCGGGTGGCCAGATTTTCAAAAGTCTAAACCAGGTCGTGTTAAAAAGCTGTTCATGATCATCGACATGTTGACTGGCCGGTAGTAGGAATCTGATGGAGGAACGGTTGAAGGTGCAGTCATATGATGACATCCCTTGGAGCATTCAGTTTCAGTGGGGCAGCATTTTGGGAACAGTGATCATAATTCTGTAAGTTTTAAGATAGTTATCAATAAGGAAAAGATTGGTCCTTGGGTGAAAGTACTAAATTGGGGAAACATGGGAAAATAAGAGTACGTGGCAGGAACTGGAGAAATTAGATTGGGGGTGCCTGTTTGAAGATAAATTCACATCTGACATGTGGGAATCTTTTAAAGGCCAGTTGATCAACGTTCAGGACCATCATGTTCCTGTGAGGATGAAAGACAGTGAAGGCAAAATTCAGGAACCTTGGGTGACAGGAGACATTGGAAGTTAAAACAGACAGGAAAAAGCATAAGTGAGATTTAGGAAACTGAAATCAGATGAGGTTCTTGAGGAATATAAAAGAAGCAAGAAAGAACTCAAGGAATTAGGAGATGTGAAAGTCCTTAGCAAGTTGGATTAAGGAGTGAGGTCCTTAATGATTACTTTGCATTGATATTCACCAAGTAGAAGGACACAGATGATGGTAAGATTAGGGAGGGGTGTATTGATATTTAGGAGGGGGTGGTTATGCATGCCTTGAAAGGCGCTAAGGTATATAAGTCCCCAAGGCTGATGGGATCTAATCCAGGGTACTGAGGGAGGCAAGGAAGGAGATTGCTGGTGCTTTGACAGAGAACTTTGTATCCTGTTTGGCTATTCTCCAGTCTTCTGGCTAATGTTGTTCCTTTGTTCAAGAAGGGGCATTGGGACATTCCAGGAAATTGTAGGCCAGTGAGCCTTACATCAATATATAAGTTGGTAAGACATTACTTAGGCCACATTTGGAGTATTGTGTGCAGCATGTTCTATGTTCTGTCCAGCCAGAGTTGGCAATCCTGGCCATAGATTGCTTCAAAGGTGGAACCACCAGTATCAAAGTGATAGTAATGACCCCTCCGAGACATCAAGAGGGCAATGGGACATAGACATTAAATGTATGACGCAGCAAAGTGATACCACACCAAAATAAGTGGGAAGTAATATTGTACACCATCTTCAACACTGCTAATATGCAGTGGCAGCAGTGTGTACTATTTACACAATGCACTGTAGCATCACACCAAGGCTCCTTTCACAGCATGTTCCAAGCCCATGACCTCTCTGAACTATAAGTTCAATGGTACCTGATGCATAAGAGCGCCACTATTGCAAGACATACACCATCCTGACTTAGACGTTCATTGGCACCTTTTCATTTTTCCTGGGTCAAAATCATGAAACTCCCTCCTCAACAGCACGCTCTACCTATACCAGCGTCTGCAGCGCCACAAGAAGGCACCACTTTTTCGAGGGCAGTTTGGGATGTAGAGTAAATGATGATCTTGCAGGAAACATCCATATCATATTATCAAATAACAACAACTAATTACATTTGCCTGAAATTTGTTATAAAGTGAATAATGACACTCGGCAAATGAAGTGATATTAGTTTGGGTGGCAAGCAGTTTGGTCAAAAAGTAGCTTGAAGAAGTGCCTTACAGAAGGGAAAGCAAGACTGAAAGGTGGAGAAATATATAGGGAGGGGACTGGCGTAGTGGGAGAAACAAACAGTGGTGTTGTTAATGCGCGTAAGAAAACTCAGTCTGTGCCTTTGGAGATAACAAGGTGTGGAGCTGGAAGAACACAGCAGGCCAAGCAGCATCATAGGAGCAGGAAAGCTTGACGTTTCGGGCC
>JAHRHZ010000051.1:9292378-9338432 GCA_024137785.1 Ginglymostoma cirratum
CTGCTCCTATGATGCTGCTTCACCTGCTGTGTTCATCCAGCCCCATGCTTATTAAATACGGGCAATTATGAGGGCATGAAAATAGAACTGGCAAATGTGAAATGGAAAATAGTTCAGCAGAGCTACAATGGCACACATTTAAGAGAATATTTGAGAATGGTCAGAACAGATATATTCCAAAGAGTAATTCTAAGCAACGTACGCATCATCAATGGTTAACTATAAAATTTAAAGATAATATGAAACTTAAAGCATATCATCGTGCAAGGACGGGTGGCAGGTCTGAAAATTGGACAGATTGTAAAAACAGCAAAAGTATGATGAAAAAAATTAATGAGGGGAGATAATGAGAGGAAAATAAAAAGTGGTTCTAAGAGTTTCGTCAAATACTGAAGAGTTAACAGTGAGTGTTGATTGTCTCTAAAATGTGTGTCATGAAAATAAGGAGATGGTAGATGAATTAGAAAAATTTGTTTTGCATTGGCCTTCGCTACAGGGAATGCAAGTAACATCGCAGGAGCAGCTATAAATCAGGAAGGGAGGTAAAAACTCAGGAAAATCACAACCACCACAGAAATGATACTGAGTACGTAGTTTGAGCTGCGGTCTGTCAAGTGCCCAGGTCCTGTTGGATTTTATTATGGAATCTTCAAAGAATCGGCTAGTGACGTTGCTAATACATTGGTTTAAATTTTCCAAAACTCACTAGATGCGAGGAATGTCCAATTAGATTGGAGGATAAAAAATGCAACTGTTTTCTTCAAGGAGAGGGACAGAAAGCAGGAACTACAGGCTAGTTTAGCTTAACATCTGACATGAGGAAAATGTTGGAAGTTATTCTTAAAGACAATGTAGCAGGGCAGTTAGATAAATTCAAGGAAATCAGAATTGACATGTGTTTTTGAAAGTGGAAGAATGTTTGACCAATCTGTTAGAGTTCTTTAAGAAGATAACAGGTGCTGTGGATATAGAGGAACTGTGGATGTACCATACTTAGATTTCCAGAAGGCATTTGCTAAAGGAGCATGTCAAAGATTATTGCAGAAAACAGATGCTTATACTATAGGGTAACGTATCGGCATGGATAAAATATTGGCTGGCTAACAGGAAGCAGAGACTAGGCAAAACTGACTCTTTTTCAGGTTGACAAATTGTAATAAGTTGTATGCTACAGGGATCAGTGTTAGAACCATAACAGCTTATACTTAGATGAATTTTAACTTAAGCTCTGCCAAATGCAGTACACTGCCGGAAAATGTGGAATCAACCACTTTGGCAGGAAGAATTAAACAAAAACATATCTAACTAGTTAGAGGTTAGAGTTCAGAGATTCAAAGAAATGTGAGTGACCTAATGTATGAATCTCAAAAGATTAGTTTGTAGGTGCAGCAATTAATTAGGAAAGCTAATAAAATGTTATCATTTATTGCAAGGTGAACTGAATACAAATGTTCAATTATGCGGGTCACTTGATGTGATATCTGGAGTACTGTATACAGTATTGGTCATTTCATTTGAGGAAGGATGTAAGTGCACTGGAAGCAGTTCAGAGAGGATTTACCAGCACAATATATGAGCTGTTGTACATGTTAGGCTTGTATCCCCTGGAATTTAGAAGAACAAGAAGTGATTTGATTGAAACATACAAGATCCTTAAGCATCTTGACAATTTAGACGGGGAGAAGATTTTTATTTTCTTTTTGAAGAATTAAGAACTAGGAGTAATGTTTTAAAAATAAGGTTTTTTAACCTTAAATAATTTAAAACAGAGGTGAAGCAAATTTTCTGAGGTTGAGATCTTTGAACTGTCTTTCTGAAAAGCTGGTGTAAGCAGAGCCTTTGAATATTTTTAAGGGAGAGGTGGATAGGTACGTGTTAAATGAGGAGGTGACAGGTTATTCAGAGTAGGCAGAAATGTGGACTGAGCGACATGGTGGCTCAATGATTAGGACTATTGCCTCACGGCACCAGGGTCCTGGGTTCGATCCCAGCCCTGGGTGACTGTGTGGAGTTTGCATGTTCTCTCTGTGTCTGATTGAGTTTCCTCCAGGTGCTCCAGTTTCCTCTCTCAATCCAAAGATGTGCAGGTTAGGAGGATTGGCCATGCTAAATTGTCCATAGTGTCCAGGGATGTATAGGTTAGGTAGACCAGCCATGGGAAATACAGGGACGAGGTAGGGGTTGGGTCTTCGGAGAGTCAGTGCAGACTCAATAGGCCGAATGGCCTGCTTCCACACGGTAGCATTCTATGATTTTTATGATCAAATAAACCATGATCTTATTGGATGGCTGATCAGGATCAGAGGGTTTAGTGGCCGCTCCTTTTTCTTGTTTGTATTTTCATACGGTTGGATTACAGGCATCTGATACCAAAGCGAAGGAATTAAAAAGAGGCAGGGTTTGCTGCCTAAAATAGTTGAATGCAATAGTGAGTTCAGCAGACTGTAGAGTAATGAGTCAAAAGATAAGGTGCTGTTTCAAATGTTTGCATCCAATTTCATTAGAACATTATGACAGACCAAGATGGAGAATTGAAATGATTATCCAAGGATAGTTGACATTTAGGAAGGACAGGCAAAAAGGATAGACAGGTGGTGTTGCACTGATAGCAAGGGACAGGATCTTTACATTAGTAAACAAGGAATTCTGAATGGAACCAGACGGAGCTAAAAAGCAGCAAAGGTAGCAGATATACATGGGATTTGTTTATAGGCCACCAAACATTAGTGCTAGTGTTGGGCATGATATTAATGAGATTAGAGAAACATTGGGTAATACATTAAACATTGGAAACTTCAATTTACATTTAACTGTGTAAAACTAATGAGCACTAATGCTGTGCAGGATGAGTTTCTGCACTGTTAAGTTTAGTTTGCTAGTGCGGTATATCGAGGAATGGGCTATTGTACATACAGTGTATATACAGTGAAAAATTGCAGATTACTAATCCGTTGTTAAAGAACCTTTTGATGAGTAAGCATAATACAATAGACTATTACATTAAGTTTTAAAGTAGGTAGTTCAATCTTAAGCCAAGATTTTAAATATAAACAAAGAAAGTTGTGAAGTCATGACGACCAAGTTGACTGAAGTAGATTAGGAAAATATATTAACAGACTTGACAGCACATAAACAATAGATAATCATTAAGTAATTATTACACAGTCTACAGAAACTAAACATTCCTTCAGCACACAAAACAAATAGGTAGCTATGGAGATAGTAGATGCATTGGTGATCATCTTCCAATATTGTGTAGATTTTGGAATCGGTCCTACAAATTGAAAAGTAGCAAATATCACTCCACCGTTTAAGAGGGTGGAAGAGAGAAAGTGGAGAACCACAGAATTGTTAACCTTGCACCAGTAGTAGGGAAAATGCCAGAATTTATGATATTTTCTAATCAACTGGTTCAAAGACATTATTAATATGCTTATAGAATAAGTGGGACTTTAACTCTGAGCCAGGAGGCCCATGTTTGAGACACTACCATTGCACCACAAGATATGTAATTTTTAAATCAATTGTAAAGGATTTGATAAAGGTGCACTTAGATAATAATGATCTGATTGGACATGGCATGAACTTATGAATGGAAAATCATGTTCAATGAACTGTTGTTATTTAAAGTCCCACGCAAAAGGTTGTTTAGCAAGATTTGAAGCACATGGGATAGAAAATACGGTGCTGGAATGGATTAGGATTTATAAACAGGTAGAAAATGGAAAGCAAGAATAAATGGGTTATTCTTTTTTGGTAGCCTTTGATTAGTTGTGTACCACAAGGATCAGTACTTGGCTCCAATTTCAAGATGCGTCAAGATTTAGGTATGGGGACCAAATGTAATATTCCCAAGTTTTGGGATCACTAGGTGAGAATGTGTGTTGTCAGGAAGATGCATTGTGGCTTCAGGGAACTTTGACACGCTTAGTGAGTGGGGGAAGAACATGGCAGATGGAATATGATGTGGAAAAACATTTGGTAAGAGGAACAGATGTGTAGGGTATATCTTAAATGATAAGCGATTAGAAAGCACATACGTACAAAGGAACCTAGCGAGCCTCATCAATTAGTGATTGAAGGCTAACATGCAGGTACAGCTATCAATGAGCAAGGTAGAACATAGAACAGTACAGCACAGGAACACGCTGTTTGGTCCACCATATCTGTGCTGACTGTGATGCTATTCTAAACTAATTCCATCTGCCTGCATGTGGTCCATATCTCTCTATTCTCTGCCTGCTCAAGAATCTGTCTTAAACTTCAGTATAGTATCTGCTTCAACCACCTCCCCTGGCAGGGCGTTTCAAGTATCCAAATATCTACTATCCTCTGTATAAAAAAAACTTTCCTGCACATCTCCTTTTGAACTTGCCCCCTCTCACCTTCAACCTATCCACCACGCATTTGACATTCGCACCCTGGTGAACAGACCCTAACTATCCACCCTGCCCATATCCCTCATAATTTTATGTACCTTTATCAGACCGCTCCTCATTCTCCGACATTCTAGTGAAAACAATCCAAGTTTAACCAACCTCTTTATAGCTGATATTCTTCAATCCAGGTAACATCCTTTTCTGTACCCTCTCTAGAACCTCCACATTCTTCCTGTAAAGCAGCAACCGGAACTGCACACAATGCTCCAACTGTGGCCTGACCAAAGTCTTGTGTAGTTGCAATATGACTTGCCAATGTTTATACTCAATGCCCTGAAAGATGAAGGTAAGCATGCCATTCATCCTCGTTGCCACTTTATTCACTTGTGCTGCCGCTTTCAGGGAGTACGGACTTGCACCCCAAGACCCATCTATGTATCAATGCTCCCAAGGGCTTGGCCAATACCTGCATAATTTTCTGTTACATTTGAACTCCCAACATGCACCACCTCACATTTTCTGGATTAAACTCCACCTGATAATTGTCCACCAGATTTTCCAGCTGATCTATATCTTTTGAAATCCTTCCTCACTATTCACAACTTCACCAACTTGCAGGTCATCTGCAAACTTACAAACTGACCATTATTGAGACCACATTTACAGTATTGTGTGCAGTTTTGGCTGCCTTAAGTGGGATATAACTGCTATAGATGGAAGGTTCACTAGGCTTGTTCATGGGATGTAGGGGGCTCTATTGCAATGAAGTGAGATTGGGCAAACTGGGCCTGTAATCATGAGAGTTTCAAAGCATGAGCGGTCACAGAGTCATACAGCATGAAAACAGACCCTTGGGTCTATGCTGGATGACAAGGTGTGGAGCTGGATGAACACAGCAAACCAAGCAGCATCAAAGGGGCAGGAAAGCTTGATGTTTTGGGCCTAGACCCTTCACCAGAAATGGGGGAGGGAAAGAGGGTTCTGAAATAAATAGGGAGAGAGGGGGAGGCGGATAGAAGATGGATAGAGGAGAGGATAGGTGGAGAGGAGGCAGACAAGTCGAAGAGGTGGGGATGGAGCCAGTAAAGGTGCGTGTAGGTGGGGAGGTAGGGAGGATGTTAGTAGATAGGAGATGAGGGTGCGGCTTGAGGTGGGAGGAGGGGATAGGTGAGAGGAAGAACAGGTTAGGGAGGTGGGGATGAGCTGGGCTGGTTTTGGGATGCGGTTGGGGGAGGGGAGATTTTGAAGCTTGTGAAATCCACATTGATACCATTGGGCTGCAGGGTTCCCAAGCTGAATATGATTTGCTGTTCCTGCAGCCTTTGGGTGGCATCATTGTGGCATTGCAGGAGGCCCAGGATGGACATGTCATCTGAGGAATGGGAGGGGGAGTTGAAATGGTTCGCGACTGGGAGGTGCAATTGTTTGTTGCAAACTGAGCGCAGGTGTTTTGCAAAGCGGTCCCCAAGCCTGCGCTTGGTTTCCCCGATGTAGAGGAAGCCACAACGGGTACAGCAGATGCAGTATACCACATTGGCAGATGTGCAGGTGAACATCTGCTTGATGTAGAAAGTCTTCTTGGGGCCTGGGATGGGGGTGAGGGAGGAGGTGTGGGGGGAGGTGTAGCACTTCCAGCGGTTACAAGGAAAAGTGCCAGGTGTGGTGGGGCTGGAGGGGATTGTGGAGCGGACAAGGGAGTCACGGAGAGAGTGGTCCCTCCGGAAAGCAGACAAGGGTGGGGAGGGAAAAATGTCTTTGGTGGTGGGGTCGGATTGCAGATGGCGGAAGTGTCAGAGGATGATGCGTTGGATCCGGAGATTGGTGGGGTGGTACATGAGGACGAGGGGGGTTCTTTTTTGGTTGTTATTGCGGGGACGGGGTGTGAGGGATGAGTTGCAGGAAATGTGGGAGACACGGTTGAGGGCGTTCTCGAC
The DNA here is from genome assembly GCA_024137785.1 of Ginglymostoma cirratum. Classification (NCBI taxonomy): domain Eukaryota; kingdom Metazoa; phylum Chordata; class Chondrichthyes; order Orectolobiformes; family Ginglymostomatidae; genus Ginglymostoma; species Ginglymostoma cirratum. Next base: position 9,298,692 of record JAHRHZ010000051.1, read on the forward strand.
CACTGCGGGGGGGGCAAGTTGCGGTCCTTGACGAATGAGGATATCTGAGATGTACGGGAGTGGAATGCCTCATCCTGGGAGCAGATGCAGCGGAGGCAAAGGAATTGGGAATAGGTGATGGTATTTTTGCAGGAAGGTGGGTGGGAGGAGGTATATTCCAGGTAGCTGTGGGAGTCAGTGGGCTTGAAATGGATATCGGTTTCTAGGTGGTTACCCGAGATGGAAACAGAGAGGTCCAGGAAGGAGAGAGAGGTGTTAGAGATGGTCCAGGTGAACTTCAGGTTGGGGTGGAAGGTGTTGGTGAAGTGGATGAACTGTTCGAGCTCCTCGTGGAAGCACGAGGCAGCGTCGATACAGTCATCAATGTAACGGAGGAAGAGGTGGGGTTTAGGGCCAGTGTAGGTACGGAAGAGGGATTGTTCCACGTAACCTACAAAGAGGCAGGCATAGCTTGGGCCCATGCGGGTACCCATGGCCACCCCCTTTGTCTGTAGGAAGTGGGAGGAATTGAAAGAGAAGTTGTTGAGGGTGAGGGTGGATGAGGGTGTCCCTGGAGGGGGATTGGTCAGGTCTGCGGGACAGGAAGAAGCGGAGGGCCTTTAGGCCATCTGCATGGGGAATACAGGTGTATAGGGACTGGACGTCCATGCTGACCAGGTTTCCAAAACTAAACTAGTCCCATTGTGATCTCATTGTAACCTACAAAATACTTGAAGGGATAGATGGGGTTGATGCAGATAAGACATTTCCCTGGTCAGGGTGTTCAAGAACCAGAGGTACAACTTAAAATAAGGGGAACGCCACTTAGGACCGAGATGAGAATTGTTTTCCACTCAGAAGCTTTTGAACTTTGGAACTCTCTACCCCAGAAGGCTTTGGAAACTCAGTCTTTGAGTGTGTTTACAGCAGAGGCTGACAAATTTCTAAATGTCAATGACATGAGGGATATGACATTGTTTGAGGAAAAAGGCATTGAAATTGATGATCAACCATGATTGTATTGAATGGTGAATAGGTTTGATAGATCTACAGCTGTATTCTTATGACTGACTGGAAGCTCAGGGTCATACCTGTTGACTGAACAAGGTGTTCAGCAAAACAGTCAACCATTCTATGATAATTGAGATAACAAGGTGTACAGCTGGATGAACACAGGCCAAGCAGCATCAGAGGAGCAGGAATGCTAACATTTCGGGCCTAGAGCCTTTGGCTTCCCCAATGGAGATGAGACAACATTGTGAGCAGCAAATAGAGTGCAGTAAGTTTCAAATATAAAAGTTGTTCAACTTGGTTCAAATATTTAAGGCCTTGGATGGTGAGAAGGGAAGAGGTAAAGGGCAGATGATGTAGCTGTTGACAAAAAAAAAGGAAGAGTCATGACTTGGGTTGTGGAGGGAAAGGTTGCAGTGTATTGAGGTGATTTTCTGAACAATCGATCTGCACACCACTTAGATTGCAGGGTGGGGGGGATGGGGTGGTGGGTGGCTATGGATGAGTGGTTTGTGACTAAGCTATTGCCGATGATTATTTTTATAAAATGAGCTTGAATTCCCCTTGGAGGTATGTTCACAAAGTCATGGATCACTACTGGACAGAATCTTTTTGTTTAAATGCAGTCTACCTTGGGCCATAATTAACCTGACCATTCCTGCAGAGCTGCTGAGAGTGTGGTGTGTTCCTGATTCCTCAAGCATAACTAAAGCTTTGTACTTCCGAAGTCTGCTAGCACTACCTTCAGCAAAGTTTCATTTGGCCCGAGTATTTTATACACAGCTGACAAGAACTGTGTTTAACTGAGAATGGAATTAAAGTGAGATATGTCGTACAGGAGGAATGGAAATGTGTAAATGAGATTTGCTAGTTTTTGAGAAATAGCCACGTGAGCAGCTTTAATGTGGAATAGGTTTACAAAATCCTTTAACTTGGTTTGTTCCTTCTCCTTCCATTGAGATCGGATGGTGGGGTAACCTGATCCAAGGAGGCGAGTTGGAACATTTAAAATAATATTGAGATGGGCAGGTTTGAAATCTCACTGCAACTGGACAGGTTTCCCCAAGTATCAGGGAAGTTGCCAGCCCCACTTTGATTGTTTCGGGAGGTAAGCATCTTTTACTTGCTGGAACCTGATCCCTGCCTGAGGAATCTCTACAGTATCTACCCCGTAAGAGCCTCCTGCAACAGCACCTGACCTCCCCCAGACAATGGCAACCCATGCCCCACTCACCAGTTCCCTTCCCCTGCCCCTGTCCCCAGGCCAGGTGTATAGTTATATAAATAATTATCTTTGCAAAGTTTGTGTAATTTTGTGCTTTGTGACATGTCTGCGGCAATGATTTTGACAATTTTTCAGTCTGCAGACAATGAAGAAAATTTGGCGAATATTTTCTGTTCTTGACTACTGCATACTTTGGTTCATGGTTATTGATGATGATGAGCCCTCAATACTAATGCCTGACTTGTAATACTTCAGACACAAGTCACCGTCAGTTATATTGTCCTTTCACTTTTTTTTTCTTCCTCTTTGTCCAGCAGTTCCATTGACAATGTTTACATTAATTTCACATTTGAGCAATGGAGTCCGCCTACTCTCAAACATCTCTTTTATGCAAAAAAAAGTATGAATGTGCTTGTGAGCCTACAACTTACCAACCCTTTTACCAGATGTATTCACAGAGAATTCATAAACCTGCACAGTAATCCTAATTTAAACCTTACTATGTTCCATCTTATTCTGACCCCACCTAATACCTCTCACTCTCGGGCTACCAGTCTCTCCTATTCTTTGTGCCTTTCTAATATGACCTCCTGGTTTCCACATTTCTGCCACGTTAGGTTAATCTCTCTGCTGCAACAAATTGCCTGCAAGGACATTGCTCCATCTCTAATAAGGTACAACCTGTCATTCTTGCATCAGAACTGATCCCAAACATCTCGAGTCTAAAACCTACCTCCCTACACTATCTCTTCAGTCAGGTAATCGTCTGCTTTCTCTTCCTGTACCTATACTCACTTGCACATGGTACTAGCGTAATTCGGAGTTGCTACCCTTGAGGTCCTGCTTGCTAGTTTCTGTCCTGGTTCTTTAAACTATTTTTTCTGTGGCAGGACGGCATCCCTCGTTTTACGTATGTCATTGGTGCTGGCATGAATCCTGACTATTTACCCTTGCCCCCCCTCAGAGTGCTTTGCAGTTGCTCAGTAACATACTTGCTGGCAGCACCAGGGAGGAAATATGCCATCCCAGATTCATATATGCAGGCACAAAGCTAGTGAATTCCCTATCATTACTGCTTTCCCATATTCATTCTACACTCTTTTTTTTCATATCTGACTAGCCATAGACTTGACTCTGGCTTCATACCCAGAGGAACCATCACACTCCCCAGCATTCAGAACTGAATACGTGTTGGAAAATATGCTGTACACAGGGAGCTTCTGCAATTCGTGTCTGGCCCATTAAACTATCGGATTGTCATCCATTTCCTTTCTTCCTGCATGCTGTTAACCTACAGGGTGATCACATCCATAAATATGCTTACCACAACACTCCTAACCTCATGGATACACCACAATTACACTAAATGCTGCTTATGCTCCAAAACCAAATGCTTGAGCTGCTACAGTTGACGAACGTTCCTTCACAGTTGGCCTACAGGACATGAGACGTATCCTGGAGTTCCCACATGGAACAGGGTGTGTACTTGGGGATTCTGAGCTGTCCTGTTGTGCCTCAATTTATCAAGCTATTAAACTTAGTATTGAACTAAAGACTCATCAGCTGCTCACCAACAGGCTACTTCTCTTATCATTTAACAGTTTCACTGAAATGATTTTACCTAACTTTCTCAGACAGTATCAAAGCGTGTTCTTATTAATTGTCCTGATGTGCAAAAAGCTTTGACAAATTGCTTTCTTTTTCAGCAATACAAATATAACAGGCTGCACATTTGATGCACAGTTGCTTGAATAACTGAATGTGTTGGAGTGCTCATCGCTTTATCACATGAAAAAGTATTCACTAGAACGTAGAACATTACAGCGCAGTACTGGCCCTTCGGCCCTCGATGTTGCGCCAACCTGTGAAACCAATCTGAAGTCCATCGCTATTCCATTATCATCCATATGTTTATCCAATGACCATTTAAATGCCCTTAAAGTTGGCGAGTCTACTACTGTTGCAGGCAGAGCATTCCACGCCCTTACTGCTCTCTGAGTAAAGAATCTACCTCTGACATCTGTCCTATATCTGTCACCCCTCAATTTAAAGCTATGTCCCCTCGTGCTAGCTGTCCCCATCCGAGGAAAAAGGCTCTCACTGTCCACCCTATCTAATCCTCTGATCATCTTGTATGTCTCTATTAAGTCACTTAGTAACCTCCTTCTCTCTAAAGAAAACTGCGTCAAGTCCGTCAGCCTTTCCTCATAAGACCTTCCCTCCATACCAGGCAACATCCTGGTAAATCTCCTCTGCACCCTTTCCAATGCTTCCACATCCTTCCTATAATGCGGTGACCAGAACTATACGCAATACTCCAAGTGCAGCCGCACCAGAGTTTTGTACAGCTGCAACATGACCTCATAGCTCCGAAACTCAATCCCTCTACCAATAAAACCTAACACACCGTACGCCTTCTTAACAGCTCGAGTGGCAACTTTCAGGGATCAATGCACATGGACACCGAGATCTCTCTGCTCATCCACACTACCAAGAATCTTACCATTAGCCCAGTACTCTGTATTCCTGTTACTCCTTTCAAAGTGAATCGCCTCACACTTTTCCGCATTAAACTCCATTTGCCAATAAACTCCATCTCAGCCCAGCTCTGCAGCTTATCTATATCCCTCTGTAACCTGTAACATCCTTCTGCAGTATCCACAACTCCACCGACTTTGGTGTCATCCGCAAATTTACTAACCCATCCTTCTATGCTCTTATCCAGGTCATTTATAAAAATAACAAACAGCAGTGGCCCCAAAACAGATCCTTGCGATACACCACCAGTAACTGTACTCCAGGATGAACATTTCCCATCAACCACCACCCTCTGTCGTCTTCCAGCTAGCCAATTTCTGATCCAAACCGCTAAATCACCCTCAATCCCATGCCTCTGTATTTTCTGCAATAGCCTACCGTGGGGAACCTTATCAAACGCTTTACTGAAATCCATATACACCACATCAACCGCTTTACCCTCATCCACCTGTTATGGAGTTCTCAAAGAACTCCATAAGATTTGTGAGGCACAACCTACCCTTCACAAAACCATGTTGACTATCCCGAATCAAATTATTCCTTTCTAGATGATTATAAATCCTATCTCTTATAATCCTTTCCAACACTTTGCCCACAACCGAAGTAAGGCTCACTGGTCTATAATTACCAGGGTTGTCTCTACTCCCCTTCTTGAACAAGGGGACAACATTTGCTATCCTCCAGTCTTCTGGCACAATTCCTGTAGACAATGACAATCTAAAGATCAAAGCCAAAGGCTCTGCAATCTTCTCCCTAGCTTCCCAGAGAATCCTAGGATAAATCCCATCCGGCCCAGGGGACTTATCTATTTTCACCCTTTCCAGAATTGCTAACACCTCCTCCTTATGAACCTCAATCCCATCTAGTCTAATAGCCTGTATCTCAGTATTCTCCTCGACAACATTGTCTTTTTCCTGTGTGAATACTGACAAAAAATATTCATTTAGCGCCTATCCTATTTCTTCGGACTCCACGCACAACTTTCCACCACAGTTCCTTGACCAGCCCTAATCTTACTCTAGTCATTCTTTTATTCCTGACATACCTACAGAAAGCTTTAGGGTTTTCCTTGATCCTACCTGCCAAAGACTTCTCATGTGCCCTCCTGGCTCCTCTTAGCCAGGAAGGACCTAAAGAGAGAGCTAACTTGTAACTCTCAAACGCCCTAACTGAGCCTTCACGCCTCATCTTTACATAAGCCGCCTCCTTCCTGTTGACCAGAGATTCAACTTCTTTTAGTAAACCACGGTTCCCTCGCTCGACCACTTCCTCCCTGCCTGACAGGTACATATTTATCAAGGACATGCAGTAGCTATTCCTTGAACAAGCTCCACATTTCAATTGTGCCCAGCCTCTGCAGTTTCCTTCCCCATCCTATGCATCCTAAATCTTGCCTAATCGCCTCATAATTGCCTTTCCCCCAGCTATAACTCTTGTCCTGCGGTATATACCTATCCCTTTCCATCGCGAAAGTAAACGTAACCGAATTGTGGTCACTATCAGCAAAGTGCTCACCTACCTCCAAATCTAACACCTGGCCTGGTTCATTACCCAGTACCAAATCCAATGTGGCCTCGCCTCTTGTTGGCCTAACTACATACTGTGTCAGGAAACCCTCCTGCACACATCGGACAAAAACTGACCCATCTAAAGTACTCGAACTATAGCGTTACTTTCCAAATATTGACTGGAAAAGTCCCCCGTAACAACTACCCTGTTATTTTCGCTCCTATCCAGAATCATCTTTGCAATCCTTTCCTCTACATCTCTGGAACTTTTCAGAGGCCTATAGAAAACTCCCAACAGGGTCACCGCTCCTTTCCTGTTTCTAACCTCAGCCCATACTACCTCCGTAGACAAGTCCTCGTCAAACGTCCTTTCTGCCACTGTAATACTGTCCTTGACTAACAATGCCACACCTCCCCCTCTTTTACCACCTTCCCTGATCTTACTGAAACATCTAAACCCCAGAACCTGCAACAACCATTCCTGTCCCTGCTCTATCCATGTCTCTGAAATGGCCACAACATCAAAGTCCCAGGTACCAACCCATGCTGCAAGTTCACCCACCTTATTCAGGATGCTCCTGGCATTGAAGTAGACACACTTCAAACCACCTTCCTGCCTGCCCTTACACTCCTGCGACCTTGAAACCTTATTCATGACCTCAATACTCTCAACCTCCTGTACACTGGAGCTACAATTCAGGTTCCCATCCCTCTGCTGAATTAGTTTAAACCCTCCCGAAGAGCATTAGCAAATTCCCCCCCCAGGATATTGGTACCCCTCTGGTTCAGGTGTAGACCATCCTGTTTGTAGAGGTCCCACCTACCCCAGAATGAGCCCCAATTATCCAGGTATCTGAATCCATCCCTCCTGCACCATCCTTGTAGCCACGTGTTCAACTGCTCTCTGTCCCTATTCCTCGTCTCGCTAGCACGTGGCATGGGTAACAAACCAGAGATAACAACTCTGTTTGTTCTAGCTCTAAGCTTACACCCTAGCTCCTTGAATTTCTGCCTTACATCCCCATCCCTTTCCCTACCTATGTCATTGGTGCCAATGTGGACCATGACTTGGGGCTGCTCCCTCTCCTGCTTAAGGATCCCGAAAACATGATCCGAGACATCACGGACCCTGGCACCTGGGAGGCAACACACCAACTGTGAGTCTCTCTCGTTCCCACAGAATCTCCCATCTGTCCCTCTAACTATGGAGTCCCCAATGGCTAATGCTCTCCTCCTCTTTCCCCCCCCCTTCCCTTCTGAGCAACAGGGACAGACTCTGTGCCAGAGACCTGTACCCCATGGCTTACCCCTGGTAATTCGTCACCCCCAACAGCATCCAAAACGGTATACTTGTTATTGAGGGGAACGGCCACAGGGAATCCCTGCACTGTCTGCCTGTTCCCTTTCCAACCCCTGACTGTAACCTATCTACTTTTTTCCTGTACCTGAGGTGTGACTACCTCCCTGTAACACCTCTCAGTTACCCCCTCAACCTCCCGAATGGTCCGAAGTTCATCCAGCTCCAGCTCCAGTTCCCTAACGCGGTTTCTGAGGAGCTGGAGTTGGGTGCACTTCCCGCAGATGAAGTCAGTGGGCACACTAGTGGTGACCGTTACCTCCCACGTTCTACAGGAGGAGCATGCAACTGCCCTAACATCCATTCCCACTGTTCCTGAATTCCCAAACAGACTGTTGAAAAAAAAAAGAAAAACTAGTAACCTTACCAAATCAGAGATAATAGGAACTGCAGATGCTGGAGAATCCGAGATAACAAGGTGTTGAGCTGGATGAACACAGCAGGCCAAGCAGCATCATAGGAGCAGGAAAGCTTGACGTTTCTGTCCTAGACCCTTCATCAGAAATGGGGGAGGGGAAGAGGATTCTGAAATAAATAGGCAGAGAGGGGGAGGTGGATAGAAGATGGATAGAGGAGAAGATAGGTGGAGAGGAGACAGACAAGTCAAAGAGGCAGGGATGGAGCCAGTAAAGGTGAGTGTAGGTGGGGAGGTAGGGAGGAGATAGGTCAGTCCGGGGAGGACGGACAGGTCAAGGGGGCGGGATGAGGTTAGTAGGTAGGAAATGGGGGTGCGGCTTGAGGTGGGAGGAGGTGATGGGTGAGTGGAAGAACAGGTTAGGGAGGCGGGGACGAGCTGGGCTGGTTTTGGGATGCGGTTGGGGGAGGGGAGATTTTGAAGCTTGTGAAATCCACATTGATGCCATTGGGCTGCAGGGTTCCCAAGCTGAATATGAGCTGCTGTTCCTGCAGCCTTCGGGTGTTGAGCTGGATGAACACAGCAGGCCAAGCAGGAAAGCCTTCGGGTGCAGGAACAGAAACTCATGTTCCGCTTGGGAACCCTGCAGCCCAATGGTATCATTGTGGATTTCACAAGCTTCAAATCTCCCCTCCCCCAACCCCATCCCAAAACCAGCCCAGCTCGTCCCCACCTCCCTAACCTGTCCTTCCTCTCACCTATCCCCTCCTCCCACCTCAAGCAGCACCCCCATTTCCTACCTACTAACCTCATCCCACCCCCTTGACCTGTCCGTCCTCCCTGGACTGACCTATCCCCTCCCTACCTCCCCACCTACACTCACCTTTACTGGCTCCATCGCCGCCTCTTCGACTTGTCTGTCTCCTCTCCACCTATCCTCTCCTCTATCCATCTTCTATCCGCCTCCCTCTCTCTCCCTATTTATTTCAGAACCCTCTTTCCCTTCCCCCATTTCTGATGAAGTGTCTAGGCCCGAAACGTCAAGCTTTCCTGCTCCTGTGATGCTGTGTTCATCCAGCTCTACACCTTGTTAACCTTAACAAATCGGCACTCAGAACCTTTTTTTTTTGGTTGGAGGACGAGGAGAACTTTCATGAAGTTCATAAGCCACAATAATCCATAAATTAATTGATTTGCTCTAAACACTTTTCTCCTCATTTATTGATTTAGTGTGCATGCTGATGTATTTGTTCATTTATGTTCACTTTTGCATTAATTTTGTACATATGCACAGCACTGCTGATTGAATGAAAGCTGATAAACTCAATTTTTGAATCATTGGTGCTACCTTAGCTTTGCTGCTTCATTTCAAAACATTTCATCATGTCAGTGCAAGGTGATTGTATTCTACTGTATGTGTCTGTTGTTAAAAAATATGCTGTGTCCTTTCAACTTCAATAGTTCATTCTGTTCTCTTAATTTTTGGTGTGCAGGGTGTTGGAGTGTGGGGAAGAGATGAGAAATTATTCTACTGAAGTGAGTTTTGATTTAGAATGCCCTTCTTGGAAAAAGTTGGGGGAACTAGATTCAATAGTAGCTTTCAGAGGGCTAGTAATATACATCATAGGCTATGGGGAATTAGGAGGACTAATGGAACTAATCGGTCGCTCTTTTAGAGAGGCAAGATAGGCTGAATGACCTCCTTCTGTGCTGACAGATTCAGTGATCTTAATGCATATATTAAAATACATTCCATACATGATGGAAGAGAAAAGAGGGTACGTTACTGGAGAGAGTCAAGATCTGCAACTCTTGCAAACTGTCCTCTCTACACCCAAATGTAGAATTGGTGTTCTGCAACAATGGACAACAAAAAATGAGAGAGTCTAGAATTTAAGGATATAATCTCAGATTAAGGGATCATTTAAGACACAGGAGGAATTTCTTTCCTCTGAGGGTAGTTACAGGGAAAAGGCAGGGAAATGGTATTGAGGATGGCCAGATCAGTCACAATCTTATTGACTGCTTGGGCAGACTTGATGGGCTGAATGGCCTACTTCTGTTCCTATAACTTATGGTTTTATGCCTGGAAGATGATAAACGAACATTACCTTCAGATATTGACTTAATAATGCGAATCCACAATTACCAGGTTTACCGAATTCAGTTTTAAATTCACATGTTGACACCGGTCTCCCAACATCTACATTTTAAATTCAGTGCCATAACTAATACAATACCGTGCATGAGAAATGCAATTATTAGTTTTTGTAGCATAACTTGTCATTTATGGAGGAAAAGTAGAATTAGCAGCAGTTGATCAAGGTAAGGCTCTTTTATTTCAATTTGACAAGTTCAAAATAGAAAGAGCTAAGGAAGCTTGCCTTTTAAATTGAAAAGAAATGTGGAAAAAGCATTTTACTTTGCAGCTGCTTTGAGTATTTTCTTAAAACTGCCATGCATAGTGACAAAATTAGCTCAGTCATTTCTTCACATCAATAGACACTTATCAGTACTTAAATGGTGAGGTACTGGGAAATGGGAGGGGAACTGAGTATCTCCCCAGGGCTAACTTGCGCAGTTATTGTCACTATCTCTGGGGGCAGGGGGTGGGGAGGAAAGAGTCATGCACATAGTAACTCTTTTGACGTACCTTGTGCTTACTGTGTCCCATTTTCAGCTTATCCCCTCTCTCACCTTGTCCCCTCCCTTCATAACCTACCACATGCTGTTTTACCTTCAATACTCTCCACCTCTCACTCACCCCCTGTCTCCTAACCTACAACTCATTGCCTCCCTCCCAAATCTACTACTCCCTTTCTCCCACCACCCGCCATCAATCGCCACCTCTCACTCGCCACCTCACTCTCTCGCAGATTCCCTCCTGGAGCCTCCCCTTTGCTGCTTCCTTGTCCAACCTTCCTTCCCCTTTCACAGAACTCTTGCTTTGCTGGATGCCACTCTGTGTGGGCAAGGGGGGTAATGTACCAATTGTACCTGCTCATTGTCTGCAGAACCTGGGAAATTCCCAAACACATAATGTGCAAAATTGTGTTTCTGTACAAAATTGTGTTTCTGTACGAGACAACGATACACCTTGGAATGACCTTGCCCACAGAGTACTATCACATTCAGGTCAAACAATCAGGAATAACAACTGTGTGATGCACAAGAAAAGAGTCAAAACTAAAATAATTATTTCTTTCAACATTTATACAGTTTGGAGCAATAAGTAAAAATTCCTCGTCAGCTTTTGTTTGGAATGTGTTTTGCTGTGTTTCTGAAGTGTTCTGATGTTTGCACTGGGAACAAGGAGATGTTTATGAAGAGCTTTGATGCTCTCTCAAACTGTAGCCGGAATCAGTCAGTCATTCAGTCAGACTTGGATTGTGATGAATGACTACTTGTTTGGATGATAGTGGGTTGGATCTCAACAGTTGGAGACTTTATTTTACCGTGAAAAGTTTTTGATTTTCTTGCACAGGGATGACACAACCCCTGTGGGAAGAAAACTTTGTCAATGTAATGTAAATAAAAGTATTTTGAGAGAGAGGAGAGGCGATTTAAAAACATTTGCATCTTGAGCAAATATTGTAAATTAATTAGGGAAGTGGAATAAAACCTTTTAGAGCTATGAATCAGAGGTTTTAGTTAGGGAAATATGTAATAAGTTAGTTGCGTCTTCAAGCTTTGTGAAGTGTTTGGGTTACAAGTGTTATAAAGTAAGGCTGTATTCTTTGTCATTGCTAGCGTGAATAGATTTTTGACCTTGTATGACTTTTGATTTATCACTTAAGTAATTCAGTTAACTGCACTATAGATCCTGACTTGTCTGTAAAATTGGGACTGATGTTTACAAAAAAAGATCCTTCTCACATTGCAGATATTAAGGGTCTTCACCCAGTTCTCAATTAAGCACTACACTCATCAATTCCTTCCCACTGACCCAGGAGCCACTACAGGAAGTCTTTTTGTTTTTAGTTGTAACTAATGGAAAAGGAGAAGTACAATGTATGACAGTGAAATGCCTCTTTCTCATTTTGTGCTTTCCATCACAACATGAATTGTTACATTGCAAATGATAGGAATGGGACTTGACTTACATGCTAACTGGAGAAAAAGGTGGTCTAAGCTTTCCTAATGATCTGCTTTTAAAATCTTTAACTTCATTTTATATGACCAGTTACTGAATGTAGAGCTAATGCCATACTCCTTGTTTCCTTTAACAGCAGAAATACCGCAACTCTTCAATAGGGGATGAAGAATTCATCTATGAACATGCAGGCGGGTAAGGCATTTGGAACCTCCTTAGGGATCTGTAGATTTGGAAACTTCATGTTATGGGAATATCTGGATCCAATGTTCAGATAATTTTAGATTCTGTTCGCTAATTCAGTACTTTATGTGGCTTGATGGTTTCTGTGATTTGCACTGTGAATATGAGCATCAGTTGAGGTTCAAGCTCAGACGTGGTGCACTGTCCCCTTGGCTAAGGTAAACTAGCGCAGTGAACTCATGGCCTAGGTCCTTGGGTAAATACTGAGGGGAAACAGCAGTGTAATTGTAATGTCACTGCATTAAAAATCCAGAGACTGGGGCCAATGCTGTAGAAACATGGGATCAAACTCACCATGGAAGCTGATAGAATTTGTTGAATTGTGCCATAGATTCCAGACTGGATGTGCCTGTAGCTTTTAAGGCATTTACATGATAAGTGTTGATGGCCCAGTATAAAGGTATCCACTCCACATTTTGTCTCTTGCTCGTTCCTTGACCCCCCCCTTTATTCTTTCTCTCTCCGCGCGCGCGCGCGCACTCTCTCTCCGTGCGCGCACTCTCGTGCTCTCGTTCTGTCTCTCACTGTAATGTACTGTGTCTGCAAAGTGTACAGAAACATCAGTAAGCACTGTTTGAAAGTCTGTGATATTGTAGTTGTGTTAACAGTTAGTCTTGTAAATAAACTTCAAGACATCAGTCTCAACAAGAACCCAACAGTTTGTGCTACATGGCCTGTGTTCTATGTTACATGGGCTGACATTAAAAAAAACCATAAAGTGGATCAGAATTTCAATTCCATTATTTAAAAAATCTAATAAAGCTGGAGATGGTGACAATGGCAATTATTGTTCATGTAGAAATCCATCTAGTTCACTACTGCCATTTTAGAGAAGGTATACTGCTGAAATGTGAGTTCAGAACCACAGCCATGTGTGTTATGGCATTTTTCTGTTGCCAGTCCATTCCTGGCATGACTGGCTTATCTTAGGAAGAAACAGGTTAGGCCTATATCCATTGGAGCTCAGAAGAATAAAAGAGAGGTGATTCTAGTGAAATACAAGATCTTCAGGGGACTGGATACTGAGAGGATGTTCCTGCTGTGGCAAATACTAAAACTAGGAAGAGGGCTGGGTGCGGACTCTTATTTTTCAGTCAGAGCTGAGGATTTTTTTTCTCTGAAGGGATTGTTAGAGAGGAGCATTCTCTTCTCTAGGAGGTAGAACCTCCCCAACTGCCCTCTGAAATGGTCACAAAAGCCACTCCATTCAAGTAACAACAAAAGCTGGCCTTGCCAGCGATGCCCACAAGTATCGAACTAGCTAGACATGTTTGTAGTATTAATGGCTAGTGCTAAAAGATGATATCACAGCAAGGAGTTAATGGCTTCAAGAAAGAAAATGTAATAGGAAACAAATCACTGTTGAACAGCTTTCTATACTCTTGAAGATGCTTTGTTTTTCTTACCATTTCCCACCATCCTTTCTTTGCCTATTCTCCAGGTAGAGTTGGCTCAGGTGTGGAGGGCAGTGGCAAACCTGAGAAATACAATCAGTTTCTAACAAGTAATTGCTAAAGCCCTGAAAAAAAAAACAGCAAAAGCTGGTGACCCACTGTGGATCAATTAGCTCCAGAAGAGGAAACAACATGTCAGCATTTCAGAATCATGTCCTTTGTCACCACAATTTTGGTGAAGATTGAACATCTGAAAAGTCAACTGCCGTCACCTGCTTTCTGCTGTGGCTTTTTTAGCAGTCAAGTTTTTTTTATATTAGTTCCTTAATTTTTAGCAGAGGAAGCGAATACCTGGACGCTGTTGAGGAACCTTTTTTGCTTCTCTAAACTATTCCTGAGCAAGGCTAAGGGCCCTAAGCACAAAGCTCCAGTGCTTTCAACAACAACAACAAAAACAAAGCTGCTGGAAAAGCTCGGCAGGTCTGGCAGCGTCTGTGGTGGGAAAAACAGAGTTAACGTTTCGGGTCCGCTGACCCTTTCATTGCTTTTCCAGCAATGATAAAACATCAATAAAGTTTGCCATTGGTAAAAATATACAGAAAAAACCCCAGCAAAAATAGCAAGGCATGAAAGAGCTGGATAGAAACCGAAAGAGCTTGTGGATGCTGTAAATTAGGAACAAAAACAAAGTTGCTGGAAAAGCTCGGCAGGTCTGGCAGCATCTGTGGAGGAAAAAACAGAGTTAACGTTTTGGGTCCGGTTACCCTTTCATTGCTTTTCCAGCAACTTTGTTTTTGTTCCTGATTTACAGCATCCACAAGCTCTTTCGGTTTTTATCCAGCTCTTTCAAGCCTTGCTATTTTTGCTGGGGTGTTTTTTTTGTATATTTTTACCAATGGCAAACTTTATTGATGTTTTATCAAACTACTTGCAAGTTGGTTTGTTTTACACTTGTACTCCTGACTTAACACCCTGTATTTAATAGAAAATAAATATCTCATTTATTATTTGAGATTCTAACAAAGATCTCTATAATAAGTAACTGCAGTGACCATGCTGACTGAACAAATTTAATCCAACTGGTGTTAGGGAGAATTTTTAAATATAACTCTACATTATGGGTGTAGAGTAAATTTGTAGGATTCCTGTATATATGTATCCTCTCATCATTAGCTCTTGCTTTATTCCAGGGATTCGTTCCAGTACATGTTGGAAGCCACAAAATCATTACGTCAGAAGCAGGGGGAAGGGCCAATGACGTACCTGAATAAAGGACAGTTTTATTCCATAACACTCAGGGAGACTGGAGCCAACAAGTGCCTTCGCCATCCAATCAGCAAAGTGAGGGTAAGCTGTTGTGATTCTCTTCAGCCTTTTGGCAGTTGATGTGAACTCACCATGTCCTTTTTGCACAAGGTAGTAGATAAAAATTGAAGGCATCTGTTCAATGGACCACTACACTCTTGGGGTGGGGAGAGTTTAGATTGATTTGCTTTTATAATAAGAACAGAAAGTGCTAGAAACATACAGCAGGTCCATCAGTGTCTGTGAAGAGAGAAGCAGAATTAACATTTTGGTAGTGCAATGTGATTCTTATTTCTGATTTCTGTGAAGAGATACCAGCTAGGGAGTGCATATGAATAACTGTACAATGTGGATGGGATCAGACTCTACTGTGAAGTCAACTAGGCTTTTCACTTTTCAAAGTTGAAAATGAGTTAATTGCCTCCAGAGTGGAGGGATTAATGATCGTATGGTCATTATTCTGTTTCTGCTGCTGGCTTTGAAATTTTAATTATTTTTATGGGGACTGGTGTGAGTGCTTTATAACAAATTGTTTGGTCATTTGACCCAGTTCTAGTCTGTCTCCAAGAATGATTAGCTGCCATCTTGAATAGCTTTTCTAAATATGAATTTCCCTCTTCACTTCCCCTCACCTATATCCTCAATCAATCCCCTCCCTTCCTGAAAGGGTTCTTATCCCAGGGGCATCAGTAGTACTCCACTATTTGAGCTGCCAGGTGTTCTAAAAATCATGTGATGTATGGGTAATAATCACTGGGCAGGAAGTGCTCTCCATCCCTCCTCACCAGGCAGGTCTAAGGGGCTGTTCAGTAGTCTGTGGTAGAGGATGGATCGTGAATCAGAGCTTCACCGTAGCCCATATATTTACTGTTTTGCAACCATTACCTCATATAAACAAATGGCACCGTAACTACTTATGTTCTTTATTTGGACTGCTTTTTTGATCTGGTGATCATTGCATTCCAGTCTAGTGTCTTCCACATATTTGAAGTGACCCAGTGGTGTACAGATGTTTTAATATATTCCTTCCCAACCACCATGGCAAACCTCACCACCCCCCACCACCAATTTCTATATACAATCCTAGAAGCAAACGTTGCTGACCCACATAGACTAGCCAAATTCGAACAGACTACAAATTGAAACAGCAAGCTTTCAGTACGGTTCAGTACAATGTCTTTGCAGTTTACAAAGACACATGTTGACCCCATACACTTAGTGTGTTATCCTTGGAGCGATGCTCACTTTCAGAAGGTTGTGCACTCAAGTTGCACTCAATATTGACGCTGACAGTCCAATTGCAGCACTGAGGGGGCCCTGAGCTACAGTCTCTGATGAGACATTAAACTGAAGTTTTTCTGCCTTTCTGATAGTCAGCACAGACATGGTGGGTCAAAGGGCCTGTTCTTCATGCTGAACTGTTCCATGTTCTCTGATGGATGAAGAAGATCTTACTGCACTACCTTGAAAAAGAGCTGATACTCCTGTATCCTGGCTGGTAATTATCACTTGAGCAATGTCACTTTAACTGTGACTGAGATGATCTGGCCATGATTGCGTTGCTGTTTGTGAGACCCTGTTACATGATAACTACCTTCACACTTCTTACTTGAGAAGTACTTCGAAATGTGTTTAACTGGATGCAAAAGCACTTTGAAGAGAACTGAAGTTGTAAAAAACTGCCAAAAAAGAAATGATTTTGCTTTTGTGACAATTTGATCGAAAGTGTCTCAGACATGAGCAATGTTTTCAACTTCATAATTGGGAAAAAAACCAACTGGAAAATGCACAATCATTTCATTTAAATTGGTCATATTTCCAATGAACATCATTTCCATCTGTTGAACAGAGCCTCCAAACCAGAATCACTTCTGTAGGCTATAAGGTCAGTTTGTTGTAAACAGATAACTAACTACTTTTAACAGATGGATATTGTCTTGCTTACTCATTGTCACCCTCAAGCACAGTCAGAGCTATGCCTCTGAGGTTTGAAGTTGCATACAGCTGAAGGAAGAAAAGTAATCCAATTGACAGCTTCTGTAGCACAGAGAGAGAGAGACCTGTATTTACAGTGCAGGCAAGTCTTGCTTCTGTGTTGATCAGCAGAGTACATAGAATGTAATACTAGCTGGGGAATCTAGGAAAACCCTTCTCTGAAGCTTAGGAATGCATAGAGCTGGATGATTTCCAAAGTTTAAAAAAAGACTGTACTGTGCTCTATCTTTTACCATTCAAATGCTTCTTTTGCTTAAAAAATTATCTGACTTGCCCTCGTTTGCTGATTTTTTTTTTTTCCGCTATCTTTCCCTACAGTCCATTCGACATACGTGTTCAACCTAAACTGTTCACTTTTCAGCTCTCGTGCTGTCTCTCTCTCTCTCTCTCTCTCTCTCTCTTCATTCCCAGTGTCAGTTACACAATGTGAGGTAGGGTTTACCTATATCCTTTTAGAATTGTGAAAATGTCAGTAATTGCCTTTTGTTCAGTTGCGACATTTTCAAGCAATCCCAGTTACGTTTGATGTCTGGAATTCCTGGAATCTGTTTAGTTGCCTGACGTGTAACATTCAGCAACCTTGAATGTAAAATTATTATTCACTAACTCTCCTCTGCAAAAGCCCCATGTTCCTTGGTGGTGTTATTTTGTGAGTAATTAGCTAACAATTCTCTAAATGTGATCAAACCAGAGTTCAACCCTCCCAGGTACACACAGTTTCAGCTCTCTTGCCCACATTTATAATAGCACTTTGGAAAATATTTAAAATTCTGTTTGACATTTTGAAAATTTTGTAAGGAATGTTAGTAAGATGGAATATTTCTACTTTAAACAAAGTCATAGAGTTTTACAGCATGAATGGCCCTCAGACCATTGTGTCTGTGTCAGTGATCAAACATCTATCTGCCCTCAGCCCACCTTCAAGCATTTGGCTCATAGGCTCATGTGCAATGACATTTCAAGGGGAGGCAATGGCTTAGTGGTGTTATCACGACTGTTAATTCAGAGACCCTTATAACACTCTGGGGACCTGAGTTTGAATCCTGCCATGGCAGATTGTGGAATTTGAATTCAATAAAATATCTGGAATTAAGAATCTAATGATGGCCATGAATCCACTGTCGATTGTCGGGAAAACCCACCTGGTTCACAAATGTCCTTTAGGGATGGAAACTGCCACCCTTAACTAGTTTGGCCTACATGTGACTCCAGACCCACAGCAAAGTGGTTGACTCTGAACTGCCCTCTGGGCAATTGGGGATGGTCAATAAATGCTGCCTAGGCAGTGACGCCCTCATCCTGTTAATGAATATTAAAAAAAAACTGTTCATCTAAATACTACTTAAAATATTGCGAGGGCACCTGCCTCTACCAGCCTTTCAAGGGTAAAGCAAAATTTCCTCAATTCCCCTCTAAACCTAAGTAAACATCCGGGGTTCAATTTGGATCGTCAAAGGGGAGGTGGTCCGGGTGCAGGGTTTAACCTAGTCAAAACTTGCGTTGGGTTGGGGACCTGATATAATTCATGTCTGGGATTAATCAGGATGGGTTTGCAGCTGAATAGAAAACCTCTTTAGAAACCATTGGGTTTATAACAAATCTCTAAGTTGGGCAGTGTGGTGGCTCAGTGGTTAGCACTGCTGCCTCACAGGATTCCACCCTTGGGCTACTGTCTATGAGGAGTTTGCACATTCTCCCCGTGTCTGCGTGGATTTCCTCCGGGTGACATTGATCAAGTGATAAATACCACAGTCCAAAGGTGTGCAGGTTTGGTGGATTGTCCATGCTAAATTACCTGTAATGTCCAGGGAGGTGCAGGCAGATGGATTAGCCATGGGAATTACAAGGCTACAGGGATGGGGTGGGCTTCGGTAGGATGCTCTTCAGAGGGTCGGTGTGGACTTGCTGGGCCGAATGGCCTGATTTCACACTGTAGGGATTCTATCGTTCTATTCAATGAATTGGTAACTGAACCCAGCATTCTAGTGTCAACAGTGAGTGTATGGGTTTCCTGAGCAGAATGGGTCATACCAGGTTTGGTTAGTTGAGAGCAGAGCAGGAAGTGTTCTGTCCATGAAACTGACAGGCTGTGAAGCCTACAAGCATGAAATTGAAGAGCTACTGCCCACAGCACTCCTTCTCCCTCACTGCTTGATTAGTGATTTCCAACTTCAATTCATCTGTCCCAGACTCTTGACCTTGATATACATTTCCTTGTTCTGTCTTCACTACAGTGAGAGAGCCACTAATGCTGTGCCGCTCTAATGGGGTGTGAGAAGAGCAGCACTAACTGCTACTTTCTTAACCTCGTGCTGCTCCAGCATGCAGTAAGAGTAGACGCAGAGGCCCAGCTTAAGAGGCAAGACCCTCGAGACAAATTCCACACACACATGTTCAGCTCTCTCCACGTATGAGAGTATTAGTGCTTCAGGAGTCTCCAGATGTCATGGCTGATGCTGCTTGTGTTAAGCTAGCCATCACTGAAAGATCTCCTTCTCTTCCAGTCCTGTAAGGAGGGAGCAGAGAGTTATAACTTCGAAGAATGAATTGCCTGAAGAGTACGGAAGGACGTTTATGGAACATGACTGAGGCATGCCGTGAGGTTGTTGGTTTTTATGCGGGCACATGAATCATAGAATCAAGGAAGAATTGTAGAATCCCTACAGAGCCGAAGCAAGCCATTTGACCCATTGAGTCCACACTGACCTTCTGAAGAGCATCCCACCCATTCCCATTCTCTACCCTAATTCTCTAACCCTGCAGTCCCCATGGCCAAACCACCTAACCTGTACATCTTTGGACTTTGGACTTGAGGTGGCTTGAGAGGGAGGAATAAGCAGACCTACAAGGTGTATTGGCCTGAGGAGTGTCACGCAAGAAACAAAATCCTAGAAAGTCAGAATGTGGAGCTAATTACCTGAAATTGTTACATCACTCACCTTTCCTGTCCTCTTGGGGTCCTTGTACCTTATTGAGGCACTGTACCTGGGATAGAGGGACTGCAGTGCTGCTGCACGTTGCCCTGGCCACCTCCATCCACACCTTGTAGCTTCCCCTCCTCTTCCGAGGGGAGGTATCACTTCACTTTAGCCCCTCTGATCTCCCATCAGGACCTCCACATTAGAATCTGAGACCCAGGGTCAGCCTCCCAAGTCTCCATTCCATCCTTGTGATCGCTGAAATCAGGAACTGATGAGAAATTCAACTGTTCTGACCCCTCTACAGGTCCCTTTTTAACTAAAATCCCCTCAATTATTGTTTTTGTTGAGTAATTGCACCTATCCTGTTTGGCTGGGAAACTGAATTAAAGAATAAGGGTAAAGTGTGCTGACAGAACAAAGGGCTCCCTCACCTCCATATAAGGATCTGTCACGATAAAAGACCTTCGCTAGAATTGGATACCGAGTTTTCTAAGCTCTGTGCAATGACGTTTTTAGGCTCAATCTGAAGATCACTATTATACTTGTCCCATTTTATTTCCATCCACAACCATTACTGTGACCTTCCTATTTTGAAAGTCTGTTTAGTACGTGCTATGCATTTGCTCCCTTTGGGATTCGTGTTGCCTTTGAAATATTGCGAAGCTCACTGGCTGTTATTTTGAAGAAAATGCTGCATAGTAACTGGTCCATTCATAGTCATTGTTTCAGGCCATTAGGTCCCTGGAGCAACCTTGCAATGTTTTCATGGAGCTGCACATCACTGTGTATAAATACCACAGAGCGTGCAGTCAGAACACATTGCACTTCTCACACTGAACAAGCACCAGATCAGAGTGCACTAGAACTCTCCACTCTTTGGAAGACACGTCAAGAGCGTGTGTACTTGAACACATGAAGATCATCAAATCCTTATTGAATATAAGTCAGAGAGCCTGGTGTAGCTATGATTACCATGTAGAGCCATTTTTCATATTAATATAAATAAATAGTGTTACTTTGACGTCTAAGCCTGAAGATGATCCTTGACTTCGCCTTCTTCTCGAACAGTCTGTAATGACCCAAAATTAATATTAAGGCATCAATCCATTCAATGTAACTCAACCCCAAATTATTTGATAGTGACATAGACCTGAAACCACTGCTTTTTGTTTCTGCTTCATGGCTGGATTTAAACGTTTGTTGAAACATCTGCTTACTGATACGACTATGTTGTTTTGCATGAGAATAATCTTTCATTAATATGTATATTTGTTCTAAGTGAATAATCGTTAAATACTGCTGTAACATAAAAGGCATACATTAGGCTCCAGTTTGTACCCTGTGCTATTAACCTGGATATTGTATAGGACAGTAAATGCAACGTTATGTACCGTTTTTATTGAAAAATGCCAGCTTGCTTTGTTTTTATGGAACTGGATGTAAGGCCTATGCAAATGATAAGTCACAGGCAAATAGACAGCATGCAAAACATTATTTTAAAGGCAGAGTCTTGTTGAAAGAGTGGAATATGAATATTGAAGATTTTAATTACCGAGGGTGACAAATGGAATGGAAGGAATGTACAAATTATGTTGTTTAATAATCCTCATTGCATTTTTTTTCTTTTTGGGAAGTTTTGCTGTAGAATTAAATCTATGTTTCCTGCTAGCAGTGAGGAACAGTAGCTGGGAAAGCAGTAATTTTCTTTGGATTAGGGAACTATCAGAAGAATATAAGGCCAGAAAAAAATGATGTATCTGAATGCTTTGTTGCTTACTGTGAGGTAGCAAGAATGTAACCTGAATAATCCATTTCCCCAGAGTGTAATAATGGTGGTATTCAGTGAAGATAAGAACCGTGATGAGCAACTGAGATATTGGAAATACTGGCATTCTCGACAGCACACTGCCAAACAGAGAGTTCTCGATATTGGTAAGTGACTGCTTAAATGGTGCCTACCTACCAGAGAATTATTTTCATAATTTAAAACAAACATCTTGTCATTGGGATTTTTTTTGTTAATTGCCATACAAAATTTGATGTGCTTTTTGAATTCTTTACAAAGTTATATTCTGACTGTGTCCTAGTCCTAGTATGGACCTTTACTAATTTTGTGCAGCATTTTGAGGATAAAAAATAATCTTGGGCAGTTGCACAAAGTGGGTGGTATCAGATCAGCCAGCCAAAATACACAGCATCCAATGCTTAATTTCAGAGTGAAATGGAACCGACTACCACAAGTTTCTCATACTGGATTTTCAATCAATTCCACTCATTTAGTGCCACTGTTGTAGGTGAATTTCTACCCCTTTATGTTTATGTGGGATGTTTTTGGCAAGTATTCTCCATTTCTGTCAATAAGGCAGTGAGCCTTGATTGCTGTGAATGCACAGCAAACCAGAATCTCACTTCTCCACAAGTAAGCTTAGTCTAGGTACTAAGTGAAAGAGTTTTTTTTTTTATTATTACGGCCAAGCCCAAAGTGTTCTCTGTCAGTGCTCCTGATGCAGTTCCTACCACTAGGTGACAATCTGAGGTGGTGATGTTAGCTGGATTTCTCCCACAAAATGTTCTAAGGATCCTGCAGCTGAATGTCACACCTCATCATCTCTTCTGGGTGAGGTCTGTGATGGGCCGAACCCAGGATGGAACGTGAACCTTCTACATAGCGTAATGCTGTATTGGGAAGTGCCATTGCTCCATAGGCCATCAGTGGAGTCACTTACGTTTCATTTCTTGTGCACAGTGAATTATTGACTTGAAATAACCTTCATGGTATGTAACCCACAAGATGATACAACTTATTGTTCTACATATCTGAACATAATGCATTTTTCCTCAGTAAGTGATGGAAAAAAAATGTCCAAATAAACAAACAGGTTGTTCCAGGTCTAGACCCTTGCATTGGATATGGAGTACTATAATGCTAGTCACTATGTAAACTTTCTGTGGGCCTCCTGAGATTGAGGGGGTACAGGAACCCTTCCTGCTGCTACTGACCTGCCTGAAATTTTACTGGGGCCAGGATGAGCAGGGGACTTCTGTCTCTTGATGCTCTCAATTAATGACAAAAGGGCCTCATCCCATTCCTGTTGATATTTTACAAATTCATAGCTCATGTTGATCACGAAGCCCAAAAACTTATTTTCTAATTCATTCATGGGATGTGGCCAACACTGGCTGGACCAGCACTTATTGCTCAGCTTAGTTACCCTTGAGAAAATGATGGTGAGCTGTCTCTCTGAACTGCTGCAGTCCATTTGGTGTAGGTAGACCCACAGTGCTGTTGAGAATGGAGTTCCAGGATTTTGACCTAGCTTTACCTGTACAAGCTAGTTTTTGGCAAGTAGAAATCTTCTTTAGATTTCACTGTTCCAACAGAAGCACAGACATATATACACTCCACCCCCTCCTTCCCTCCCTGAGGCCTGTTAACTGCGACCTCTCAACAAACCCTTTGTCGAGATCCCTGTACCCAGACTCCACTTATCTGCTTACTGTGGTGAGGTTACCCAATGACCCAGCAATGACACTTGCTCTTGATTGGTGCTGCTTGGACTACAGTGATGTTGACTGACCAATTGGCTGGCACCTTTCTGAGTCGGGACTTTATCTCCCCTCAAAGCAATTACCATGTTAAGTGCTGCCAAGCGGGCAGGGAGTATGGCACCCAATAAAGTCTGGCACTTTGTGTATCTTTAAAGCTGCATTTTTCCCCAAAAATATGCTTCATTCACAAAATTGGTAAAAGTACATTACAAAACACTACAACTCGAATTTTGTCACAAATTTTCAATTCAACTTGTCACTAAGCAGCATGTTCTACTTGACTCAGTGGAAGTGAATCTATTTGTTGCCTTCAGTTTGGAATGGGCTGCCTGTGTTTTCTTTTTATTTTTATCTGAGCACAGCAAGAGAAGGATCAGGGAGTTTCCAACACAATGGGTGTGGGGTGTTTGTTGATTCCAAAACAAGCTAATGAATTGCTTGTTGTTTATACTTCTTGGGGAAGGCCTCTGCTTTTTAACTGGGCGCCTCTTTATTTTAGCTCAATTTTCTCGTGCCAAGATTATCTTTTCATTTGATCTGAGCAAGGAGAAGGGACCTCAAGTTTATCATCTGATATGAAAGTTGGCACCTTTTGACAATGTTTGGCTGTGAACTGAATTTGATTATATCTTAGTAAATAATATCCTTCACTCAGAGTTTGACTGCAGGTAGCAAAGCCACCCTCTGGTACTATGTCAGACTCGTAAATCTATTGGTTGGGGGTTGGGGGAGGTGGGGAGGGAGTGGGAGCGGGATCTGTCCCCATCTTGCAACTCCTACGTTATTTTAAGAATTTATTTTTGAGATGTAGATCATTCTGGCGTGGCTATATTGACCGTCCATTGTGTCAAGGATCTGTAGTTGGTCATGTGTTGTTTCTAACCTTACTGCTGTTTGTTGATGTACGCGGACATGGGACACCCTTTTAATTCTGTACACCAAGATGAGTTTTGAATGGGTTACAGTTTGGGTAATGTTGTCAGCTAACATGACAGCAGTTGGATGACTCAGTATGTAAAATATTGATTTGGCAATGATGGCGAAGGATGCAGACAGTAGGTGCTGACTGTCAGAACTTCTAGATTCTATTTTTGAACTTCAGAAATCTCTGTTACTCACTTTCATTATGTGTTTACTTCTGTTGGTTTCCCCTTGTCATTGGCATGGGTCATATTCATGAATGGTGAAAGAAACTGGGATGTTGACTGCTATCTATATTGACTGGTACGTGTCACGTCATTTCATGACCAGTCTATAGGACATCTCTCCCACTTTGGATATCAGTTCCTGGAAGCAGGAAGAGGGTTTTGATGGGCTGAGATTTCCTGAGCTTGATGCAATGTCTGATTTGTTGCTAAATTTTGTTTTTTCATTCCTTAGTACCAATGAACATGCTATAGATTGTCACTGAATGTTTACATTGACCTGTTGCTATAGCTCACTGGATCAAAGATTAAATCATATCTGTTTTAGCATGAGGTGGTTATGTTGTGTCAGTAAAAATTTTATGTACAAATTTTTATTGGAGTGAACATTCCAAAGGCAATAAGTAACTTTAGTGTAAAACTGTAGTATTCTTGCTGCTAAATAGAACTTTTCAAGTTATATCACTCAGCCTTAATTATAATGAACTGCACTCACGAGATTGGCAAGAGACTGAAGATTTTATCCAATCATTTTTAGGAAATTTCAAATGCAATTATAAATAGAAAGGAATGCTGACCTAGCTGGCAGTAGATTATTCTCAAATGCATATGATAGGAGATATTGCATGGGAGAAGGTGCACAGGAGATTTACCAGAATGGTATGCCTGAGCTGGAGAGTTTTGATTATGAAGAGAAACTGGATAGACTGAGGTTTTTTTGGAGTAGAAGAGATTCGGGGTGAGGGGGAGGTGGCGGGCGATGCATGACTGAGATGTATAAAATTATGAGGGGCGTTGGCTGGGTAGACTGGAGGAAACTTTTCCCTTCGGTGGAGGGATCAATGACCAGGGGCCAAAGATTTAACGTAAGGGGCAGGAAGTTTAGAGGGGATCTGAGGAAAAATATTTTTACCCGGGATCATAGAAATCTGGAATTCACTGCCAGTAAGGAAGATAAAGACAGAAACATTCATAATATTTTAAGTAGCAGCTAGATGCCAAGGCATACAAGGCTGTGGGCTGGGTTACCTGGTGAGTCGTGTCAAATGGAGACCTGAGGTGCAGCTACATAGTTCCCTGAAAGTGGTGCCACGGGTGAATAGGGTGGTGAAGAAGGCATTTGGCACGCTTACCTTCATCGGTCAGAGCACTGAGTACAGGAGTTGGGATGTCATGTTACAGCTGTACAGGCGTTGGTGAGACTACATTTGGAGTACCGCATATAGTTCTCGTCCCCCTGCTGTAGGAAAGATGTTAAACTGGAAAGGGTGCAGAGAAGATTTACAAGGATCTTACCAAGACTGGAAAGTTTTTGAGTTATAAGGAGAGGCTGGATAGGCTGGGACTTATATGCCTGAAGCTTAAGAGGCTGAGAGGTGACCTTGTAGAGGTTTATAAAATCTGGAGGCGCATGGATAGTGTGAATAGCCAAGGTCTTTTCCCCAGGGTAAGGGAGTCTAGAACTAGAGGGTGCAGGCTTGAGGTGAGGGGGAAGGATTTGAAAGGGACCAGAGGGGCAACTTTTTCACACAGAGGTTGGTGCATATATGGAACAAGCTGACAGAGAAAGTGGTAGAGGCGAGTACAGTTATAGCATTTAAAAGACATTTAGACAGGTATATAAATAGTAAATGTTTAGAGGAATGTGGAACAAATGCAGCTAATTTATGAAGTTAGGAAATCTGGTTCGGCATGGATGAGTTGTGCTGAAGGATCTGTTTCCATGCTTTGACTGTTAATCAGATTAGATTAGTTAGGTAGTTGTTTTTGACCAGCACAGATGCGTTCGGCCAAAGGGCCATTATCTGTGCTGCAGATCCCTGACTCTATGACACCTATTCTCTGTGAGTTTTTTAAAAAAAAAATCAGATTAAGGCTGTTCAGGCACCCAGGATAAATACTGTGTCAGATGGTACACGTTTAGACATTGTGAATATTTACGTGCGTACTTGATTTTTGCACAGTAGGTTTTAACATGTTTAGGATGGTCATTTTTTGCTGGCCAGCGTTGAACTGGAGTTGGATGATTTGGGAGAAGTTACATCCAGTGAATGAGAATATTGTTGTTGCAATGCGGCCTTCTTAAAAAGAGCAACTCATTCTCATGAACATTCCTATTCAGAATTTCAGGTTCATTCTCATTGCAATGAATTCCTCAAAAATGTATTTGTCTTTCTGAAAATATCTCTCTTTCAACTGGGAAAAGACTGAAACAAGGCTGAAAACAAACAATTATCTTTTTGGTTGCAAAGAACTGTGCATGTCCTTCTTAACCACACTTACGATGTGAGCATGTATTTCAACATGATTATTGAATTGTGTGTTTGGTTTAGCTTTTCCTTTTTATAAATCCTGAGCTGGCAGCCACCTATCCAGATCAGAAATCACACAATGCTAGGCTATCGTCCAACAGGTTTATTTGAAAACACAAGCTTTCGCAGCCTCACTCCTTTTTCAGACGTTAGTGAGAGTGGTGTAATCGGACACAGAATTTGTAAGTAAAAGATCAAAGGGTCACACCACTGATGAGGATGTATTAAACAAACCTGAGATGCTGTGAAATCTTTAATCAGTTAGAAGGTTTTAATTGATTAATATGTATATGTAAATTCCCTAATTCCTTTCAAGTCACTGCCCTGGGAGAAGTAAAGGTTTTATCAGTGTAAAGAAGAGATGACATTTTAGGTCAGACAATGCATGTTAGGTGTGAGGCCATGTTTAGAATCTGTTTGTGTTTTGGCTTGGAGTCAGACGCGTTTTATTCCTACTTTTAGAAATAAAACTACGCATTGACTGTCTATAAATTGTGTGCTTTTTGAACAAGATAGAACGTATCTACAAATACAAATTTACATAGGTTTGTGTGTGTGTGTGTGTCTGTGTGTCAGAAGAGGGAGAGGGAGAGAAATAACTGGTTAAAGACTTAACAGCATCTTAGGTTTGTTTAATACATCCTCCTCAGTGGTGTGACCCTTTGATCTTTTACTTGTAAATTCTGCGTCTGATACTATTTCTCTCACTAACACTAAAGAAGGAGCGAGGCTCTGAAAGCTTGTGTTTTCAAATAAACCTGTTGGACTATAACCTGGTGTCATGTGATTTCTGACCTTGTCCACCCCAGTCCAACACTGGCACCTCTACACCATGGCACCCTTCAAGATCAACCAGGCAGGTGCAGCAGAGGGAAATGCTTCCTCGGTGAAACAGACAGCTGGGAAAACCTTTAATCAGTGACATTGAAACTATTTTGCCAGGGACCATCAGTTAGAATTATAGTATCACTGGGAATGCTACATTTAAAAAAAAAATCATGCTTTATTGATACAGGTACAGCAACGTGACTCCAACTTTGCTTTTCTGCTGAAGTTAAAGCATCTGTCATTTGCAGCACGCTGAGTGCATAATCAACAATTACATATTAAACATGGTATGTTGAGCATGCAGTTCATTGTGAATCATCAAGTACTGGATGAACCTGTTATTCCTAATGAGCCTTTACAATATTAACGTTTGAGACACATAACGTTCTGAGGGATTCAATAAGGTAGATGCTGAGATGGTGTTTCCCGCCCCTGGAGAAATTTAGAACAAAGGAGCTCAGTTTAAGAGTAATGATTCTCCCTTTTGTGATTGAGAGAAGAAATTCTCCTTGCCTCTGTCTTTTGACTCTCTTGCCCAGCAGTAGAAGTGTGGTCATTCAATATAGCCCAGGCTCAGTTAGACAGACTATTGATTGACAAGGAGGTTGAAAGTTATGGGAGGCAGGTACAAAAATGAATGTAATTAGATTGATGGGCTAAATGACCTACTCGTGTTCTTATTATTTACGTCTTTGTGTTTGTCATACAATGGAGCACACCAGTATGTTGTTTAATTGTGGGAGCATATCATCTTGTGAGGACAAATTGCTCCTCATTCTTCTGAAAATATCTCCTCAGTTGCAGTTTTCTTTCCCTGCATCTAAAGTTCCTATTATCAAAAAAAAACTTCAAGTAAATAAATAAATTCACAATCTTAACTACAGTCTGTTCTGCTATAACGATACAGTTGTGTTACAGCGTTATAGAAGTTTGCACTGTAGAAATAACGGGGCCGATAGGAAAAGTGGGGTTAGGGGCAGACCACCAAAAAAATCACTCAAAATCACTCAAAAATTACTCAAAAGCCTAACACAAAGAATAGCAGTTTGAATAAATGTTTAATTCTAAATAATAATGAAATAAAAGTGCATTTACACCTTTCCTTGAAAAATATGTAAAGATGACTTGATGGGGAGGAATTTTCGAAGTTGCTCTGTTGTTATTTCAGGGGCTGAGGGTCATCGTCGTCATCATCATCATCGTCATCATCATCATCACCTTCCGGTGCAGTTGTGGTTGCAGGGTGAGGGCGAAAAATAGTTAATCCAGAAGTGGATGGCTGTGGTTCATTGTCTTCTGTCTGTTTCTTGGAGGTTGGCTTAAAAAGACTGAACTGCTACCCTGCTGTGTTCTGCATTGTAATCGTTGACCTCTAAGAGCTGCAACTGCTTCTCAATTTCTCCTCGGGATAGGAGACAAAACAGAAGTGGAAAGCTGTCATGATGCTGCATCATGGACTCCATCTTCTTCATCTCCAGCTTCCACTACCCCCTCAACAACAAGTTGTTGTGGATCAGCTGTAGAGAGTCTTCACAGTGGGAATCAAGCAGCTCTTCAACATCCTCACTTCACACTTCTTCAAATCCAACTTGCTTTGCAAGATGAACACAATGTTCTTTGATTCTTGGAAGCTCCTCTGACAGATAAAAGCCTTTGAAATCTTTAAAAAAAATCTTAGAGAAGCTTCCGCCAAGCAGGCTGCTTGCATGCAAGCAGTCCTTACTGACATCACCCCAGGCCTCCACGATAATGTCCAAAATTAAAGAACACTGTCCTTATCCCCCTCAGTGGCTGCAATCAGCCTCTTAAATATGTGCCTTAAATAATAAGCTTCAAAAGCTGCTATTGCATGAGCTGAAAGAGAGAGGCTGTGTTTGGGGGTAGAAATAACACTTTGATGTTTTCAGAAAGCTCACCAGTGGTGGGAGGATTCCTTGGTGCATTATCCAGGATGAGGAGAATCTTGCAATCCAAACTTTTTTTTTCCCCTGCAATACTTTCTAAAATCATCTTCCAAAACATCAGCAATAAAGTCAGAAAAAAACTGCCCCATCATTGTTTGCTTAACCTAAAGTCCGGCATGGAGATACTTTCGACGCTAACATTGCTCATGCTCAGGACAAAGCCTGTAAAATGATCATGTGATGTCGATGCGTACACTTCCGCACACCAATGGATTTGCGCTACCAGAACCCATGTTATAGTAGAACTGACTGTATATTATCGTAACAAGATTGAACCTTCTTACTGAATTGTCATTTGCGCTAATGCCTCTGTAAAATCTTCCAATAAAAACCTAAGCGTCTCTGAAAAACCTGAGCCCGTTACTGTGCCCAACGTTGTCACTTTGAGGCTCTATATGAATTCTGCAGCCTGAGAGTGTACAATGCACCTAACTTCATAGGATTTATCAGTAATGTTCAGTCAGCTCTTCAGATGGTGTATCTTTCTTTTGCTTCAGGCACTTTCTGGCCATTAACATTTCTCCAATTAGAAAGATGGGGATCAAATTTCAAAACTTTATTGACACAAATAGATGTTACTCATTTAGCTCTTTCAAAGTATATATGTCTCTGTGTGCACATGTGTGATGTGTGGGCTATGTCACTTAAAGATGCTTTAAATTTCAACAAAAGTTACTTGTGTGATCAACTAACAATCTCAACCTAGCACATACAAGCAAAATATGGCGGATGATGAAAATCTGAAATTAATATGGAAAATACTAGAAATGCCAACAGCAAATGATCCACAGAACATTTTTATGTGTGGCCCGGTAGTTAATGCATGGTACAGTTGTGTGTTTTTTAATTGGCATATGCAAGTGGTAATGTGGTGCAGAACAAGCTGCCAGAGTGCTATCTAGCTTAAAGAGAATATTACTCAGCTGATCTGGCAGCATTTAACATGGTATCTTGAGTCAAACACCATTGTCAGTGTGAAGTCATATAAATCATATAGATGTACAGCATGGAAACAAACCCTGTGGTCCAACCCCTCCATACCGACCAGATATCGTAAATTAATCTAGTCTCATTTGCTAGCATTTGGCCCATTTCCCTCTAAACCCTTCCTATTCGTATACCCATCCAGATGCCTTTTAAATGTTGTAATCGTACCAGACTCCACCACTTCCTCTGGCAGCTCATTCCATACACGCACTACCCTCTGTGTGAAAAGGTTGCCCCTTGGGTCCCTTTTAAATCTTTCCCCTCTCACCATAAACCTATGCCTTCTAGTTTTGGACTCTCCTACTCTGGGGAAAAGACCTTGGTTATTCACCCTATCCATTCTCCTCATGATTTTATAAACTTCTATAACGCTACCCCTCAGTCTCTGACACTCCAGGGAAAATAGCCCCAGCCTATTCAGCCTCTCCCTATAGCACAAATCATCTAACCCTGGCAACATATTTGTAAATCTTTTCTGAGCCCTTTCAAGTTTCACAATCTCCTCCCTGTAGTAGGGAGAGCAGAATTGCACATAGTATTCCAAAAGTGGCCTAACCAATATCCTGTACAGCTTCAAATGAGCACATCAACTCCTATAGTCAGTATATTGACCAATAAAGGCAAGTATACCAAACACTGCCTTCACTATCCTGTCTACCTGCAATTCCACTTTCAAGGAGCTATGAACCTGCACTCCAAGGTCTCTTTGCTCAACAACACTCCCAGGACCTTATCATTAAGTGTATAAGTTCTGCCCTGATTTGCCTTTCCAAAGTGCAGCATCTCACACTTATCTAAATTAAACTCCATCTGCCATTCCTCGGCCCATTGGCCCATCTGAATAAGATCCCGTTGTACTCTGAGGTAACCTTCTTTGCTGAGCACTAGGCCACCAATTTTGGTGTCATCCACAAACTTACTGACCATACCTCCTGCGCTCACATCCAAATCATTGATATAAATGACAAAAAGCAGTGGACCCAGAACCAATCCTTGTGGCACACCACTGGTCACAGGCCTCCAGTCTGAAAAGCAACTCTCCACCACTACGCTCTGTCTCCTACCTTCAAGCCAGTTCTCAACCCAAATGGCTGGTTTTCCCTGTATTCCATGTCCTCCAGTCTTCTGGCACCTCACCTGTGGCTGTCGGTGATACAAATATCTTAGTAAGAGGCCCAGCAATCACTTCCCTAGCTTCCCACAAAGCTCTAGGGTACACCTGATCAGGTCCCTGAGAACTTATCCTCCTTTATGCGTTCTAAGACATCCAGCACCACCACCTCTATAATATGGACATTTTTAAAGATGTCGCTATTTATTTCCCCAAGTTCTCTAGCTTCCATATCCTTCTCCACAATAAACACTGATGCAAAATACTCATTTAATCAAGACTTAAATATATAAATATCCTAGCACATAGATTGCTGCCCACAGGGTTCATGAATATCAAGATTACTGCCTGATCATTGATGTTGCCGTTCAGCTGGGAGTCGAACAAATTTTTGGTTACTTTTGTATAAATTGTACAAATCATGTCAAAGTTGATTGTAATACAAGGTTAGCTTAACGATGAACTCAAAGCAACTTTTCAGTTGTTACTAATATTCGTCAAAAATTAAATTGCTCACTGACAACCGATTAATTGTTACTCCACATAGTAAAACACAGCGCAGGTGATGAAGCAGGCATTGCAGCAAACTAACTAATACCTGCATGTGCACCTTGCAGAGTCACAGAAGACTAATTGCTGGGCAAAGTCATGATATTGTATACACAACACATGGATTCCTCACAGGTGAACTCTCTTGAAAGACAAAACACACGTACAACATTCCCCCTTCTTTCCAAAAGAAAGGTTAACTACTTACAAAAATAAATGAGCCTATGAGTCTGTATAAAGTATAGGTAACTTGTTGATGTGTCTAATTCCTATGATAGTAACTTTTTCTGGATGTGTTATTGATTCACCACATTCACTTAAGTGATACTCTCTGTCGTTCCTCTGTTGCCAAGATTTTCTTTCATGGACTGAAGTTGCAGGCCTACAATTTGTTTATCCTGATACACTAGAGATAATCATCCACAGATGGATGTTGTTACTCGGCCTATTTCAAGTGGCTCAGGTCTTCTTTGCATTTACTATTTTGTTCTTGATAAGTTTCTAGCTCAAACTTTCTGACTTCGCACCCTGGATTCTTCTAATTTTATTGAAGCTTTAGCTTTCTGTTAGTCCAGTTTATTTTCTCCTTCATAACCTGTTCTAATAACTCCAACTATAGCCACTCCAACTTTTTATTGCGTTTTCACAGAAACCTGGATCTCGCTAACTTGATGCTTCTGTGGTTGATAGGTTTCTTTATATTCTGCTTGTGTCCTTTCACTGTATCATCATTGCTGGCATTTATTTTTCAAAGGTGTGATTTTTTTAGCTCCTTGTGTGCGCCAAGCCTCTCCACCTGTTTTTTCATATGGTCTATCGTTTTCTCCAGTATTGCTTTAAGTTCAAGCCACTATTTCTATAGCTGTTCCTGCTGAGCCTGATCTGCTTTATGTGTGTTTCCCTATATAGTTGCTCGTTCATGAAGACTGAGTTCTTGTTGAGACAGATGTCTTCATGTTATTAACAACCCTAACTATTTACACTGTCATGATCTCTCACACACTACATTATTGTTTTCTGGTGTATGTTACTTGAGCTAATGCATAGAGAAGCACTCCGATCATATTATACTGGCAGTGTGTTTGACCAAAGAAACCAAAGACTGGTGGCGGCAGTGAGAGATCAGATTGATGGGTTTGAAATGATTCACCTAACTTCATCAGCTGATGTCTTTATTGATGTCAGGCCAACAAGTGGATTAATATGCCAACCTATCCAGCACTTCTCTCTCCTTCCTGGACCTCTCTGTCTCCATCTCGGGTAACCACCTAGAAACCGATGTCCATTTCAAGCCCACTGACTCCCACAGCTACCTGGAATACACCTCCTCCCACCCACCTTCCTGCAAAAATGCCATCCCCTATTCCAAATTCCTTCGCCTCCGCCGCATCTGCTCCCAGGATGAGGCATTCCACTCCCGCACATCTCAGATGTCCTCATTCTTCAAGGACCGCAACTTCCCCCCCCCCACAGTGGTCGAGAACGCCCTCGACCGTGTCTCCCGCATTTCCCGGAACACAGCCCTCACGCCCCGTCCCCGCAATAATAACGAAAAAAGAATCCCCCTCGTCCTCACGTACCACCCCACCAACCTCCGGATCCAACACATCATCCTTCGACACTTCCGCCATCTGCAATCAGACCCCACCACCAAAGACATTTTTCCCTTCCCACCCTTATCTGCCTTCCGGAGGGACCACTCCCTCTGCGACTCCCTTGTCCGCTCCACATTCCCCTGCAGCCCCACCACACCCGGCACTTTTCCCTGTAACCGCAGGAAATGCTACACCTGCCCCCACACCACCTCCCTCACCCCAATCCCAGGCCCCAAGAAGACTTTCCACATCAGGCAGATGTTCACCTGCACATCTGCCAATGTGGTATGCTGCATCCGCCGTACCCGTTGTGGCTTCCTCTACATCTGGGAAACCAAGCGGAGGCTTGGGGACCACTTTGCAGAACACCTACGCTCAGTTCGCAACAAACAACTGCACCTCCCAGTCGCGAACCATTTCAACTCCCCCTCCCATTCCTCAGATGACATGTCCATCCTGGGCCTCCTGCAATGCCACAGTGATGCCACCCGAAGGCTGCAGGAACAGCAAATCATAATCAGCCTGGGAACCCTGCAGCCCAATGGTATCAATGTGGATTTCACAAGCTTCAAAATCTCCCCTCCCCCAACAGCATCCCAAAACCAGCCCAGCTCATCTCCACCTCCCTAACCTGTTTTTCCTCTCACCTATCCCCTCCTCCCACCTCAAGCCCCACCCCCATCTCCTATCTACTAACATCATCGCGCCCCCTTGACCTGTCCGTCCTCCCTGGACTGACCTGTCTCCTCCCTACCCCCCCACCTACACTCACCTTTACTGGCTCCATCCCCGCCTCTTCGACTTGTCTGCCTCCTCTCCACCTATCCTCTCCTCTATCCATCCTCTATCCGCCTCCCCCTCTCTCCCTATTTATTTCAGAACCCTCTTCCCTTCCCCCATTTCTGATGAAGGGTCTAGGCCCGAAACGTCAAGCTTTCCTGCTCCTATGATGCTGCTTGGCCTGCTGTGTTCATCCAGTCCCACGCCTTGTTATCTCGGATTCTCCAGCATCTGCAGTACCTTTTATCTCTAATATGCCAACCTTTTGTGTTTTTTCTATGCCCACTTGGCTTAAAAATCTTCATACATACGGTCTAGCTTATTTTGATGTAGACCTTGCAGAATTATCACTTGTTTTCTGTAAAACTGCATTCATGTAGTGTCCAAGTTAGTCTCTGAATGAACAGACTGAACTTGCTAACTCAGGGACCTGTTGAGTGTGTCCAGACTGCCCACTGAAGATTATCTTTATCTTTTTGAGTTATTGCAGCTGGTGATCATCTGACAGACCTTGCTTAGCTGTGACCAAAATGTATGGGAATGATGCCATGGTTTGGAATCTTGTGTTGCAACTAATGTGTTTGTTACCTTGTGTAGGTCTGTGTGTTCTGATAGACCAATAGTAAAAGTTCCTGCTGTATCGACGATGTAAACAGTTACAGATGTCCATCCCGAGAAGCTGTGTTAATAGTGAAGACAGATAATGCCAATGTGTGTGAAGTCAGACCTGTTATCAGCAGTTAACTTGTCACGAGTGGACTGCATCACATTTTGCCAGTTTTATGAAAAGATGCATAAAAGGATGGTGTTTGCACTCACACCAGTATATTTTACACAATGTCCATTTCTTTTGCAGACAAAAGCTTCATCTTTACATACAGCATCCATGTATTGTGTCAAATCGACCACTTGCACGCTCTGAGGTCCAATCTGTAATGTTGCTGTTAGCTCTGGGACATTGTTGATATGCTTATGTGCCATGGAAAGAGCTTTGGACACATCCTTGAATATTGTTCTTTGGCTGGCTCTCCTTCACGTGCTGCTGAGGAGCATTGTGTCACATTTTGGGATTCTTTGGATGATTCTTGAGCATTTTAACACAACTTCCTCTTGTAGAACATAACTTGCATATGTCATGAAATGCTGAATACTGTTGATGGGAAAGGCAAGCCACTGCTCATACAAAATTCGTGTTTTATTGACCTTATTGATAACTGCAGTAATTGTTGTAGGGCCTAGCACCTTAAGATGCTGCCAGCCTGCAGAAATTACTTTGAACTTGAATCACTGCTCGGAGGAGGGATGCAATTATAGGTTTATCTAGACGTGCCTTTCTGCAGAATTTAATGGATGTAGAGACAATGATTAGTTCTATAAGCTTTTCAATTATGTTCACTTTGACCAAATCATATTATGCATCTTTTTTGTCAACATCTACCAATAAACTGGTTGATTTGTTCTATCTGACTTTTCCCAGTACAATGCCGGCTCAAGCCTATATCGCCTGAAGTTGATCCTGACTTTAAGATGGTCTTCAAAAATTGGGAAAATGTCAGGATCTTTGGGTTGTCATTAGAAATACCAAAGGATTTGATGCTTCTTCACCCTTTGTTTCTCAAAGCACGAAGGAGTGTGTGTATCTTCCTCATCAGCTCCTTGGTGATGCAGATTAATTTTTAAAGATTGTTTTGTTTCAAAATAACTGAAATTCTAGCTGCACATGGCGTTCATGGTAGGAAAATTATCAAAGTGATGTCTATTTTCTGCTTTTGCTCCATTTCTGAGGAAAGTAAAATGGCTGAGTTGACTGATGACTGCGCACAAGTAATATGTACATTGGTTTGATTTTTTTTAAACTGTTTATCTGCTTCATTCCAAGGTCAATTTTCCACGTTAGAGCATTTCTTGGGTCTCTTGAAAACTGCAATTGAAATCGGACACACCACAGCCTCCCGTTTTTTGAGAGAAAATGTGCTTGCAACAGTTCCTGTGTTGTAGTTGCTACATTTCAGTTCTAGCATTCAGTCTTGGCTGTAATCGTAACTTTCACTCTGAACTCAGGTTAGATGGTGAGTAATGATTGTTAGGAGAAGAACTCTTCATAACTGTCACTACTGTTATTGCCTTGAATTCCTAATTAGCTACCATTAGCTTGCTGCCAGCAGTAGTTGGCACCAGCTTCTGGTGCCCACCTGTTGCCACTATGACATGGTTTCTTGGGTCAGACACCACTGCCAGTATGATATAGTCTGAGTTTTTCCATACATGTTATCTTGCATGCCACATAGCAAAAAGACTGAATCTTTTGTTGAGACAGATGTCTTGAAGTTTGTTAACAGCACTAACCTTTTACAGTTTTTTGCGCTTTCAGATTTAGATATAGTCTAGGTTCTGTACATGAAATGTAACAATAATAGTAAGTATGTAACTGACTGACTCAACACACTACATTGACTGTATTACACTGAGCAGGGAGTGACTGAAAAGTGAGTAATTCCATACCAGAGCATCGCATTGTGATATTATCTAACTGGCTTTAAAGATACACTGCCTGCCTGGTCTAGCATCTGCAATATAACATGACAGCACTTGTGAATAAAAGACAGAGTTTCAGATTGATGAACTTTTGTGAGACTATTTGATACGTATGAACATTGGGCAGGATCCTTCCCTTCCTTTGGGTGGTGGGGTGGCAAATCATTGGGCAGTTTGTAACTTGTGAGATACCCACCCTATTCCTGCCACATCAATCACATTCTGGGCTGGAAGGTGTATGATTGACCTTCCTAATTCACCACCATTCAGATTCTTCATTAATTAATTTTGTCAATTAATTAATAAAGTCAATTAATTGTCACTTCTGGGCCTCAACCTGACATTAGCTGAATTTCTTGCCTACCTGGCAGGTGAGAAATGTGATGGCCTTTCCAACAGGGAAGGCAGGGCTGCCTGTCTGCTGGATTTGTAGTTTTGTTTCGGGCAATGAGGGGTGTTGGAATGTTGCAGTGCTACTTACCCCAGTATGGGGGCAATTGGGGTCACAGGTGAGGGCTGGTCACTAAGAGCTACCCCTCTGCCCTTGGCTCTGACAGCCCCTGTGTCATCACCCCCCCACCCCTGTTATGTCTCTCTCTCTCTCTCTCTCTATGCGGTGACCCTCATCCACAAATGGTCAGAAAACAGCACTTACCTTCACATAAGTGCAGGTTGTAATTGCTGTGCAGCCTGCACCTCTGGCAGGGCAGAACTTCAGGCTCATGACAGGGAGAGAGGCCCATTGGATAACACGTCATTGGTTAACTGGCGATAGATCCACTGGCTTTCTCACTGGTGGCGATAGGGTGTAGCAACATGGAAGATGCCATCGCCACATTTTGTTAAATTCAACAGTTAACTCAGTTTCTCACTTTGCAGTTGTTGGGCATTCCCAGCATTTTCTGTTTTTATTTTGATGTTATTGTGTAATCGAGAGTGATCAGGAGGGGACGCAAGAAAGATCGCCTGGAAAGAGTGGGCTAGGGAGCCCTGAGGGTGTGATCTAACCCACAGCCACACTCCCACTGCAGTGTACATCTGTTGTCACTCCTTTCCCTTCCCAAATGCATTGTAAAACCCACATGAAGGGGAATAAAGAGGTAAAGAAATGTGAGAAGCATTAAGAGGAGTTGAGATGAGAGAAGCCGAAGAAGCAAGGTTGAAAGAGTCAGCAGTCCGACAGCATAAGTGAGTAGACAAATACTGAAACTGAGCATGCGTATCAATTAATAATCCTTCAGTTTCAATCGAAGATTGTAAAAACATTGCCCCTCTAAAATTTTGGGCCAAATTTAGACGTTACAGTAATCTGTCGGACCTGGTGCTATATATAAACTGCCCGACTATGAAAGGCACTGACAAATCAGCAAAAGGTCTTTTCATGATGTTTTGCCAAAAGACGAATGGTACAGTGTATTGGACAAAATGAATGTTTATACATTCTTCTCTCATTAAGAGAGTGCATTCTTGTCACAACTTGCCCACAGCTCCACCAGGATGTTGCATCAAGTAGACCCTGATCCCATGTGCACTCATAAAACGTTGATCATGCTTTCCCCATAAAAAATTCCCTTGTCATTTTAAATTGATGCAGCTACAATTTCTGAATTGAAAGTGGGGCAAGCCAGTTCTTTCGGTGGGGGCAGGGTGTACACTGTTCTCATATAACCTGCTCATGTTTCAGCCCCATGAGCTGCTATTGCCCAGTGACAGCCGTACATTGGTTTGTACCTCAGTGAGTTGTATGAAGCAGTGTTGCTGACTTTAGATGTGGCAAAACCCGCCAAAAAGAGATGGCTTTTCTCCTGCAACTATAATTGTGATACAAGCGTTGTTTCTTAAGGTGCAGACTAATTGGATCTTAGCATCCATTTGATGCAATTCTGCTCCTTAGATGAGTGTTACTAATCCTTCCTGATGTTGAGCAAGGCTGGGATTTAAAAATTGAATGCAAATCAGACAGGCCTGGTCAGGTCTATCTGACTTTTTTTTTTGATCTTCTGTGACTAGCTAGATCACAGAGGTTTAAAATAGGGTAAAACAAGTGGGCACAGATGTCCAGCTGCTAACCTCTGTGGCCACATTCGGTCCGGGTTTTGGGCCAGACTTTAAGAAACTAAATGATGCATTGTACCCTGCAGCCCAATGGTATCAATGTGGATTTCACAAGCTTCAAAATCTCCCCTCCCCCAACCGCATCCCAAAACCAGCCCAGCTCATCTCCACCTCCCTAACCTGTTTTTCCTCTCACCTATCCCCTCCTCCCACCTCAAGCCCCACCCCCATCTCCTATCTACTAACATCATCCCGCCCCCTTGACCTGTCCGTCCTCCCTGGACTGACCTATCTCCTCCCTACCCCCCCACCTACACGCACCTTTACTGGCTCCATCCCCGCCTCTTCGACTTGTCTGCCTCCTCTCCACCTATCCTCTCCTCTATCCATCCTCTATCCGCCTCCCC
>JAHRHZ010000051.1:9338532-9421018 GCA_024137785.1 Ginglymostoma cirratum
CCCCCATTTCTGATGAAGGGTCTAGGCCCGAAACGTCAAGCTTTCCTGCTCCTATGATGCTGCTTGACCTGCTGTGTTCATCCAGCCCCACGCTTGTTAAATGATGCATTGTGACTGCTCTGAGTGCATCACCTATTCTGGGACTAGTGACCATCCTTTGTGATCCAACCTGAGTAACTCTGATTAAGAGATAACAAGGTGTGGAGCTGGATGAACATAGCAGGCCCAAAGGGTCTAGGCCCGAAACGTCAAGCTTTCCTGCTCCTATGATGCTGCTTGGCCTGCTGTGTTCATCCAGCTCCACACCTTGTTATCTCGGATTCTCCAGCATCTGCAGTAC
The DNA here is from genome assembly GCA_024137785.1 of Ginglymostoma cirratum. Classification (NCBI taxonomy): domain Eukaryota; kingdom Metazoa; phylum Chordata; class Chondrichthyes; order Orectolobiformes; family Ginglymostomatidae; genus Ginglymostoma; species Ginglymostoma cirratum. The sequence goes on from JAHRHZ010000051.1 coordinate 9,338,873, forward strand.
CTATTATCTCTGACTCTAATTAAGAACTTAGTCTTGGCAGGATATTCAACTGTGTAAGGAATCACAAGCCATTTTGTTGCAAAGTCATCCCAAGGAGAGTGGAATTCGAGATGGAGAGCCAAGCTCTGTACCACTGTTCCTGTGATAACTTCTCCAATATAACTTTTCCCCATTAGAAACAGGAGACCTGTGATTGATAAAGGGGGAGATCAGGCTCTGCAGCTTTAACTTTTTAACAGGACTTCCTTTGGAATCTCAGTAAGCTAGCTTTATGATGACTGGAAAAATGGAACTCAGAATCTTTGGAGGCCAACTCCCAGGCTGGGAAAACCTTTTTGATCAGTTGGAACTTTTCACTCCTGTGCAGAGGAGGCAATTTTGTGATCTCTGGTCAGTTGGAAGCTTGAAAGTAAAGAGAGAATTGATAAAACTGTAAAATTTAGAGCGAAAAGCTCAGTACGTATAAATGTAATTCATCCCAATCAGTTTCTGAAATTGCCTGACCTCAACCAAATGAGAACTAAGCCAGAGCAGTAGAAAAATGGCTGTTGTGGAGCATGGCCAGGTTCAAGTTCCACCTGCTCCAGAGGTGTGTCGTATCATCACTGAACAGGTTGATTAGGAAAATATCTGTGAGAAGATACAATAATTACCATTAAAAAGGCTGAGCATGGCTGAGACATTATATCATTGTCACTAATTTTTGTAAAAAAAAAAAATTGCATTACCAGCCTACTTTCCTAGGTTCCTGCCCTCCTGAAATGTGGGAAATTTTTAACTGTTCACGGCGACATTTTAGCCAACAGCAGTGAAGTGAATCATCAATGACCTGTGTTTTGACTGATCCGCCTCCATTCCTGCACCATTGCTGGTTAATTGGATGACAGACCAGTCTTGTAAGGAACTGACTCACAGTCCCTGTCGAACTAGGCAGTCAATTCCCGGTTTGTGGTGTGACCCTGAATTGAAACCACCTTCTTACTTCTGCCTCCAATGGCAAAATCTGGCCCTCTTAGCTTTGTTCTCTAAACTTGACAGGTTTATCAAGGCTCAAGGCTTTCGGGCTTAAATGTCTGCTTTTTTTTTTTGGTAACTTCTTTGAGTATGAGATGCATCCTGTTGCACCTTTGAGAAACATTTAGTTATTCTTCTAAAATTTGGGTTTGCTGACAGTTCAGATGCACAGAATGTCATTGATCAGAGACTGGAGGTGGGGTCTCATGGGAGGTTGAAAGTAATCTTGATTTTTATGGCTCATGCTCCAACTTGCAGGGAATCACTCAGTGAGCCTTTGGAGCAGAAGGTTATATCTTCACAGTTCTTGCAGGATCACAGCAGACAATCTGTGACAGCATCATTTGAAAACCTTATAACTTATCCTGACTTTGGAAACTTATGCTTAACTCTCAGTGATCTGAGCAATAATTACTGTTGTTTTGAGAGTAAGACAGCTTAGTGGCAGGATAATAATTTATGCAATATTCGGGAAATCTCCTGCCCACTCGCATTAACCACAGCTTTGGCAATTTTTATGTGTTACCATTAATTTTAAGTAGGCTTTGGTGCTCTGTGAATTTATATTTTGATAGGTGTTGTATTGCCTGTTATGAAGAATGTTAGGTAGCAGAGTACTATCAGAGAAGTATCTATCATACGAGTGAGAAACGTTTCCTGTTGACCCCGGTCTGTGCTGTTGGTTCATTTTGATTTGAGGTACTTCAACACAAGCTCTTGTATAATGCAGGTATTATTCTGGATTGGGTTTAGCTCTTATTTGAACCCCTCCCCCACACAACTCACTGTTTCTGGACATGGCTTTTGGCATTTCATATTATCTTCCAAAAATAAGTCTCAATGCTTTAATGAAGGAGGGAAAGAAAGAGGAAAAACAACTGAGGCATACTACAGAGGGAGAAGGAGCAACTTTTGTATAATTTCGTTATGGTTGAAAAATATCTCCAGGTTTTACTTGGAAGGTAGCGCCTGTGTCTATACATGCTTGGAATACGTACTTCCAATAGCATGTTTCAACAAGCTGCTTCTACATTGACATGACTCAGTCTATTGTGACTTCATCAATCCAAGACATTTGCATGAACATGTCAGTTTACATTAGTATTGGAGTTGGACAGATTCACATGCACCACTCACTTGTACCAGTGAAATAGGATTAATGATCCACAAGTACAAAGACTGGCGCTACCTGACCCAATAACCCTGCAATCCACCGGTCCAGATCAGCTAACTATACATGCAGTTAAGAGCTTTCTGATCTCAATAATTAATTAATTTGTAAACTTCTTGAACCATCGTGGTCAAATTGTAAGCCATTTTGTTTTTGCTCATTGTCAATTCTATTTATATAAGATCTATCTCTCCTCTGCAAACATTACCACTCCCTTTGCCTTTTTGTTCCGTAACAACGGTACTCTCTAATCTCCCTGGTCATCTAACCTTCCCGTAAACTTCCCTTCTGTTCCACTTCCCACTCCACCTCTTTGTTGACAGTAGGAAAAACTGTCTTGTCTCTTGCCCACCTCACTCTTTTCTGTTCTGACGAAGAGTCATATTGGGCCCAAAATGTTAACGGTTGTTTCTCTCCTCACAGATGCTGACAGTTTCTCCATCATTCTCTGTTTTGATTTCAGGTTTCCAGCATTTGCTGTATTTTCCTCTTCCTTATTTTTGTGATTTACTTGTGACATTGCAGTGCACTTTTCATTTTTCTTGTACTTGTAGCCCCAAAATGTGACTTTAATATTAAATTGCTCTGAGCAGCAGTTCTGAATGATATGTAAATGTCTGTTTCACCACTCCTGCCTAAACACTGTTAGTTTAATTGTTGTACTGGGTGAAAGGGACGATGACTGACTAAAATGCTGACACTTAGCAGAGAAAAGCATCAATCCAGATTTCTTCCTCTCTCTATTGCTTCTGAGTACTTGCTTGGTGGTAAAGCCTTTTTCACACTCTAGCTTTTGAAAAAATCTTTTGCAGAACCGTGTCAACATCCATTCCAGACAGGAGTGTGTAGAGACTAGTCTGGCGTTCTGTGGAAGGTTCTCTACTTGGGCTTCTGCCAAAGAACGGTTTCGACATTGCATCTTTCACTTTTATCTATTAGATAAGTGCATTTTGGAAATTATGGCACCGTGATAGAAACTGCCTTTTCCGGAGCCCTGATGTCGACAAAAATGCTGGCAGATTCTTTGATCTGTGACAGGGCAGGTTATGGAAATTTAGTCTCGGGAGTCAATCCAAGGTTATTTGTTCAAAGCATGCAAAAGTGCTGGGCACCCTATGTGGCCTGTGGTGTGTTATTACCATCCCATTTTTGCCATACTCAAGATACATTGTTTTGAATTTTATTTAAGGGCATGAGGTTTAGAAAAATGGGTGAGGACTCCACATCCGAGGACACTTAGTTGAGGATTTGTTTGATGATGGTCACTTCTTGTTTCAGTAATCTGTGAATCGAGGCCCATTGATGAGTCTAATATCTCGGTATTCAGGCAGTCCAAGGGTAAGATCATGAAGCATACAGACCCTGTGTAGCTTGGTTGCTGTATTTCCTGACATCAGAATAGCTCCTTTGCTCAAACTAACTTCATTCACTGTGAACCACTTTAGAATAACTTCAGGTCGTATAAAGGATTAATGCTGCTTTTAGTAGATTGAATTGGCAAGTGTTTGACATGTAGGAAAGCTGAAAACGGTGTAGGATGTTAAAAAGCAGCAGGCAGAATTACTTATGTTGACAAAAAAACCAAATTAATTGCAGATGCTGGAAATGTGGAACAAAAACAGAAATTGCTGGAAAACCTCAGGAGGTATGGCAGCATCTGTGGAGAGGAATTGAAGTTAATGTTTTGGGTCCAGTGACCCTTCAGAACTGATGGTAGCTAGGAAAAGGATGGTTTTTATGCAGGAGATGGGATGGAGGGCTGGGGAGAGCAAATGATAGGTGGAGATAGAGCCCAAAGAGAGAGAAAAACAGTTGGACCGGCAAAGGAGAGGCTAAAGGTCAGTCTGGGGGAATGAATAGCTGCTAATGGGGACAGTTGGTAGCTGACAATGGTAGTGTGTGGTAGCACCCTGTGTACTGACAAGGCCTGGTGTTTGGGGATGTGGAAAAGCATGGGGAAAGGCACTCAAGTCCTAAAATTGTTGAACTTGATGCAAGCCCAGAAGGCTGCAGGGTTTCCAAGTGAAAAATGAAGTGCTGTTCTTCCAGCTTGCGCTGAGCTTTGCTGGACCACTGTAGCAAACCTGAGACAGAGATGTTGGCCAGGGGACAAGGTGGTATGTTGAAGTGGCAAGCAACTTGAAGCTCAGTGTCTTTTTTGCAGGCATAACGTAGGTGTTCAGCAAAGTGGTCACCCAGTCTGCACTTCACTTCCCCAATATAGAGGAGATCACATTGTGAGCAGCGACTGCAGTAGACTAGATTGTGTGAAGCGCAGGTAAAGCGTTGCTTCACCTGGAAGGTGTTTGGGCTCTTGGATACTGCGGAGGGGAGGAAGTTACACCTTCTGCAGTTGTTTATGTTGACCTGTGATACGTTATGCTGACTTTGTTAACTTTAGACCAGGTGGGGTTTTAATTACAATTTTTTAAAAAAAGTGTTCAGATTGGATATCTACTGTGGTGCAATGTGAAGTCAGGTCCCCAGACCCAGGTCTCTGGATAATACCACTAGGCTATCGCCTCCCCTTCTTAAATAATGGTCTGACCTTTCCTATCTTCCAATGTACAGAAACTACTCCAGAGTCTACAGAATGTTATAAAATGACCAATGCACCCACTATCTTCAAACATTCTCGAATGTAGGATATCATGCCCATGGAGGCGTGGCCATCCAGACACAGTGTCCTCTCCGTCAAGGTTGACTTTGCAGCTTCATCTGACAGTTTGTAGCAATAGACTCAAGAAGGACACAAGCATTTGTGTATTCTCAAATAAATTGACAAATGTAACTCTCAGCCCACAAATATTGTCCTGGGAAATGGAAAGGCCACATTAATGCAGTAAGGATTGCTTTTATTGAGATTGGACACCAGGAAGAGTTTATACAGTTAACTAAAAGCAAAGTACAGCAGATGCTGTAAATATGAAATAAAAACAGGAAAGCTGGCGAAACTTATGGATCTGGTAGCATTTGTGGAGAGAGAAATGGAGATAATGTCTGAGGTCCAACATGAGTTTTCAAAACATATTTGATTCTGAAGGACAGAGATATTGATCTTGAAACATTAACTCTGTTTCTGTCTCCACAGCTGCTCCCAGACCTGCTGAGCTCCTCCAGCAAACTCTGTTTGTTTTAGAGAGTTGATTGTTGATCTTGGATGCTCTGAACTGGTAGCTAGGGATGCAAGGAGTTGTGGACTGTATCAGGATTGGCCAGTAATTAATTGATTACAAGAATGAAAAGGGAAAAAAGGATTTGGAAACTATTACAGTTGTAGGTGAAGAAAACCTTTAAGTCCATATTTATCTCATTCTGAATAGAAAAAAAAATGTCTGCCACAACTGCAGATAAATACTTCTGAAGAAATTCCAGTGTTTTCACCTTGAAGAATCTCTCGAAGTCCATGTCCTGCATTGCTAACTGTATTCGAAGAACGTATCTTGGTAATTAATCTTCTCTTATATTTACCTTTTACTAGTTTGAACTTGTGTTCCTTTGATCAACACTTACTACTTAAAGTTTATTGTTTCCATTCCTTTCACATCTTATTTAATCCTTTATTATGTTCTGTGTTATTTATGAAGCCCATGTTTCACATGCACATTTATCATCATTCAGATCTTTGATACTAACAGTCAAGTTTGTGAATTTTCTGTGCACTGCCTGCAAAGTTTGGAATGTTTCCATTGTTTGTTGGTAACCCAACCTGTTCAAAGTACTCAAACTGTGGCCTGTCCAGACCACTGGACAGTTTAGTTATGATTGCCTCTGGTTATATTCTATGCTTAGCACATTTAGTTCAGCATTCTGTCAGCTTCATTGGTTGCAAACATTTAGTGTCAAATACACTAAGACTTCAGTCTCTTCCAGTTCTATTTGGAACTACTTCTGACACCTTCCAATGCATCCTTGTTGCCCATTGGCTATTCCTGTCTGCTTCTAGATCATAGAATCCCTACAGTGTGGAAACAGCCTCTTCGGTCCAATAAGCCCACACCAAACTTCAGAGCATCTGACCCAGACCCATCCCCCTGTAACCCACCTAATCTACAAATCCTTGAACACTATGGGCAATTTAGCATGGCCAATTTACCTGACCTACACATCTTTGGTCTGTGGGAGGAATCTGGAGCACCTCGAGGAAACCCACGCAGTCACGGGGAGAATGTGCAAACTCCACATAGACAGTAGCCAGAGGGTGGAATCAAACCCGAGTTGCCGGCGCTGTGAGACAGCAGTGCTAACCACAGAGCCACCATGCCGCCCAACATTATCTGGATCTCAACTTTGGGAGATTAAATTTAATCTCCCGGTGTTTGGGAGGGAAAGGGATAGATATGAGTATAAAAGAAGGAGTCATTTTAATAGCTTTTTGTTTTCTTGGAGACTCTGACTGCTAGGGACAGTCTGGCCTAAACTCTGTGAGACAATCATAGAAAAATGGAAGATAGGAGCAGAATTAGGCCATTCACCACCTCAAGCCTGCTCCGCCATTTATTATGATCATGACTGACCAACGAGCTCAATATCCTAATCCTGCCCTCCCCATTATGGAAATATTGTGTTATCTAATGGGTCTTTGATTTGCTACATGTCCGTCATTATGTAGTTGAAGGATGGTGATGATAAAAATAATGGGCTTGTAATTGGGGATGGAACAATTTTAGGAAATCAATTAAAAAGTGGAGTGGGAAGCGAGTCAGCAAGTAGTTCACGGGAATCATACTGAAAATATCAATGGCATAATGCTGGAACCCATGACAGAAAAGGAGGTCTGTCTTCACCGTTCACCAGCGCAGGTTTAAAGACCGAAATAAAACTGTGGATTGGAAAGCTACTTAACGACATGGAAAATGTAAACCTAACAAGCAGGCTGAGGGAGGAAGAATATATAAAAAAAAACTTCTGTGTGTGTTCAACACCTCATTGTCTCTCAGAAACCTGAATTAAATAAACTATTCATTGAATTGTGCTTTTAAGGCAAGCTTTCTGTCTTGCTGTTTTCAAAAAACACTGAGTTTATCTAAAAGGACTTAAAGTGCACTTGATTTGTTTAACAGTGTTTGTTCCTATTGTTATTTAGGAACCTTATTGAACCCTGATGACCGTAGCCTTGCTGTGCTAACTGTTTAACTTCCATTAATTAAATTGTTGTTTATTTAAGGAGCTACTAACTAATCAATCATGTACTAGGTAGGTAACTTTATATGTTTTAAATGTCTTTTATTGTTAATTTCTTCTTCATGATATCAAGGCCCAGTTAGATGTCACAAATGTTTGATTTGTGATTATTTGTTAACCATTTTACAAAACTGCTTTTAATTAATTAACTTCAGATAAAATGGTTGCTTAATCCACAGGTCAGATAGAAATAGGAGTAAGTCATTCAGCTCTTTGAGCCTGATCTGCCATTCGCAAAGATCATGGTTGATTTGTGGCCTAACTCAATATGCCTGCCTTGGGTCCGTATCCCTTTGCTTAATAAAAATCTGTTTATCTCAGATTTAAATTTAACAATTGAATTAGCATTGACTGCCATCTGAGGAAAAGAGTTCCAAACTTCCACTACTCCTTGTATGTAGAATTGCTTTCTAACATCTCTCCTGAATGGTCTGGACCTAATTCTTAGACTATGCCCCCTAATTCTAGAATCTTCAACCCTGTCTTTCCCTGTTAATATCCTGAAGACCTCAATTCGATCACCCCTTAACCTTCTAAATTCTAGAGAATAAATTTGGCCTCTGTTTATAGCTTAACCCCTGAAGTTCAGATATCATCCTTGTAAACCTGCGTTGAACTCCCTGTAAGGCCATTACATCCTTTCAACAGTGTGGTGCCCAAATCAACTCTCAGTACACTCTGTGGGTCTTATTAGAGTTTTGTATAACTGCAGCATAATGCCCATATCCTTGTACTCCAGCTGTCTATATAAGAAGGCTAATATGCGTTAGCCTTCTTGACTATTTCCTACACCTGTCTGTGGCATTTTAAAGTGCTGTGCACCTGAACCCCCAAATCTTTTTGGACATCTACTGTGTTTAACTTTGCGCATTCTGAAACCTTAACTATCCCTCTTAATTTGAAATGGATAACCTCACACTTGTTTATAGTAAAATCCATCTGTCACAGCTTTGCCCATTCACCTGGTCTTTCAATATCTTGTTGTAATTTTAGGCTGTTGTCAATACTGTCTACATGGCTGCCCAATATTTTCATCAGTAGATTTTGAGCAGTAGAAAGCTTTGTTTTGCAAGCAGTACAGGCAGACCATAGGAAATGACATACAGATCATAGGATGCTTAGACAGAGCGATGCATGCAAGGTTATGGTTGCGCAGGAGGTGGACAAAGCAAGATCAACATTATTTGAAGTTAGAGAGGTCCATTCAGCAGTCTAATAAAAGTTTCTGTCACCTTTTGGAAAAAAAAAACTGATGTTTGTAAGGCATGACCTATCCTTTATGAATCCATGTTGACTCTGCCTGATTAACTGGAAAATTTCAAGGTGATCAGTTAACCTATCCTTGATTATAGACTTCAACAATTTCCCCATCACAGATGTCAGGCTAACAAGTCTGTAATTCCCTGGTTTCCATTTGTCACCCATCTTAAATAGTGGAGTGACATGAGCAAATTTCTGAATCCAGGGAAGTCTGAAAGATTATGGTTAGGGCATCAGCCCACTCTCCTACCTCCTTTAACACCCATGAATGGAAACCAACAGTTCCTGGGATTTGTTACTCTTCAGTTCCATTAACTTCCCCATTATTTAAGATTTACTTAAGTTAATTTTATTTCAACCTTGTTCTGATCCGTTGTTAATGTATTTGAGACTTCCTGCAAGCTATTTTTCTTTTCTGCAATGAATACTGAAGCAAGATAATCATTCAATATGTCTGCCATTTCCCCATGGTCATTGACAATATCCCCACTCTCAGCTTTCCCTAAGTCTTATAAGGTGTATTAGACCGTGAGATATTTCACAGTTTCTTTTTATTCATTCATGGGATGTGAGTATCACTGACCAGGCCAATATCTATTAGATTTGGAGGGGAGAATTTTCTGTTACCGGAGGTGGTGAGCTTGGAGGCAGGAAGGGCAGCTAATTAGACAGGGCAGTGGTATCCTCAAATTCACTGTTCCCTCACCTTCACCAGAATTAAATTCTGGAACGAAAGCCGGAATTTCCTGCTCTGCTGCTAATTGAGGCTCTAAAGAGGGCAATTAAGGAGCGTATAGGTGCCTTCAGCCCCCTGTTGGAGGGCTAACACAGCAGCATGAAGGCTTGTTGCTATCAGATTAGGTTCATCATCTCCAATGGAGGACAGGAGTGGGAGGTGGGTATGCTAATCCAAGGCAGTCAATGTGGGACTGGACATTGGCAGAGAGGTGGCCAATGGGAGAAGCCCCCACCATCCTGCAATTCTGTAGGGCTGAATCTCCTATGAGGCTAGTTTTGTTGATGAAAGAGAGAAGGCACAGCTTCTTCTGTGGAACTCTGATAGAGGGTAAAGTCACCACTGTCCCAGAACAGAGAGAGATGTCTAATGGTGGTTTAACCTGAGGGTTACAGGCCACAGACACAGGGAGAGGTCGAGAGGGAGAGCCGGTGCAGGAATTGAGCCAACCCTGTTGGCATCATTCTGTTTCGCCCAGCCAACTGAGCTAACCAACCCCCAAGAACTCTGAAATAGCTGCCTGGTAAGTAACTGCAGGCTGGAGACATCCTGCTTATTCCTGTCTTACTAAATCGTTGCAAATGTGCTTGGGCATTTAGGGGGCACCTGTGCTGTGTCTGCATATTGTATATAATATGGTTTATTATATAGAGCTGGTTTATCCTCCCAGTTATGATCTCCTGTTGCTTTTCACCGAGGATTCTTAGAATGCAATGGAACCTTGAGGTCAATTTCTGAGGCACAATGCTCCGTTCTCTTAATTTTACATTTAGAAAATGTAATGCCCCTTCAATTGAAAAACCAGAATTGTAAAATTAACAGTTTCCTTGACTGAAATTAAAATGAAATATAACATAACCATTATTGTGATCAAACATTATAGTGTTAGTCCATTTAAAGACAGCAACTTTTATTTCATATATATTCTTACATGTATAATCAGGAAAAGCTCAGCTTCACCACAAATTTCTGACAGAGGACAAAGTCTAAACATAAATTATATCCAGGAGCTCTTATTAAATGAGACATTATGCTGTTTTAAAGATTACAGCAGAGCAGCCTGCTAAACTGCCTGTAAAATTTACTTTAAAAAGGCAGAGTCTTTTAAAAGAGCTGAAATCACTTGCAGTGCTGGCCGTTGCATGACATTGGGTCCTCTGGTTCTGGAAGAACTCTGTACTGCAGGCCCAAAATTAATCAGTAATCGAGTAATTTTTTGTGAATTTCTAAATTCTTTCACATGGGAATCTGTGCTGTCCGTTATGAAGAAAATGTCTTTGGAAGTTCAGCCAGTGGCAGGAATCCAGTATGGTTGGGGACCATGCCATCAAGTGCATTTCTAGGCAATCTGTAATCTTCATATTAAACGAGTGCTCAATCTAGTAACAATCCCTCACGCGAAGAGGAAGTGTTATACAAACCCGTCCCACAGTAGGATAATAATTTTGTAGCTGCATCTAATCTGTCAGTTGATTCCAGGGCTGTGAAATTGCAGAATACTTGGGAGTTTTGGCTATCCTTTAAGTATATCGTCATCAGCTTGTCAGTGGCTAATAATCCAGTCTGGGCAAGTAGGGCTGGACAATAAATGCTGCCTAGCCAGTGACACCCTTATCCTGTGAATGAATGAGTTCGATTCCCACCATAGCAGATGGTGAAATATGAATTCAATAAAAGAAAACCAGAATGAAAATGAAGCTAGCTTAATGTTTTGGTCTGAACAGTGATTCCCAAGGCACACCCAATTTGCTGCAACTCTGATAAGCAAACATTTTTCAGTCATTTCTCATCCACACACATGATTTGCCTTTGAGTCTGCTATTAACATGGGATTGCCATCTATCTCTGAAGACTTCTTTGTTTTGAGCCATATTAGCTGACCAGGGCTTCTGTTTCGTTGATACTGGTCATTAATTTTGTGTGGATATTTTCATACTAACGTATTCAGAGATGTTATTGCACACTTCTGGAGCCAGTGAGATTGAGCTGGGACCCTCTGCCCAGAGGTAGGGGCAGTTAATTTTGTGCACATTATCAATGTTAATGAAGGGAATGTTGTTCATACCTTTCCTTGTGAATACTTGGGAAAAAGTTAATCATTAACAATATTTATTATCTTCTGCTCATTACTGATCCTGCAGCAAAGTCGTCCTTGACCTAAATTGACTCCCAGCTGATTAGCGCGTCAAGTGCAATTCTCTGCCTTTCTTTTTAATGTCCTTCAGCTCTATAACCACTGCTAATTACTACCTCTCACCAACAATCTTAGATTCTCTGGGCTTCTTGTACCCCCTTACCCTACCTTCAACCCACAATTTGAAACTTTACCTTCAGTTCTGAAACATCTCTATGCTTCCCTTGCTGACTTGAAGTTCCTCTTTAAAACCAACTCTTTGGATAGGATTTTGGTTGCCGTAACTACCCTGCCTGCGCTTCTTTTTTTGCCTTCTATATGCTGCCTTATTACATCGCTACTATTGGTAAGGTTTAAATGAACTAACACAACCCGAGGCCAGATTGGCTGTTTGGCTCCCAGCTTTATTGAACCATGAAGAGTTTTAATGTTTTCTTTGAACCCACCTCTCCTTCCTCCAAATCCATGAGGGTGATGGCTCCTTGCTGGGCTCTGGTCTGTGGTGCTGAGCGTTCCCCAAGGGCCAGTTGTAGGTACGACCTGTGCAGGCTGCTTGATAATAAGTCGAGGCAGCAAACCATTCTTGTTTAATTTCTCTTCCTTAAAACCAAAACTTTTTGGGCATTCTGGGGAACATCTAATGACATCATAGTTGAGATAATCTAATTTGGCACCAATCTGCAACCAATCAAGTCTCCATGAGCCACTTACTGACCACCTTATTTGACTAAGCTATTGAGAGACTCAACACTGCGTGTTTTACTTACTGGTTACTGTGTTTGCTGGTGACTGGGCACATGCTGACTTTATTCTGGTTGACTCCTTAATTTGTGGATAACCTGACCTGATGAGACCACATTATTATGAAGCATTGGTAAGGAAAAGCCAGGAAACTACATATGGGTGATCCTGACATTGGTGGTGGGCAATTTGTTGGAGGGAATCCTGAAGGACAGGATTTACATGTATTTGGAAAGGCAAGAACTGATTTGGGACAGTCAACATGGGTTTGTGCATGAGCGATGTCTCACTAACTTGATTGAGTTTTTTGAAGAAGTAATGAAGAGGATTCATGAGGGCAGAGTGGTAGGATGTGATCTATATGGACTTCAATAAGGCGTTCAACAAGGTTCCTCGTGGTAGACTGATTAGGATGGTTAGGTCACATGGAATACCGGAAGAACTAGCTATTTGAATGGAGAGTTGGCTCAAAGGTAGGAGACAGAAGGTGGTGGTGGAAAGGTGCTTTTCAGACTGGATGTCTGTGATCAGCAGTGTGCAACAAGGATTAGATCGGTGCTGGGTCCACTGTTCTTCGTCATTTATTTATAAATGATTTGGATGTGAACATAAGAGGTACAGTTAGTAAGTTTGCAGATGACACCAAAATTGGAGGTGTAGTGGACAGCAAAGAAGGTTACCTCAGAGTACAACAAAATCTTGATCAGATGGGCCAATGGACCGAGGAGTGGCAGATGGAGTTTAATTTAGATAAATAGGAGGTACTGCATTTTGGAAAGGCAAATCAGGGGCAGGACTTATACACTTAATGGTAAGGTCCTGAGACGTATTGCTGAACAAAGAGCCTTGGAGTGCAGTTTCATAGTTCCTTGAAAGTGGAATAGACAGGATAGTGAAGAAGGTGCTTGGTATGCTTTCCTTTATTGGTCACTGCATTGAGTATAGGAGTTGGGAGGTCATGTTGCAACTGTACAGGATATTGGTTAGGCCACTATTGGAATACTGCGTGCAATTCTGGTCTCCCTGCTATAGGAAGAATGTTGTGAAACTTGAAAGGGTTCAGAAAAGATTTACAACGTTGTTGCCAGGGTTGGATGGTTTGAACAATAAGCAGAAGCTGAATAGACTGGGGCTATTTTCCCTGGGGCGTCAGAGGCTGAGGGGTGACTTTATAGAGGTTTATAAAATCATGAGGGTCATGGATAAGTTGAATAGCCAAGGTCTTTTCCTTGGGGTGAGGGAGTCCAAAACGAGAGGGCATAAGTTTAAGGTGAGAGGAGAAAGATATAAATGGGACCCATGGGGCAACTTCTTCACATCGAGCATGGTGCATGGATGGAACGAGGTGCCAGAGGAAGTGGTGGAGGCTGGTACAATAACAACATTTAAAAGGCAACTGGATGGGTATGTGAATAGGAACAATTTATGGACCAAATGCTGACAGATGGGACTAGATTAATTTGGGATAGCTGGTCAGCATGGACGAATTGGATCGAAGGGTCTGTTTCCGTGTCTACAACTCTACGATACTGTAGCTCAGAGGCGGTGAGAATTTGTTTGTGTCCACTACAGGCCAACCAAAAGCACAGTGGAGAAACCTTCTGCCACACATTTCAGTTTCTGAGCAGTAAACACTGATGGAGAAAAAGCAAAACATCACCCACCTTGATCAGTTCTGGAATATGATCCCTATATCTGGCCTGCAGTCAATTTTCCACAGTAGTGCAACTGGGGCATCTGATGGTTACATTTGTTCATGTTTATCTTGCACTGGTGAAGCATCAAAGCAAATGAGTTCAGGAAGTTGTGGTCCCCAGGAATTGTTAACTAGCTTTGCTTGGCTTTGTTCAAGGTTAACGGGACCTTTCCTGATATAATCAGCTAACATACTGCCAGCTAGGAGCAGGCTGCTTTGTTTGATCATGGGCTCACTCAGTCACAGCTCATTTGTATTAGGCCACTCGGGTGTAGTTATCCGTTTTGTATTTTGTTTTAAAGTTCCAATTTTGTGCTCGGCTCTTCCAGTGTAAAACATATTCACTTGAGCAGGATTTTTAATTGTTGACTTGGATTTTGTAAAACAACATACAGGCTCCAGTGAATTAGTGACTCTGCATACATTTAACTGGTTATTGCTGTCGGCATACAAAGTTATTGAGTGGTATTTGCACAGCAACTTGTGTAGATGAATGTGATTCTCCACAAACTACTACACAATTAGTGATAGAATATTTTAATATGCTTGGCAGTCCCTTATCCTTTAAATTCTGTACCATTTGGTGACTTATTGGTCACTTTTAAGAATTACCAAAAAAAATTTTCCAACTCTGGACTGAGGCAACACACTATTAGATTTCCACTTTTATTCACAGCTGACAAGAGTTTGAAAGTGGGATTAGGCTGGCACGTACACAATTGGCCATCTTCCACGCTGTAATTTTCTATGAAAAACCTTAAAGCTCCCAATGATATGCATGATTGTTAAACCGTTGCAAAATGTCAATAGAATTACTCTGCTGGGAACATTCATTTTCAACTTGTTTCTGTACAAGAGATCATCACGGTTTAAGGAAGTGAAGAAGTGCCTTTTCTGAATAAAGGCATATTCTGATGTGTACTATGAAATGGTGCTAGGCTGGGTCAGTAACAGCATGTTCATTTTTGAATGAAGCCATCTTGGTTACTCTGATGAAAGTTCATAACATTGTTCTTTGGAAGCTTCAATCCTAATGCAGAAGTAAATGGAGGAAGGGTCAATCAACCCAGAACCTTAACTCTGATTTCCTCACCACAGATACTGCCTGATCTGCTGAGCTTTTCCAGCAATTTCTGTTTTTGTTTCTGATTTACAGCATCCACAGTTCTTTCAGTTTTTAGAAAATGAATGTAGTTTTTTGTTCAAAGTCTGACTTGTTTTAAAAAGCATTTTCAAGAAATCCATAAGACGATAAAATGTCAGAGCAGAAGTAGGCCATCCAGCCTATCATGTCTGCTTCACCATTTAATGAAATCATGACTGATCTGATAATCCCTAACTTTACTTTTTGGCCTTTTCCCTCTTGATTCCCTCACTGATTTAAAAATCTGCCTATTTGAGCTTTGTACGTACTTGATGGCCCAGCCTCTACAGCTCTCTGTAGTAACGAATTCCACAAATTCACTACGCTCCGAGAGAAGAAATTTCTCCTTATCTCTGTCTCAAATATGTGACCCCTTATTCTGAGATTATGTTCTGTGGCCCTGTATGAATCTTGCATGTTTCAATCAGGTTGCCTGTCATTGTTATAAACTTTGATCGTACACCGCAACTGTCACACCAACAGACAGACAGAGTTAAGCGATAAATTGAAAGAGTCCAGGAAGCTTAATTTGCCAACAAAGACAGAAGTTGCTAGAAGCTCAGCAGGTCTGGCAGCATCTGTGAAGAAAAAAAATCAGAGTTAACATTTTGGAACCCTTCCTCAGAACCGATGGTAGCTGTGAAAACATCGGTTTATATGCAGAAAATAGGGAGGGGGTTGTGTTTGATAACTGTTTCAGCAATGAATTCAGGGTTTCATATAATCCATGAGTGAAAAATAGTGATCTCAACAACACCTGGGAGCAACCTAGTGTACCTTCTCTGTACTGCCTCCAGTGCCAGTATACATTTCCCTAGATAAGGGGACTAAAACTGTTCAGTCTTCCAGCTGTGGTCTAATTGGTGCCTTGTGTAGTTTTAGCAAAACCTCCTTATTCTGTCTCTTCTGTAATTTTTCTCCATTTTAAATAACGTTGAGCTCCTCTTCTTCTGTTCACAGTGCGTAACCTCACATCTTCCCAATTATATTCTAACTGCTACATTAATCTCACTTGTCTAACCTGTCTCTATTCCTCTGCAGATTCTTAGTGCCATTTTCAAAACTTGCTTTCCCACCTGTTTTTGTGTCACTTGCAAACTTGGCTGTGGTAGATCTACTTTCTTCATCCGAGTCTTTAATATGTATTCTAAATAATTGTGGCCCCTACATTGATCCCTTTGGCACACCACTGGTTACCTGGTGAATGAACCTGTTATCCTAACTGTCTTCTGTTAATTAGCCAATCCTCTGTGATAATATACTACTTCCAACACTACAGGTTCTTATCTTATTAAGCATTGTGTCTTATCCAACGCCTTCTCAATGTCCAAATATATTATATCCACCGCTTTCCCTTTATCTACCCAGCTTGTTACCACTTCAAACAATTTTATTAAATTTACCAGGCATGAATTCCTCTTCCTGAAACAATGCTGACTCTGCTTATTTGCATTATATATTTCAAAATGTTCGGGTATGATATCCTTTATAATAGACCCTTTAACATTTTCGCAATAACAGACATTAAGCTAACTGACCAATAGTTGCCTTTTTATGTGTCCTCCCCTTTTTAAATAAAAATGCTAAATAACAGGTTTCTGGTCCTTGTTGGCTTCTGCAGAATCTAATGACTCCTAGAAGATTACTATCAGTGCATCCACCGTCTCTGTAACTTCTTCCTTTAAAATCCTAGATTGCATCCTCATGAGGCCCAGGGGACCCCTCAGTCTTTAGCCCCTTTAGATTCCCTAGCACTTTTCTCTAGTGATCCTTATTGTATTTACTACGTCCCCTCATCTCCTGTGAATATTTAGTCATTTTTAAATACCATTTGTGTCATTGACTGTGAAGACTGATAATAAAGTATTTATTCAACTCTTCTGCCATTTCCTAGTTCCCCATTATTATTTCTGCAGCCTCACCCTCTAAGAGGCCTATGTCCATTTTGGCTTCTCTCTTCCCTTTCATATGCTTAAACAAGCTCCTGCTGTCTGCCTGGATGTTACTTGCAAGTTCACTCTGCAAGTCCTTCCTCTTTATTTCTTTTGGTTGCCTTATATTGGTTTTTAAAACTTTCTCAATTTCTGGCTTATCGCTAAGCTTTGCCATATTGTATATTTTTCTTTCAATTTGACGCTATCATTAATTTAGCTGGTTAACTACATTTGGCTTATCCCCTTCTGAGAATTATTCATCTTTGCTGTGAATCATGAATTATTTTCTTAAATGTCTTCAATTGATCCTCAACCACCTTTTCCTGCTAAACACCTTTCCCAGTCCAGTTCTTCTCTTGTTTCTTCATTATTACCTATATTTAAACTTAGCACAGTTGTTTTTGGCCCAAGATCCTTCCTGTCAACTGAATGCTAAATTTGACCATGTTATGATTATTGTTTCCTAGGGGATCTTTTACTCTGAAATGTCATTTTAACTAAACTAAAAACAAGCCTCCGTCAGAAATAATTGATAAAGTGTTTGGTGACTTGGATTTTAAAACAGAGAGATAGAGGAGACATGAGAAAGGTTCATTCAGAGAAAAGAGGTCCACAACGATAGAAATGCTATTAGTAGCAGTCTCCAAGCAGCCAGGACTGGGATGAAGTCCTGAGAAGAAAGTTTCAAAAGCAGAAAGCTGTTGAGTTGTCAGGAGTTTATCCAACAAAGTTGTTGAAGACATGAGTTCAAGCTCATTTGGCAGCTGGTTTCAGATTCTTTTCCAATGGGCATTACTGGCTGAGTCAGCATTTATTGCTCATCCCTAGTTGCCCTTGGGAAGTTAGTGGTGAGCTGCCTTCTTTAACTGTTCAGTTTAGATAGTTGTATATAGACCTGCAATGCTGTTAGGAGGCAAGTTCCAGGATTTTGACCCATCAACACTGACAGTAGCGATTATATTACCAAGTCAGGATGGTTGCGCGGTTTAGAGGGTGGTACATGGTGTCCCCATGTATCTGCTACCCTTATTTTTCTAGATAATGGTGGTCATGAGTTTAGGAGATGCTGACTAAGGAGCCTTGGTAGGATTCTGCAGTGCATCTTGCAGGTGGTGCATACTACTGCCACTGAACGTCAGTGGTAGAGAGAGTGTATGTTTGTGGATGTGCTGCCAATTAAGTATTCTCAGGGAGATACATGAACTAAAGAAAATAGCATTGAGTAAGTGTATGGAAACTGATTAAATTTATGCCGGATGAGCAACGAGCTTCAGCTTGCAGATAGAGGTCAGTCTTCACTGAGGTTTGAGTGTTTGTAGAGGCTTTGCTGAGATAGAAAGGATGAATCTTCCTCTGTAATGTTTGTAATGAAATTGTTCCAGTAGTGCCAGTGTGGTATCATATAATTTGTTTTCTTTTTGTTGTGTGAAAAAATAACTTTTATCTTCTTTTCGTACTTTAGCAGCCTACTGGAGATGTCCTTGGTGACTGACCTTGATAGTAAGCAAAAAGAACAATAATGCTGTTGTCTACTTCTCCTGCTTTTCTTATGTTTCTGCTTTTTAAAAGTCCAAAAATGCCTGGTCTCTAACTGTCCCACTTCCCAGTTTAATTGGGCAGAACAAGGAACAAGGAACAAGTAAGTCAACCAGCTGCCAAGAAGCTACTTAAATGTTGTAGTGCAAGGTTTCTCAAAGTGGCGGTTAGGTGCCAAGGTGGGAGCGCATGCTGAAATATTTGGGGTGGTGAGCCTCAAAGCAGCAAGGAAGACTCCCATACTCACTGTTCTCATAGATGTCCTCTCTTACCCTTCCCTCCACCAAACCATCTCCCATTGCTGGCTGAGTTACCTCCGATGTTTTAAACATCAACCTCGAGAAAAGGTTTGCAAAACACCATTGTAGTGGAACATTAGGCTGGTTTCTCAGCCCTTGGTGAAAGCCAATATCTGAAAGGAGATGTGGGGGATCTTTGGGGATAAAGTAAATACCCACAGTTTGTGAATCGCGAGGAACAGGAGTACATCTCCTAGATCCTAGGTATACTCTTTTCTTTGACAGCATATGTTGCTTCATAGCACCCATTTCCCACCCCAAGTACAATCTTCCCTTTCTCCAGTCAATCCTCCCCCAAACTTGATGGAACCCCTTTTCCGTAAACAACTGCAGGTTTCCAACACAGCAATGCAGCTTGCTAGTGTGTGTTATGTCTGACTGGAAGCTAAACCTAACATAAAACTAAAAGAAAAGTTTTACAAAAGTAGCAGGATGTAGCACAGACTCTGGTATTCTGGCAAATAAAATGCATGCTGTGTATTTATAAAGGCAGTTAATCGCAAGCATGTAACAAATGCACATTTATTTTTGCAGACGTGACAAAAGTAGTCACCAGGGAATGTCTATGGATGTTATTTGTAGGCCTTCTCAAGGGGTTTGCTAAGGTGTCTCATTAAAAGACTATTAGATGATGTTGAAGTTACCTGCTTAGGAAATCGGCAGATTGGCAGGAGATGGTGAGTGGGGATAGTGAGCAGGTATTCCAATTGCCAGAATGAAATGAAGGGCCTGCTGCCCGCATCAATGTTGTGGCCTCAAACATTCACCGATTTCTTCAGAACTTGGATGTTTGTACAGAAAGCCACTTCCCCAGGTTTGCCAACAACAACAATATGATGAGATCTTGATTGTCATTTTTCAAAATTGTGAAATGTGGATTTCAATGTGGGTAAAAGTGGAACCAGCCACTTTTTGGGTTACAAAGATTAGAAAAAGCAGCTTCTAAATGTTGAAAAGCAAGAAAGAATTGAAGCCTAATGATGTGAATGTCTATGTACGTACAGAATCAAAATGCCATGGACAGACACAGAGAAATAACGAAAGTACTACTGGATCTTGTATGTAGATGGTTAGTTTACAAGATCGTCCAAATCAAACTTCAGCTGTGCAAATCCCTGGTTCAGCCTTGAGCAGTTCCGGGCACACCACACATTGAGAAGAATGTAGGTTTTAGCAGAACGACTCCAGGACTCCAGCTGCAAACTGCACAATGATATTACACAAACTAGAGTCATGTAGCTTGGAACTGAGTGATATGGTCTAAGTTTTCATGGTGTTATAGGGAACAAAGTAGATAAAGAAAAGCTATATTCACTGATTGGGGAGGCATAACCTAAAAATTAGAGCTAGGCATTTCAGGAATGAACTAGTAAACACTTACACACAAAGGGTAGTAACCATTAGGACCTCTCTTCTGTAAATAATACTTGGTCAGTTGTTAATTTTATATCTGCGATTGGTTAACTAAAATGTTATTGCTGTACAGAGCAAAGGCAGTTATTTGGAGTTGGGTCCCAGACTAGCTGTGATATCTTTGAATGGAACAGATTCGAGAGGCTAAAGAGTGTACTTTTGTTCCATTATTCCTAATTTTATAAGGAAAGTCTGGATAGGCTGGGACTTTTTTCCTAGAGCATAGGAGGTTGAGGGGTGGCCTTATAGAGGTATATGAAATCATAAGGGGCATAGATAAGGTGAATAGCATAAGTCATTTCCCTCAGGTGTGGGAGTTCAAGACTAAGGAGCATATTTTTAAAGTGAGAGGAGAAAGATTTAAAAGGGACCTGAGGAGCAACTTTTTCACACAAAAAGTGGTTCGTGTGGAATGAACTGCCAGAGGAGATGGTAGATGCAGGTACAGTTACAGCATTTAAAAGACATTTGGACAGGTACGTGAATAGGAAATGTTTGGGCCCAACGCAAGCATTTGGGATTGGTTTTGGTTTGGGAAACTTGGTCAACAGGAACAAGTTGATTCTCTGTATGGAATGGACTTCCAGCTAAAGTGGTGCAGCCCCCATGTCTGGAGCGAATAAAAAAAAAAATTAGTGTTGGCAAATTAATCTGTTACTTGAAAATACCCTGCTTCCTTGTTTATGAAACGCTGTCTGTCTGAATATTGGCCTGCAATATTTGCAGCACTGGCAACACTGAAATATGGTACCAGATAGTAGTGTGGGTAAAGTGCAATGAAATGTACCGTCATTTGTTGTCTCAGGTTACTTCTTACTGAATAAACTGGGATACTGTCATCTAATTGGCAGTGCTCAGAACAAAAGAGTGCCTGTTGTCATTAGGGTTCAGTTTTAAAATTGTGGCCCATGCTCATCCATTCAATTATGTTTAATACATTTTATACTTTTAGCTTCCTTATAAGTTGATTGATGACATGAGCAATGATTGCCAACGTGCTATTTTACAGGAAAATGTTCATGAGATATGTGATACTGGCAAAGAAGAATCTCTCGTTACTACTCTGCGCTACTGGTGGGGCCATTTGAGAAGCCAAAAAGATAATAAATATTGTGTAACTAGCACCACTTGAAGGCCAGATCACACAGAGATGACAGTTCCCCTTCTCAGGTGGAGATCACTGTACCAATTGTGCTTTTCCTCCAATCCCATGGTCATTATTTCAGGAGATGGTTATGTGCATGAGCCTAGATATTGACATCAAGGAAACACCAGAAGAACCTGTTTTTTTAAAAATTTTAGTCATGACCTTTACCTGGAATCAATCTTCTTATTTTGCAGGCCGATGTTTTACTCAGTGACTATTTTTAACATTCATCTCTTTTTTTGTCCCTTTACCCTTCCTTCAGCTGATTACAAAGAGAGCTTCAATACTATTGGAAACATTGAAGAAATTGCCTACAATGCTATCTCTTTCACATGGGATGTGAACGAGGAAGCCAAGGTGAGTTTATTTTGAGGAGCAGTCTTTAATGACGGTGCCTGAGAGTTGGAATTGCTCTTACCTCTTAGACAGAAGGTTGTGGGTTCAAGTCCCAATTGGACGTTCAAAAATCTAGGCTGATAATCCAAACAGAGCTGAGGGTGTATTGTACTGTCACAACAAGAGCCATCTTTCAGACAAGATGTTATACCGAGTCACCCCCTACCCCTCAGGTGGATGCAAAAGATCCCGATTACAGGATTTTGAAAAAGGCCCTTTGAAAGGTAATCCTGGTGTCCTGGCCAATATTTAGCTTTACCTTTGTTATATTGTCTTAGTCAATCAATGTCTATACATTTGGTGCTGGCAATTGAACGGTGAGGTCAAAGGGCTAATTTTGTTATCACAGCAGCAAATATTCACGTGGAAATAAAGAAACTGTACAAGTTGGCATTTTGTTGACCTGTTGTCACCATAACTAGAAATGAAGGAGATTCAGTATTTATTTGTAAATGGAACAGGAGCAACTCGGAGGAAATTGTTGCCTCAAAACGATTGTACTCTGAGAGAGTTTCTTCTTAATATTTGCTCTCTGATCATGTCAGAATAAACTTGATGGAATGTCATTCACCTTGAGCAGTAATGTAAGCTGCCATTATGTTAGTGCTGTCAGATATTCAATGGCTATGATTAAGAAGACCTTTCTAAATAGAGAATGGGTCAACTTTAGGCAGAGTTGGGAGTTCTGCCTTTTAAACAGGATTGATTGATTTGACAAGGAACCAATAAAGCTGGACAGGAAATTTGATCTCATCTATAATAATAGGAGCAGGGAAGTGGGTGAGTGAGGAGAAAATATAAACCTAGTTGAGAACAACTGGCTTATAGACTTGTGATGAAACTGTTTCTTTACATGGCATAAAACTAGAAGATCAGTATTAGAAATTCAATACTTGGGAGTAAATCATAAAATCTCCTAGTTGTTAGAGTCGCTAAGAGAAATAAAAATGTACCATTGTGCCCATTTAGAGGTATGTGTGAGTGTTTTCTGAAGCAAGATGTATGCACTTCAGAATAACTGGCTATTTTTTGACCTGCCGCACTGATGTAGTACAGACACACTCGAAATTTCCACCAGAAGCTAATACCTATCATGTCCAGAAGAGAGTATGTGAGGGAGGCTCTGAACTTTCAAGTCAGTGGGTTAAACCCATCGCGCTTTCCACTAAGACAGAATGCACAGCTGAAGTGACTCATGTAAGGCCTGTAAAAGCCCCAGTTGGACATGTTCTACTTTATGATGAAGTAGAGCTGTCACACAGGCAGACTTCCCTATTGTCAGCAACTCCCTCCTCTTGTGTTCCATTCCATTTAGGCCATTAAGGGAAGGGTTGTGTTTTGATAGTATTGAATAACTGCCATTGATTTAACATACCTCTGGTAAATGGATAGCCAGTGGTCTCTGTGTTGACTTTTAAGTTTTTGAAGAGGCTTATCCAAAAATAGTTTGTAACACCATTGATGGATATGAGACTGTAGCTGTTCAAAATACAAGCTAATCAATTATCAATTTATTTAAACAAAACCAGTGCATTTAAATCCACTTATTTAAAATAAGGCTTAACTTTTAAGCTTCCACTCTAGCTCTCCAGACAGGTATTGTCTGCATGACTAAGCATTACAATTAAACTTACTATGACATTTTATGTTGCTAGGATACAGTCATAGTTGAACTGATTTGAAAGGTTACTGCAGGAAGAAAGTTTGTCAGGTACATATTATTAACAAACCTAGCGCTTTCAATCGTTCCTTTCAAATATGTGAGTATTTGACATAAGATGCTCCTGCTCCTACCTGACAGCAATGTTGCTTTGACTTGCACACACTGGTGAATCATGGCAGGTACAAAGATTGTTCTTCCTAAGTGGGTGGCACACAATGGGCTGTGCAATAAATCTTTAAATATTCTCTGACACAGCATCGATGGATGAATGTTCAAGTTTTGCTTTTCACAGTAACTGCTCTGAGCTGCGTTGAGCAACTAGTCCGGAAATTAGGTTAATCATGTAGCCCAATTGCAAGCAGCAACAATCAGAAGAAGGAAGTCAAAGCAATGTGGTCTCTGATGGCAACCAACAAAAGTGGACTTCTGGTAATACTCCTGGTTGCAGACTAAATTTTAAAAATCGTGCACAACACCCAATGGTAAACTGAGCCTTGATTTTTGGGCGCTCACCTTTCTCAGCTATTTATGAGCTCATGGAATTTATCAAGCTTTCCCTTTAGAGGTCTGTTTTGGAAGTTGAAATGTGTCTACAATGATGCCTATGATAGTTAAAGAGTGTCATGTTCTTTACTGTGCTTTTCTTTTGACAGTTATAAAGTTGGCTTTATACAAGTTTCTCATGACTATAACCAAGAAACAAATAAACAGAAAGAGAGACTATTTTTCTATTCTTATTATTCTTGAACGATGTGTTTATTTAATGGGTACTTTCAACTTGCGTGGACAAATACTTCAATTGTGAAGGGCTACAATTAGAAAAACATCCAGGTCAATGATTTTCTAACTTAAATTGCTGCAGCAGTCAGCAGGACAGCCAGGCTCTCTGCAGAAAGGAAATAAGTCATTGTTCTGAATTTATGACCAGAATTCATATTGACCTGAAACATTGTTTTCCCACTTTCTGCTTATGTTACCAGACCTGATGAATGATGCAAAATTTTTTCAGTATGTCTGATTTACAGCATCTGCAGGATTTTTTTCTTAATTTATGACTTTAAAGCTTCTTGTGTGGTGACCCCTGCATAGGGCTTCCCTTAGCTCAACTTCCAAAAGTCAATTGCCAAAATGATACTCCTTAGCAAGAAATGACCTAAGTAATTAGCTGGGATTTTGCTGATCCTTTGCAGTTTCTCAGGGCTTTCCATCAAAATCATGACAGAAGAATTGGAAAACCCTGCAGGCATCTACTTCAATGTGTCACCAAATGCAATAATTTGACAATGTTTTGACCTTCTGATTATTGTGACTCCTCAGTAGACTTTTCATTAAGTCCAGTAAAGTACGTGGCTTCTAATCAATGATTGAGGACATTTCAGGTAAACATTGCGTTCTGCACTTTACTCAGCAGGTCTTCAGAAATCAAATCATTGATTTCTTTTTATAGCAGAATCCTGGCTATTTGTTGGTCTGTTGATGTGATCTGACAAGCTAGTCTTAGTAAACTTATGTGTGTACTTTCCTGCATGGGTTATACATGTGTCAGGATCCAAGAGCTTGTTGTGGGTGAAGTTTTAATGAATTTTGAGATTCAGGAACATGGCACATCTTTTTAAGCCCTCCCCCTACCCACCCCCCACCCCCCAAAAAAAATCCTTTGCCACAGGTGTATTCAAATGTACCAATCTAAGTGTTTTTTAAACATTGTAACTGTATCCACATCCACCACTTAGCAAGTTCATTCCACACTCGAACCATCATCTGTGTAAAAAGTTTGCCCTTCGTGTCTTTTTTAAATCTCTCTCCTCCCACCTTAACAATGTATCCTCTAGTTTGGAAATCCCCCACCCTAAGGAAAATACACCATTAACCCTGTCTATACCCGCGCCCCCCCATGATTTCATAAACCTCTAGAAGATCACCTGTAAACCTCTTATACTCCAGTGAAAAAGTCCCAGCCTATCCAGCTTTTCTTTATAACTCAAACCTTCCATACATGGCAACATCCTGGTAAACATCTCTTCTGAACCCTCTCCAGCTTAATAATAACCTTCCTATAACCGGGCAACCAAAACTGGATACAGTACTCCAGAAGAGGCCTTGCCAATGTCCTCTCCAACCTCAACATGACTTTCCAATTCCTATACTCAAAGAACTCAGCAATGACAGCAAGTGTGCTAATCAGCTTTTTAACCAGTCTATATACCTGTGACGCAAACTTCTGAACCCCTAAGTTTGTTTGTTGTACTAAAATGCAATACCCCTTGTTTTATGTCAGAAAAAAGTAGTTTTTATATATATTGTACTTTTTTCAATAACAGGAATTATGGAAATCACCAAACCCTGCATCCTCATCAAAATGCCCAGACCAATCTGCTTCGTCTGAGAATTAAGATTGACAGTTAACTGTCATTGCTGCATTTCCATGCCAATGATAGCCCAATCAACACCCTCTTCTCATGCTGTATAAAACACCTTTTTTTCAAGTTTCTTGTCTGCTAGTTCTAATGAGTGCAAGATGAAAAGCTTAATCTTCCAGTTTGTTTTTAGCTATGTTTAAGTTCTCACAATCTAGCTCATTCATTGCTCCTGTGCTTGCTGATCAATGCTGCCTCTGGGTTTCAGTAATACTTCTAGAATCATAGAATCCATACAGTGTGGAAGCAGGCCATTTGGCGCATTGAGTCTACACTGACCCTCCGAAGAGCATCCGGTCCAGACCCACTCCCATACCCCATCCCTGTAAGCCTGCATTTGGCATGGCTAATCCACCTGCACATCCCTGGAAACTGTGGACAATCTAGCATGGCCAATCCACCGAACCTGCACACCTTTGGTCTGTTTAAAAAGAATTCTGATCTGTGCGCTCAAATTGCTGCATAGCCACCTCCAGTCCGGGAAGCCTTTGAGATATCTGCACTCCTCCAATGCTGGCTGCTTGAGCATTCCTGATTTTAATTGCTGCATCATTGGTGGGCATATCTTCGGCCGCTAAAACCTGAAGCTTAGGAAACAGAAATAGAAACCAATAGATATGACACAAGCAAATGTAAATGGATATGATATGGTAGCCATTTTAGAGATTTGGCTTCTTGATCATCAAGGCTTAGGAACTGAATATTTATGAATACTTTTTTATAGGAAAGGAAAAATGGAGATGAGGTCGCTGTTTTAATAAATCAAGAGATCTCTACAATTGTGTGAAACGGTCTTGACTTGAAAGATCAAAATGCAGATTTATTTTGTGCAGATGTAAAAAGTAGCAAAGGAAAAAAAGTCTCTGGTAGCAATAATTACTATAGAACATAGCATAAATCAACAAATAATATGGGTTTGTAAGAGGTATTGCAATAAGAGATTTGAATCTTTTATATAGGTTGGACACATCAAATTGGCAAAGGTGACATTGATAATAAGTTCATGGAGTGTATTTGGGACAGTTTCTCTTGTGTTGTGGAACTAACTTGGGAACAGGCTCATGCAAAATGAGGTAGGCTTAATCAATGATCTCTCAATAAAGGGTTCTCGACATAAGACTGATCGAAACATGATAGAATTTCACATTCAATTTGAAAGTAAGAAACTTGGGTCTGAAACTAGTCTCTTAAAACAATTGCAAAGGATTGAAGACAGCATTGGTAATGGTTGTTTGGGAAAATACACTAAAAATGAAAATGGTAAATAAGCAGTTGCAGATGTTTAAGGAGATATTTCATAACTCTAAACAAATATATTTTCCATTGGGGTAGAAAGACACTAACAAAAGGATGTGCCATCTGTGACTCACCAAGGAAGTTGAAGATGTGTCCCAAATTGAAAACAAAAACATATAATGACGCAAAGATTAATGGTAAGCCAGAGCATTGGGAGAATCTTAGATATGAGCAGAAATATGGCTTGTAAAAAGGTAAAATTAGATGAGAATAGACTAGCAAGAAGCACAACAGCAAACAAGGATTTCTATTAGTACATAGAGAGTAACTAAAATAAATGTTGCTTCATGAGAGGATAAGACTGTGACATTGATAATGGGGGTGAAAAAGAAAATGGTAGAGGCTTTGATTAGCTATTTGTATGTATTTACATGGTAGAAGACCACTAAAATAATCTCAAAAATCATAGAAAATCAAGAGGTAAAAGGGAGGGGGGAATTTCATAAGATCATAAGACATAGGAGTAGAACTAGACCATTCGGCCCATCAGGTCTGCTCCACCATTCAGTCATGTCTGATGTGTTTCACAGCCCCATTCTTAAGACCATAAGATATAGGAGTGGAAGTAAAGCCATTCGGCCCATCGAGTCCACTCCGCCATTTAATCATGGCTGATGGGCATTTCAACTCCACTTACCCGCACTCTTCTTCTGTCTCTTCTTCAGACACTTCTTCTGTCTTCTCCCCTAGCACTTGATCTTCTTGCTAACCAATAACCTATCTATCCCTGTCTTAAAAACACTCAATGACCAAACTAGTTTCTCTGAAGAAATCTAGCCAAGATGAAAGGTGTAGAGCTAGAAGATTGTTATTATTAGATTGGAGAGTGTTCAGAAAAGATTTACATGGATCTTGCTGGGACTGGAGAGTTTGAGTTAAAAGGAAAGGCTGGATAGGCTAGGACTTTTCTCCCCTGGAGTGTAGGAGGTTGAGGGGTGACCTTATTTCAGTTTATGAAATCATGAGGGGCATAGATAAAGTGATTAACAAAAGTCTTTCCCTAGGTTAGGGGATTTCAAAACAAGGGGGCACATATTTAAGATGAGAGGAGAAAGATTCAAAAGGGACCTGAAGGGCAACTTTTTCACACAGAGGCTGATTTGTATATGGAATAAACTGCCAAAGGAAGTGGACGATGCAGGTACAGTTCCCACATTTAAAAGATATTTGGACAGCTACATGAAAAGGAAAGGTTTGAAGGGATATAGAGTCATAGAGTTTTACAGCATGGAAATAGACTGTTCAGTCCAACTTGTCCGTGCTACCCAGATATAGACTGATCTAGTCCCATTTGCCAGCATTTGGCCCATATCCCTCTAAACTCTTCGAATGGACTGAGGAATTGGCAGGTGGAGTTTAATTTAGGTAAGTGTGAGGTGTTGCATTTTGGTAAGGCAAATTGGGGCAGGACTCATGCAATTAATGGAAGGGCCCTGGAGAATGTTGCTAAGCAAAGAAATCTTAGAGTGCAGGTGCATAGTTCCTTGAAAGTGGAGTTGCAAATAGGATGGTGAAGAAGGTGTTTGACATGTTTGTCTTTATTGGGCAGAACATTGAGTATAAAAGTTGGGATGTCATGCTGCAGCTGTACAGAACTTTGGTCAGGCCACATTTAGAATACTGTGTCCAATTCTGGTCTCCCTGCTACAGGAAAGATGTTGTGAAACTTGAAAACTTGGTTCAGAAAAGATTTAGTAGGATGTTGCTGGGGTTGGAGGGCTTGAGCTCCAGTGAGAGGTTAAATAGTCTGCAGCTTTTTTCCCTTGAGTGTCAGAGGCTGAGGAATGAACTTTTATAGAAGTTTATAAAATCATGAGGGGCATGGATAGGCTAAATAGCCAAAGTACTTTTCCAAGGGTAGGGGAGTCCAAATCTTGAGAGAACAGGCTTAAGGTGAGAGGGGAAAGATTTAAAAGGGACCTGAGGCAGAAGGTGATGTGTGTATGGAATGAGCTGCCAGAGGAAGTGGCAGAGGCTGGTACTGAGTGGATACACGAACAGGGAGTGGGCCAAGCGCAGACAAGTAGGACTAGTTTAGTTTGGGAAACTTGATTGGCATGGATGAGTTGGACTGAAGGGTCTGCTTTCATGCTGTATGACTCTATGACTTGGCCTCCACAGCCTTTTGTGGTAATGAGTTCTACAGATTCATCACCCTCTGGCTGAAGAAATTCTCCTCATCTTTGTTCTAAAGGGCCATCCCTTCTCTCTGAGGCTGTCTGTCCTATTGATGGCAACATCTTGTCCACACCCAATCTATCCATGACTCTCAGTATTCTGTAAGTTTCAAAGAGATACCCCCTCATCCTTCTAAACTCCATTGGGACCCAGAGTCCTCAACTGCTCCTCATATGACAACCCATTCATCTCTGGTATCATTCTTGTAAATCTCCACTGAAGCCCCTCTGATGCCAGCATGCCCTTCTTTAGACCTGAGACCTAAAACTGCTCACAATATTCCAAATGCAGTCTGACCAGAGCTTATACAACATTAGTAGTATATCTCTGCCCTTGTATTCTAGCCCTCTTGAAATGAATGCGAACATTGAGCTTTCCTTCCTAACTGCCAACTGAACCTACGTGTTAACCTTAAGAGAATCCTAAACTAGAGCTCCCAAGTCCTCTTGTGCTTCAGATTTCCAAAGCCATTCCCTTTTTAGAACATAGTCTATGCCTCTATTCTTCCTACCACAGTGTATAATGTCACACTTTCCCACATGGTATTCCACCTGCAACATCTTTGGCCATTCTCCTAGCCTGTCCAAGTCCTTCTGTAGCTTCGCCGCTTCCTCAAGACTACCAGTCCTTCCACCTATATTTGTGTCATCTGCAAACTTAGCAACAATGTCCTCAGCTCCTTCATCCAAAACATTAATGTATAACATGAATAGTTGTGGTCCTAACATGGACCCCTGTGCAACTCCACTAGTCACTGGCTACCATCCTGAAAAAGACTTCTTTATCCCCACTCTCTGCCTTCTGCCAGTCAGCCTATATTCTATCCGTACCTTGACTCTAACACCATGGGCTGTTATCTGATTTAGCAGCCTCCTGTGCAACACCTTGTCAAAGACCTTCTGGAAATCCAAACAGATCATACACTGGCTCTCCTTTATCCGACTTACAATTCTTTGAGGAGGTAATGAGTAACAGATTTGTCAGGCATGACAATTGATGAAGCCATGCTGACTGACCCCTATTTTACCAATAATTTCCAAGTACTTTACAATCTCATTCTTAATAATGGAGTCTAAAATCTTACCTACGGTCGAGGTCAGGCTAACCGGCTTATAGTTTCCTGTCTTTTGATTCCCTCCCTTCTTAAACAGTAATGTTATGTTAGCCATTTTCCAATCCTCTGGGACCCTCCCTGACTCCAGTGATTCCTGTAACATTACCACCAAGGCTTCTACAATCTCCTCAGCCATCTCCTTCAGAACTCTGGGTGTAGTCAAATTGGCCCAGATGATTTATCCACCTTCAGACCATTCACCTTCCTCAGAACTTTTCCTTAGTGATGGCCACTTGACTCACCTCTACCCCCCGATCTCTTGAAGTTCTGGTAGATTGCTGGTCTTTCATGTGAAAACTGATGCAAAGTATCTATTCAGTTCCTCTGCCATTTTTTTTATTCTCCGTTACTACTCGGTAGCCTCATTTTCCAGTGATCTAATGTCCACTCTTGCTTCTCTGTTACCTTTTAGATATCATTAAAAAAAACTCTCTCAATCTTCATGTATATTACTAGCTAGCTTACTGCCATAGGTGATCTTCTGCCCCCTTGTTACTCTTTTAGGTTATTCTCTGCTGTTTTTAAAGACTCTCCAATTCTCTGCTTCCCATTAATCTTTACCATGTGGTTTTTTTGTTTGCTTTTCTGCTGTCCTTACCCCCCACCAACCGCCACCACCAGATAGTATGTTTCTTCTTCCTTCGGATGAATTTCTACTGTGCCTCCCAAATTACTGCAGAAACTCCTGCCATTTCTGCTCTACTGTCTTCCCTGCTAGAAATCACCCCCCCCCCCCCCCCGTCGACTTCCAATCAACTCTG
The DNA here is from genome assembly GCA_024137785.1 of Ginglymostoma cirratum. NCBI lineage: Eukaryota > Metazoa > Chordata > Chondrichthyes > Orectolobiformes > Ginglymostomatidae > Ginglymostoma > Ginglymostoma cirratum. Next base: position 9,370,107 of record JAHRHZ010000051.1, read on the forward strand.
GCCAGCTCCTCCCTCATGACTTTGTAATTACCTTAACTTGATTGTAATACCGTCACAACTGATTCAAACATCTCCGTCTGAAACTGCAGGTTGAATTCTATCATATTGTGGTTACTGCCCCCTAGCATTTCCTTTTCCTTGAGCTCTCACATCAAGTCTGCTTCATTATACATCTCTAAATTCCAGAACTGCCTATTCTCCAGTGGGGTCTACCACAAGCTGCTTTAAAAAAAAATTTTGTGGACATTACACAAATTCATTTTCTTGAGATCCACTACCAACCTGACTTTTCCAGTTCATTTTTCCATTCCAAGAATCACAATTCCTGGGAATGGTTGCTAGGAAAAGAAACTAAAGACGGTTCAAGTCCCCTAGACCTGATGCTGTTCATCCTAAGATCTTAAAAGAATTGACTGGAGAGATGGTGAATGCTTTAGTTGTAATCTTCCTAAGTTTCCTAGATTCTGGAAATATCCCAGTAATTGTAAAATTGTCAATGTAACAACCCTCTTCAAGAAAGAAGGAATCCATTGTTAATGAAATAGCAGCACTTTTCAAAAGTAACAGTACAATCGGGGGGTGTCTCCATGGTTTTCTGAATTGTAAAACATGTTTGACTAATTTATTTGTCTATTGAGACAGATCAGGCAGGCTGATAAAAGGGGAGTGAGTAGATATACTGCATATGGGTTTTCAACAGGCATTCAATATAATGCTTCCTAAATGGTTCCTACACAATTTTAGAGCTCATGGTGTTGGGACTGATATATCAACTTGGATGGATCATGGATTAAAAGTGGGAAACAGTCAGGATTAGTGGAACATTTTTACATTGGCAAACTGTAACTAGGAGTACCGCAGGGATCAGTGCTGGGACCTCCGGTATTTACAATCTATATTAATGATTTTGATGAAGGAACTGGCTGTTTTGTAGCCAAGTGTGTTGACCATGATAGAAGGGAAAACAAGTTGTGAGGAGGATACCTAGGGCAGGATTTTCCCCTTCTGGTGTGGCTTGAGCAATGGCAAGTGCGTTGAGAAAATATGGTGAGAATGAAGAAATTGGATTCTTAACATCGAGAAACAATTTCTCACATTTTCCCCTCAAGCCTTAAATGATGATTTTTGCCACTGAGCAATTGACTACCTAGTTTCCATGTGTTTGCATCTTATTTATTTGCACCTTCCAATTCTTCTCTCCTTCCCCGAGAAACTGGACATGAATCCCAGCATGTTAATCAGAGCAGGACCCTGGTGACGGTAGCACATTGAATGTGTGACCCACTCAGCATGCAACAGCTTCTTCAGAACAATGTCCCTGTCTGCTCCATGGTCACCATTCTCCACAATACTTTGTCTGCACAAGTTGGTATTGGCAAACCACCATCCTCACCACATCATCTTGGCTTATCTCAGACCAACCCTCACATCATTCAGCCCTTCACCACTTTACTTGGGGACTGCTGGACCCCTATGACTTGTTTCTGCCAGGTTGACTTGCACATAGGGACAGAGACACAACTGTCCCACCTACACTGGATGGATTTGCACTCACATAGATGCACACTTTCTGCTCTTAGCTGGCTTTCTTAGTGTTTGATTATGTACCATTTACTTGGAGGCTGCCAATCACTGTATACCTACATTTCTTTCTTAGTGTGCACATACTTCTTGTGAGTTTATCTCCAATAGGGTGTTCTATCTGATGCGGCAATGCTTATCTCCTGTGACATGAGAAACTGGACATGGTAATAGAGAATATAACAGACATGTATGACAACCAACTATAATGTACATGAGTGTTTAGGTGAGTGTAATCTGTTAGGTTACAGAAGAGAAGCATATTTCAGGTAATATGCCATGCTTCAAGTGATTCAAGATAAGCTGGAATATGAGACCTATATGCCCTTGGGTCATATACTATGATACAGTAGATAATGACTGACTGTCTCTTAAATGTACACTGACTGTAAGACATAACACATACCCCTTTCTTTAAAAAGAAAAACATCCCTTACATGTTTTTATATCCCATACTGATATGCATGTTTTGTCTAGGCATGTGTTGTCAATTCAATAATTATACAAACAAGTAAAACAGAATTTACAAGACTAATGTTTCAAAATTCAATGTCATTGCTCTGGAGGTTTGATAACTTGACCTGATCTGATGATGATATGCCCAACTGGAGAGGTATACATTGTTCTTAGTTGCATTTGCTTTACAATTTGGTTGCCTTGCTGCTGGTTGCTAACACTCGATATCATGGAGTGTTTGTCCTTACTGTCCTGTGTATGACTGGAATTCCATGCATTAGTCTGCAGCTTGTGCAAACAACTTAAATGGCAAACATACTGCACATGCTTCAAGCAAAGATCCTTATATGAATGTCGGAGGGGAGCAGGCCTTAGTGGGTGAGTGGTGGGATCCCTATTGTCAGTCAGGAGATATCGCCACTGTCAGCCAAACGGCTGTGCAGGCATTTAATCGGATGCTTGGTCTACCAGAGTCCTTGAAGATCAGAGTTTGGGTATGGATAGTCCTGCAGATCAAGTCCATGGAATCTGAGAATTGCATGTCAGTCAGCCAGGATGTTGAGACATGTCTGCTGAACGGGTTTCTAGGGGGATAGAGGTGAGTTGTACGAATGGACAAAATTTTGGTGGGTCGAATATATTGTAGGAAAATGTGAAGTTATTCAGTTTGGTAGAAAAAAAATGGAAAAGCAGACTTTTTTTTAATGGAAAGAGATACAGAGGGCCTTGATGCAGAGGGATCTGGATGTCTTCATACACGAATTACAAAAAAATTATCTTGTAGGTACAGCGAGTAATTAGGACTCCCAGGAATGTGGGCTTTTTTTTTTTTGAAAGTGGCATGGAGTATAAAAGTAGGGGAGTCTTGTTACAACTGGACAGAGTTGGTGAGACTGCACCTGGAGTGCTGTGTAGAGTTTTGGTCTTCATATTTAAGGAGGGCCACTTTTGCATGCAGTTCAGACATTATTAGATTGATTCCAAGAATGAAAGGTCTGTCTTTGGGCCCATACTCATTGCAGCTTAGAGTAATGAGAGGGGATTTTATTGAAATAAAGGATTCTGAGGATAGAATGTTTCCCCTTGTAGAGTTAGCCAGAACCAGGAGGCACAGTTTTAGAATAAACAACCTCCCATTTAAGTCAAATATGAGAAGGAATATCTTCCTCGGAATATTGTTAATCTTTGGAATTCTCTACCTCAGCAAGCAGTGAAGGCTGATTCAATTAATATCTTAGTTTGATTTTTGATCTTCACGGGAGTCTGAGGACTAGCAGGGATGGAGGGGAGTTCAGGCAGGAAAATGGAATTGAAGGCACAGTCAGATCAGCTGTGATCTTATTGAATGTAGGATAAGGTTTGAGGGACTGATGGCCGACGACTCCTATTTGGCATATTGTTATGTTCACTTGGTCTAAGCCTGAATATCTCCTTGGGCAGTGTTGTTTGAGGACATTCATGTGAGGCATTTGGAGATGCTTTAATAGCTAAAAGGTGTTCTCTGGATTATTATCACTGTTTATTTCTTAAATACTGGAGTGACAGCCACAATTTTATAATTCAAAGAAACAATACCTGAGTGTTGAACACTTTGGACAGTGATGATTAACATTCATTCCTGAGGTCAGTATCATCATGAAGTCTTGTAGCTGTTTCAGTCTCCAAACTAATTATTTTTGAAATACCTTTCTTACTGGTTGTGTGAATGGGAAGGTCAAATCCTCCTTAGAACAGGTAACTGACTCTGATGCCTCTGGCTTCTCAAGGCATTCACCAATCAAGGTATGCTCTGACCACCGTCCCAACAAACAGCAATATATCTGACACCCCTTTACCCTGTGCTTAATTCTCTCGATGCAGCTATGCCAATAGGTCATTGAAGTCCCTACTGCCTTTAATTTAGTCACCTCTCTTTGTGTCTAAATATTTAACCTTTCTGTTGAGAGCAAGTAGAAACAGAAAAGTATCAAAATAAGAATGGGAGAGACCATAGTGAATAACTTCAGTTAGGGGAGTCTAGAACAAGAAGAATGACATTAAAATTAGAGCTGTGTTGTTCAGGAAGCACTTCTTTACACTACAGATAATGAAAATCTAAAACTCTTTCCTTCCACCCCAGCCCTAAAGAACTGTTGGCCTTAATCTAATTTCTAACTTAAAAACTGAGGTTTAGTTTTGATCAGTGAATGTGTTTAGTATTGTGAAACCAAGGTGTGTCAATGGAGTTGAGATAGGCATTCCCACATAATTGAATGATGGGATAGACTGAAAACACTGAATGACCTTCCCCTGTTCCTATGTCCCTAAAATGAAGGTGAGGATGGAAATCATATTATATCCAGGGTACAGCTTTAGCACCCACTTCAGCTTCCAGTTCAGCATATCTTTACTTTTAAGGTTTCAATGCAAATACACTGTTAGTCAGACATGTCCATTTTTCCAGTTGCATTGCACAGAACCACCAACCTACCCTACCCACCCCCCGCCCCCCCCACCCCAGGGTTCAGTTTGTGGGGGAGTTCTCAGCAGAAAGCTCACATTCTGATTCCAAATAAGAGGATCCTGAAAATTCAGCCTGTCATTTTGGGAGAGGTGAAGGTGTTAAGCCCGACCGGCTGGTTATGGGTGTTTGCATTGGTGGCTTCAGACTGAACAGTCAGTTTAGCAAAAAGGGAGAGGGTGGGTTCTGCTGGGGGAATGGCCCTCCTTGTGAGGAGAGTTGACTCGTTGGTGACCTGCTGCTCACAGCTGAGTTGCACCTGCACTGTGCAACATAAAACCCCATTGTAATGTTTACTAAACAAGCAGAACCCATCTCGCTCTTTTCATTTCATAATCCGTTAATGGGTGGCGTCTGTCGCCTAGGGAGCCATTGAATTGGTCGATGCCACTGTTTTGCCAATATGTACCAGTTGCGGATGATTTAAGTTCCTGCTTTTCTCTTCCAGATATTCATCACCGTGAATTGTCTCAGCACTGACTTCTCCTCACAAAAGGGGGTGAAAGGACTTCCCCTTATGATACAGATCGACACCTACAGCTACAACAACCGCAGCAACAAACCCATCCACAGAGCCTACTGCCAGATCAAAGTGTTCTGTGACAAGGTGTGGTGCACAAAGCATGCTGAAGGGGCTGGTGTTTTTTTCTAAAAAAGGCTTCTCAACTTCCCAAAACACTGTTAGGAGCGACAGGTTTATTATCGTTAGAAAGCTCCTGTGCAATCGCAGATGCACATCGAGTTCCCTTCTCAAAGGAGAAGAATGGCCTGCGTGATTATTGCTAAAATGAAATGTATAGGCGTTCTAATCCTACAGGCTGGGCAAGCCATTTAATTTTCTTAAACACATTTTATTTGCTCCCTCAAACCAAGATCTCCTTCAGCTTGTCCGTTTTCAATACAGTATTGCACAGTAAATCCTGCACAAATATTTGAGGTTTCATAATGGACCTTATGGGGACTAAAGCTATTGGAGCTGTCAGGTTAATACTTTTGTACCTTGTTAAAACAATGAGAGAGCACCATCTAGTGTTGGTATTTAAGCAGTGACACAGACGCAGCTCCAATGAAGAGTTCAATTGATTTTACCATGTTCTGGAGTCTTTATAGTTCACGGAAATTGTTCCCATAGTTCTGTTTCTGAGCTACACTTCAGTGTCAAAATAAAAACTTTTGTTTATATAAGGGCACCTTCAATGAAATAAAACAGCCCAAGGCATTTCACTGAAGTATTATGAACCAAAATGTCTTGAAATGCTGCAGTCCATGTGGTTAGAGTACTTCCTCAATAACTATAACTTGGAGCAGTTTTCTACAATGCAGCAGCTTCCTAGATCATTCCCCGAGGGCACTTAAAAGCCAACTACATTGGGATGGATCAGGTATGTTGAGAAGGTCTATGAATAGTTAGGCAGCTGAGGATGAGGTCAAATTGGTTAATCTTTCATGTTCAGACCCAGTCTAACAGTACAAAAGCAAGTTTTAAGAAGAACAAAGTCTGCAAGAAGGATAAAGACAGGTTAAGTTCAAAAAAATTGCAGAAGGATTATAATGTGGAAAAATGTGATTTTGTCCACTCTAATCAGAAGAGGATAGAAGCAAGTTATTATTTAATTGAAGCGTGAGTGCAGAATGTTGTGGCACAGAGGAACCTGGGTATCTTTATACATGAACACATGAGGAAAAGGAAGTAATTAGGAATGCATATGGAATATTGACCCTTATTGAAGGGATATGGATTATGAAAGTAAGAAGTTTTGCTACAACTATATGGAGCATTGGTGAGACTGCACCTCAACTGCCAAGTACAATTTTGGTCTTGTTTGTGTAAGGAGGGGCACACTTGCTTTGGAAGTAGTTCAGAGAAAATCCACAAGGCTGATTCCTAAAATGAGGGGCATGTCTTATGAGGAAAGGTTGAACAGGTTGGGTCTTTACTCTTTGAAATTGCAAAGAATGAGAGAGGTGATTTTAGTGAAACAGATGACATGGGCTTGATATGATAGATGCTGGGCAGATTTACCGGTTATGGGGAGGCTGGAGCTTTTGGGTTAACCCTAATACTATCATAGTTCCAGAATAAAAGACCAACTATTTAAGATGAAAGTAAGAACGAATTTCTTCTCCCTGAGGGTTGGTGATCTTTGAAATTCTAGACCTCATAAAGAATTGGAAACTGAATCATTAAATATATTCAGGGCTGAATGGACACACCTTTGGCCAATAAGAGAATCAAAAGTTAATCTGATCTTGTTGAATGGCCAGGCAGATTCAAAGGGATGAATGCCCTGCTCCTGTTTCTGTTTTTGTATTTCCATTCCAATAGATGTGTCTTCTAATTTTTGATCTGCTTACTTAGTGCATAATTGGAATCCCTTACTCTCATTCATACCCTTGTTTCCTTCCAGTAATGTTCAGGAGCTAAGCAGGGGGCAGAACTGAGTGAGAGGCTTCTTTGCTCTTTTCTTTAGCTGGTAGCCATGAAATGTCATAGAGTTCACAGCATTCAATGAAGGTGTCTCAGCTACATTCCATTCAGCCCCTAAATCTGTGGGTTATTCCTGCCAATAGGGACAGGGATGGTGGTAGAGAAATGGAAGGTCAGCTGATGGATATGTCTCTGCAAGTACAGTGATGTTTGGATCTTGCTTACCAGACTGCACTTTGAACTTTGGCATCAATAACCCCCTAAAAATCAATGAGGATGAGTGTTGATTGCCTAATCCACTCTGCTGATGAGTCCATTGAATATTTCTCTTATTATTCAGTTTTATAGTGGCTGTTTATAAATCACTTCAAAAGTCATGTTGTGGGATTGGAGTTATATGGCAGATAAGAGTGTAAGCATAGGAACAGAAGTAGGCCATTCAGCTCATTGAGTCTGCTGTGCCATTCAATGAGATCATGGCTGATATGGCGCACTGACCTCTACATTGCTGAGACCAGGCGCCAACTCTCTGACACCTCCTCCTACCGCCCCCTGGATCATGACCCCACCCCCGAGCACCAAACCGTCATCTCCCAAACCATCCACAACCTCATCACCTCAGGTGACCTCCCACCCACAGCCTCCAACCTCATCGTTCCCCAACCCTGCACCGCCCGCTTCTATCTCCTCCCCAAAATCCACAAACCTGACTGCCTTGGTCGACCCATTGTCTCCGCCTGCTCCTGCCCCACCAAACTTATCTCCACCTATCTCGACTCCATTTTCTCCCCCTTGGTCCAGGAACTCCCTACCTACGTCTGTGACACTACCCACGCCCTCCGCCTCCTCCAGAACTTCCAATTCCCCGGTCCCCGACACCTCATTTTTACTATTGACGTCCAGTCCCTATACACCTGCATTCCCCATGCAGACAGCCTAAATGCCCGCCGCTTCTTCCTGTCCCGCAGGCCTGACCAGTCCCCCTCCACGGACACCCTCATCCGCTTAGCCGAACTCGTCCTCACCCTCAACAACTTCTCTTTCGATTCCTCCCACTTCCTACAGACAAAGGTGGTGGCCATAGGTACCCACATGGGCCCAAGCTATGCCTGCCTCTTTGTAGGTTACGTGGAACAATTGCTCTTCCGTACCTACACTGGCCCTAAATCCCACCTCTTCCTCCGCTACATTGATGACTGTATCGGCGTCGCCTCGTGCTCCCACGAGGAGCTCAAGCAGTTCATCCACTTCACCAACACCTTCCACCCCCAACCTGAAGTTCACCTGGACCATCTCTAACACCTCCTTCACCTTCCTGGACCCCTCTGTCTCCATCTCGGGTAACCACCTAGAAACCGACATCCATTTCAAGCCCACCGACTCCCACAGCTACCGAGAATACACCTCCTCCCACCCACCTTCCTGCAAAGATGCCATCCCCTATTCCCAATTCCTTCGCCTCCGCCGCATCTGCTCCCAGGATGATTCCACTCCGGTACATCTCAGATGTCCTCGTTCTTCAAGGACCGCAACTTCCCCCCCGCAGTGGTTGAGAACACCCTCAACCATGTCTCCCACGTTTCCCACAACTCATCCCTCACACCCCGTCCCCGCAATAACAACCAAAACAGAATCCCCCTCGTCCTCACGTACCACCCCACCAACCTCCGGATCCAATGCATCATCCTCCGACACTTCCACCATCTGCAATCTGACCCCACCATCAGACATTTTTCCCTCCCCACCCTTGTCTGCTTTCCGGAAGGACCACTCTATCCATGACTCCCTTGTCCGCTCCACACTCCCCTCCAGCCCCGCCATACCCGGCACCATTCCCTGCAACCGCAGGAAGTGCTACACTTGCCCCTACACCTCCTCCCTCACCCCCATCCCAGGCCACAAGAAGACTTTCTACATCAAGCAGATGTTCACCTGCACATCTGCTAATGTGGTATACTGCATCCGCTGTTCCTGTTGTGGCCCCCTCTACATCGGGGAAACCAAGCAGAGGCTGGGGGACCGCTTTGCAGAACACCTGCGCTCGGTTTGCAATAAGCAACTGCACCTCCCAGTCGCGAACCATTTCAACTCCCCCTCCCATTCCTCAGACGACATGTCCATCCTGGGCCTCCTGCAGTGCTACAACGATGCCACCCAAAGGTTGTAGGAACAGCACCTTATATTCCGCTTGGGAACCCTGCAGCCCAAAGGTATCGCTGTGGATTTCACAAGCTTCAAAATCTCCCCTCCCCAACCGCATCCCAAAACCAGCCCAGCTCGTCCCTGCCCCCCTAACCTGTTTTTCTTCTCATCTATCCCCTCCTCCCACCTCAAGTCACACCCCCATTTCCTATCTACTAACCTCATCCCGCCCCCTTGACCTGTCCATCCTCCCTGGACTGACCTATCTCCTCTCTACGTCCCCACCTACACCCACCTTTACTAACTCCATCCCCGCCTCTTTGACTTGTTTGTCTCTTCTCCACCTGTCTTCTCCTCTATCCATCTTCTATCCGCCTCCCCCTCTCTCCCTAATTATTTCAGAACCCTCTTCCCCTCCCCCATTTCTGAAGGAGTTTCTAAGCCCGAAACGTCAAACTTTCCTGCTCCCATGGTGCTGCTTGGCCTGCTGTGTTCATCCAGCTCTACACCTTGTTATCTCAGATTCTCCAGCATCTGCAGTTCCTATTATCTCTGATAACCCTCAACTCCATTTTCTTGCCTTTTCTCCTTTAATTCCTTTAGAGATAAAGAAAACTTCCAACTCAGCCTTGAATTTACTTCACGAGCCTGCCTCTTTAGCTGTTTGCAGTGAGGAATTCCACAGATTCACTACTCTCTGAGAGAAGAAATTTCTCTTCATCTGTGTCTTGAAAAAGCGACTCATTATTTTTGAGCTAATTTGCTTTTAATGACAGTATGACAGGTTTTGTGGTTACCTTTTCTGGTGTTAGGCACAGCTGATCTGATTCTTGTTAACAAAGTCTCACTGTGGCATGTGAAATGATGATCTTTGAGTTGCTAATCCAATGCCCTAACCAATAGACCACTGTACAGATTAGCTTGTTCATTCCATTGCAAGTAGTGGCTCATTCCTAACTTCCACTGTTGTTGCAAGGCTCAAGTGAACAACTTTTGGAAAGAGAAATAATTCAAGATTTTGATTCTTCAAAAATAAATCTCTGTACTTTAGGTTCAAATAGAGCCTGTGTTCTGGTGCTGATTGCCTTTACAGTTGTAGTCCAGAGATTTCTAGCTATCAGATCCTTTTTCTCCAGGGAGCAGAGAGGAAAATCCGAGATGAAGAGCGGAAACAGAACCGGAAGAAAGGGAAAGCTGCGGGAACGGCAAACCAAGTAAACCCTTGTAAGCAGATTCAGTCATGAATCCTGTTTTTATTTTGACTTGAGAATCTATTTTTATCTCTAAATTCCTTTGGGATAATCATATGTTTCCTGCCTGTCTTCAGCATCAGAAGGTAAATTGAGCAATGCAGCCTTGCAGAAGAGAAGTGATGCTACTTTCTTCAAGACCATGACTGACCTGGAATCCCAGCCAGTTCTCTTCATACCAGACATTCACTTCGGGAACCTCCAGAGGAGTGGGCAGGTAAAATCAATCTCTCCTGCATCGCCTGAGAGGCAGAGTCATCTTCGAGCATCTTCATTTTTAAAGGATGGAACAGTAATGTTTATTTAATTTGTACATTTATATTTCTCCAGTTGTCTTTCCCTTTCCCCATGGGGTGGAACTTGTTGACTGATAATGTCAGTGTTTGAAGCCAGAGCTATTTTAATCTGTACATCTCCATTGTCACATTATGTAATGCAGTGATGCATTGAATCACAGTGTTTGTTTGGGAGAGAAGTAAGGGGTGGAATGTCAAATTTAAGATTACCCTGTTTATTATGGTTGCTGAGCTTTTAACGAATTCTGTTCACCTTTGACTTATCTGATCATTGCTTATTGCAAAATGCTGTTTTTAAAGGTGCCACACTCCGCTGGCACTATCTTTTAAATAAGCTAATGTGTTTATTGCTCCTATGCAAATAACTTCGTCTTAAGTCATCTTTTTCTTGAATATTTGTAATTTTTGTATGCATGGTGGAATGTATAAGGAGGGGTAAGTGGATAGTGTTTTGCCGTGGGTCCTGTGACTGACAGGAGTCCATGGAAAAGGATGAAGGACTTGAATAGCAAACAGCTGTTTTGTGATAGTTAGCCTTTTTATTTTAAAAGAACTTATTGCAGTGGACAGAGCTGAAGAAATATTGGTTTGTGTGTGCGTGTCTGTGTGAGAGAAAGAGAGAACTTTCCCAGTTCAGCAAATGACAACAATCCAGTCAGCAAGTGGTGAGTGTACATTTCTGACCAGAGGTGCACTGTCCACCTAGTTATTAAGGAAGGATTTAAAAAGACACAGTTTAATCCATGAAATAAGCCCATTGGCCAGTAAGGACTAGAGACTCCTCTTCATGATTGGTTTCTGTAGGCACCCTGTACCATAATGGCTGCAGTATGGCAAAACTATCCCCACGATTTCCTGCCATTTAGCAGGGAAGTAACTTTGTTGATTCATTGAACCAGAATGAACTGGAATGTTCCTTTACTTGTCAGAGAGCTGAGTGCTGTCATTCCTGCTTACCCATTATCCCATGCCTCTTCCATCACTCTTGTTCCAGTTTCTGTGCCAACCCTCGATTGTCCTCCACGCTCCTCAGGGATTGAAGCACAATTCCTGGACCCACTCCCCCCCGAGGACTGAGCTGGCCTGTACAGTGAACTGATGTTGCAGAACTGTGTTCACTCGCTTCCATTCTAAAGGAACTCCGTAACGGGGGAGCATCGACTCATTTCGTTCACATTCAGGCCAGATGGCATTCCTGCATTGCAGGCCCGTCTCCTTTGGTACATTTTAAAGGGGAAGGGGGGATTACGATGCACAAAAAGTCTTTTGGGGAAGTTTTGTTTGTGAAGAACGAAGAGTCATGTTGCATTTCTCACCCGTCTGCCATGTTTTGATATGATTTACCTTGCCTTGCCATGTCATACACCAAAAATAGAAGGACCAAATACTAGTCACATTTTTAGATATAATACAGATTCAAAAGGCTTTAAATAAAGTGGCTGATAGTCTTAAAATGTGTGTAAGAATGCTAAACCATCTGCCTGCACACAAATTAATGGAAGACTTTAAAAATTAATTTCTGGGATGTGCGTGTAACTGGCTAGGCCAGGTTTTACTGCCCATCCCCAATTACTTTTGAGTAAGTGATGATAGCCTCTGTTTTGATCACTGCCGTCCATCCGGTGTAGATACAGCTGAAGTGCAATTGGGAAAGAGTTTTGAGGGTATGACATGGTGACAGTGACCAGCGCACCGATGAACTATTCTGATGAAAAGTTATTGACCTGAAATGTCAACTGAACTCCGCACAGAACCTGCCTGACTGCTCAGTTTCTCTAGAATTATTTGTTTTAGTTCCAAGCAAGGTTGACTGTCACACGAAAGGAATATTTGTGTGATAATGTTTCCATGCACCATCTGCTGTTGCTGCCTCTCAGTGGTAGGGGTTGCAGATTTGAATCATGCTTGTAAAGTTTGGCAAGTTGCTGCATTTCATTTTGTATGTGGTGCCCTCTGCTGCCACAATGCACTGCTGGTGGATGAAGTGAATGCTCAAGATGGTTTGACAAGCAAGATGCTGAACTTTGAGTGTTGTTGGAGCTGCACACATCCAGGCAAGTGGGGAGGATTCTATCACAGTCCTGATTCATGCCTTGTAAAAGGTTCTGGGGGGAGTCAGGAGGTGAGTTACTTGCTGCAGGATTCCCAGCCCCTAAATTATGTTGACCTGTACAAGTGAATTGGAGCCAGTAACTTGTGTGCTCAAACATTAGAAAATAACAAGAGGGAGAACTACAAAAGCTCAAAGTAGTCATATTTGCAGGAAAAGACAGAACTGGAAATTACCAATGGTGAGGAGATTTCAAGTTGATGCAATGTTGGAAATTTTGCTTCCACCCTAATACAAAGACAGACTTCCCTTTTGTCAGGTTTCTGAAGTGATGTTCTTTCTTTTTGTAGATGTACAGTGTCAGCAGTGATGACATGGAGAGAGAAGGGTGAGCATTCCATTTGTTTTTGTGTATATTCTTCTGCCTGAAAGCTCTGGAAAATTTCAGCAATCTGAGCTAAAGGTTTACAACAGTGTCTGAATAACAAAGGAAAATTTTTACTAAAAGGTGAAAGATACCCTTATTGCCCAGGCAATTATGGAGATCATTATGTAGAATTCCAGAATTTAAAAGTATCTTTGACAAGGGCAGTCACAAGTATGAACACTTACAGACCACTGGTCTCATAAATGGCTTATTGTAATTCATGGGCAGAATTTTCCCTGCCATTGAAAGGTAGCTAGGGGTATGCTCAGTAAATTCCTAGCCAGCGGAGGGGATGTGTAGTGTGCTTACAGTCAATGAAGGGGACACTGTGTGTGTTCCTGGCCAGTAGAGAAGGTGGGGGAGTGCTGCTCTGCGTGTTCCTGGCCAGTGGACGGGTGCTCATTGTGCAGTTGGCTTCTGGGGTGGGGCATAATTCGAGAGTGGGACCAGATTTGATCTGGTGGGAAAGCAGTTGAAGTGATAAAAAAGATACCTACACATCTTTTCAGCTGTGACTTCCTTCTTTCCCAATGCGGCCTGGCTTCCACACTGTACCTGCACCTCACCTGGCTCACCTGGCACAGCAAGGAGAGCTTCTTCAGAGAAACTGACAACCTGGGAAGGCTTTGATCAGTTACAATGAAGAGCTTCAGTCGTGTTGGGATGATGTACTGCTGTTCAGAGCACTTCTCTCGGAGAGCACTGTCACTGATTGGCAGGTGAGTGCCAACTTCTTGGCAACCATGTCACCTGCCTGGCCCCTCCCTGCCAACAGCAGGCTTCATATCCACCTCTGCTGGCAGGAGGCAACACTTGGGACCTGGATGTAAGAGTCAAGGTCAGCGCTTTGCCAAGAAATCGGCTCACACTCGCCTATCAGCTCTTAACAATTGGAATTGTTATGAGTGGGACTGACACGTTAGTCACCACCTATTACGCTAACCATCCTCCCCAACCCCAACTCAGTCGTGAAGGGGGGTAATATGCTTCCTTGGTAATCAAATGCATCTTCAGTCTCAATTGTAAAAAAAAAATCAAAACAGCCACTAGGTTTACACTTGAAACAGTGGAAGATGTTTTTCTTCAAATGATCGTTTAACAACCAATTGTATGTTGTTCCGGGATACTAAAATAAGTACATTAAACACAGGAAATAAAAAGGACCAAATGTTCTTCTGTAATTCATTATTACTTTGTGTGAAGGTTATGCCTTCTTTGCATAGAAATTTAATCTTTGCATATAACTCAAAGTTGTTTGGTGGTGGGCTTGGGATTTTTGACACGAGTTTTTGTTTTGCAGTGTCCTTGTAAAAAGGTTGTTCCGATCATTAGAAGATGAGTATCCCCCAACAGCTACAAAGCAAATAAGAGAGGATATCCATAAAAAAGGTAAGTACCTGACCACCACCATCATCATCATCATCATCATCATCTTTTTAAATTAAAATGGTGATGTAAGGATCTTCTATCTGGGTTTCCTACAGAGTTTGGCTGAAATACCACCATAAGGCAAATATGTTGTTGTGATCCATTGAACTGCATTTATTTGGGAAACAAAATTATCAGACTACTCTAAGTTTTGCTAGGGAGTAGTGTTACATCTGTGAATTACAGACAGAGTTTGCTGTGAACTTTGACAATGGCCACTTGGGAAATTTTAAGCTACGTTTTTGCACTTTATGTGCAGCGCTGTCAATCATGCAAAACCTTCGGCAAAGATCTATGATAAATCAGTCGCCAAAACGGTGTAATCATAACCATCCAAAAATAAGACTTCCTTTTGAACTGGGATGATCTGATCATTTAAAATTGTCAGTAACCTCCCCAAATAGTTAAATCAGCCAGTGCTCATTGCAAACCAGCTCCATTTGAATGCCATCAATGTTTGACGCAGTTGTACTTTCAGGATTACTAAGATATAAGATCTGAAATGAATTACAGTTATTCTATCATCACAATTTGGTTTTTAGTGGGAAAGATACCAGTTATATTTATGAAGTTGTTTTAAGTATTGTCTTCCAAAATGTTGACCAAAGAATAATTTATTTAGCTATGGAAAGGAACAGTCTGATTTACAAAATATTTTGATACAGCATGTGATAGGATAGGGCTTGATTTGCTAGATTTGTACTGATTTGTTTAAAATTAGCACTTAAAAGACCCGGAGAAGTAGCAGTAGGTTGTTACACTGTATCTTAAGAAGGGTTTAATGGTTTGGGATGGAGGTGTTCAGTTGCAGGAGAGGAGGGAAATGGAGGAATGCAGATGAAAGAGGAAAGGGTATGAAAGCGGAGCTGTGGTAGAAGAGGGGAGACATACGGGGGTCAGAAATAGAGATCTACGTCGATGGTGAGGATTTTTGCCCTCTTGTTGGCCCTGTAGATTATTGCCCAATCTATTAGCTAAAGCGCAGTTAGTATTATGGGAGTGACTGTCCAGCATCATTCCCTTAGGGAGCTCAGAACAAATCTTGTGTGGAGAATATGAGATGAGTTCTTTTGATCTGGAGCTGGCAGTGTCTGTTGCACGTGCTGGTGCGGTGGTCTGGTTCCAACCTAATTGTTGTTATCCAAGACTCAGGAATTGCTTTCAGGTCTTTTTAAGACTCACTGGCCAAGATTTTCCTGAGGTGGGCCCGTGTGTATTGTGAAATTTCCCACAGGGTCTCTGAAGGATTGGCTAAAAAGATTAGTGATGTAGTTGCAAATGGCTTAATTGTATTTGTCTTTAGAGTATATTCAAGTCCTTACAGGAGATGTTTAATTCCGTTGACTATTTAATTGGAGTTGGAATTTGGTGTAAGTTGTTAAGAAGGAAATAATCCCTTCAGGGAGCTGACTTAGTTTGCAGTATATTTGTGAGGTCACATTCAGATGCCGGCATTTGGATTCTCTTGAGTAAATAGTGTACTGGTTGTTACTGATCTTGTATAAAATTATTGTTGAAGCTGGAAGTGTGAAATAAAACCTAGAAGTACTATAAAAACTTGGTAGATCAGATGGCATCTGTGCAGAAAGAAACTGAGTTTGAATTCAATAAACATCTGGAATTAAGAGTCTGATAATGATTGTGAATCCAAGAAACTGCCATCCTTAGCTGGTTAGGCCTACGTGTGACTCTAGATCCACAGCAATGCGGTTGACTCTTAACTGCCCTCTGGGTGACTAGGGATAGGTGATAAATGCTGGCCTAGCCAATAATGCCGTATTCCCATAAATGAATTTTAAAAAACTATGGATTCAGAACTGAAGAGGGGTAGAAACGTGTTGGGTGTCATGTTATTGAGAAAGGGAATGGATAAATTAGGGCCAAAAGGAAAGTCAGGGCTAGGTTAGACTGCAGGAGAGATTAATTTAACAAAGATGTAATGGAACAAAGGGTGAAGAGAGTGGTGATGGTACAGTGAAGAAACAAATTGATCCAGAGGGAGTGTTAATTGCAGAATAATGGATAACTGTGCCTGAAAGAAACACATGAAAGCAATTAACTGACACTTGGTTTCTTAAAAAAAAATCAAAATGCAAGACAGAGTTCATGGTCTGAAGTTGTTGAGTCCAGAAGGTTTTAATTGGAAGATTGAGGTGCCGTTCCTCCAGCTTGCATTGAGGTTTGCTGAAACCTACAGGAGACCAAGGTGGCGAATTGAGCCAGTGAAACTGGTAAAATGGAATGAAGACAACCTTAGAGGAAACAAAGTGAGGAAAAGTAATTGAAGTATTTGTGGGAGTCAGGGCTTATAATTAATGTTAGTGAAGAGCTAAACCCAGAAATGAAGTCCAAGAAGACCAGGAAGGGAAGAGACCGAATGACCAGTTAAATGTGAGGGAGGGGTGGAAGTTGGAAGCAAATTGATAAACTTTTCCAGTTCCGGTTGAGAGCAGAAAGTGGCAGTGATAGAGTCACCAATGTACCGCAAATAAGTTTGGAGAAGTTTAGCCTGAATGGAACTGGAACACCCCTCTCAAAGTTGGGGTGGAACTGATCCCAACCAAAGAATTGAACAACAAGTCAAAGGTGATGGAAGAAGTGCTTAAGATTGTTCAGATCCACTAACTCAACACAGAGCAGGCCTTTCTTCATCTCCAACTTTCTTTGTCCATTTAGTTTAATCGCTGACCCATTTATTCATAACAACATCAGAAAGCTCGTGCAAACTCCACTTCATTTAATTTCCTCAACAGCTGTTCTATCATTTTCTGAAGGCAAACAGTCACATTGCCACAAGCTTTGATTGCATTCATCAGGATCATGTGCTGTTTGTTGTCCTCAGGGCTTGAGGTACAATTCTGTGGTTGCCAGCTGCTCTCCAGTATTTGACACACATGGCAGAAATTCAGCTCTTGTTGGCTGTTTCCAGCTCATTCTCTGTGAGGAACATGAATTACAGATAGGCCCAATCTTTCCAATTAACTGCAATCAAACACTTGTCAAACTAGATTGCCACTCAGTCCTGTCATCATCCGTCTCTTCTCCCTCTTCCTGTTTTCCCCATCTCCCCCTCCCCCCCCACAATGTTCCTTGCTTCATCTTACTCTCACCATTTGCCTCCTGCTTCCCACCCTAATCTCTTCAATGCTTCCCTCTCTCTCTCTTTACAGTTTTCCTTCCCCTCTCCACCACCTCTCCCTGTCTTCACTGTGTTCCTATGCTGTCTTCACTGCTTCCTCTCTCTCTTCACCCCTTCTCGCTTCTGTTTTCCTCCTTTACTGCTTTCCTCTGCACCCCGCTTGCTACTTTCCTCTCTCCTTTCTTTGTGGTTCATTCCACTGTCTTCACTTTTTCCCACCCGGTTCCCCCTGCTCCCTTCGGCAGTTCTCCACCCATTCTTTTGTTGCTTCTGCCCACTCTCCCACTTTTCCCTGGGGTCTTTGCTGCTCCTTTCCACTGGCTGCTGTCTGCCCTAGTGCGTTCTGCCACTCTAATCAGAGGGCTGATAGCTCTGACCTCTCGCAGTTCCACTGGGTAATGGGGGCAGGGGGAGCAGCGAGGGTGTCAAGATATGAAAGTGCTGTGGCATGGAAATAACATGCTCTCTGGCATAAATGGGTAAGTCCCTAGGAGTGGAGGAGAAATCAATTCTGGTGGTATTGTTTAATCCATGTGTGTGCTCCTTCCTTCCTGTGGCCCTGTCATTGGGAGATGGAAGCTCTTATCACACTAGGTCTTTGGCATACAGCCAGAGACCCATTTCTATTCTGCAATGTCCATACTTTATTTGTTTGTGGGACATGGGAGTCTTTGACTATTATTGCCCATTTCAAATCTCTGTGTGAAGGTAGTGGTGAGCCATTTTCTTGAACGGAAGCAGTTTATATAGTGTTGGTTCACCCACAATGCCACTAGGAAGGGTGTTCCATTGAGTTGGTGACCACTGGACATGGTTGGGGAGGGGCTGCTATACTGCCTGCAGAATGGCTACCAAACTGGGGTCAAATAGCATGGATTGGCTGTCCCCACCCCTGTGGAGTAGTTAGCTGATCAGCATCTGAACCATTTCCATGAAAGTTCCCAAGTGAGGGAGCTTATAGCTTAGTGGACTCACAATCTGGAGCTCTAGGCTAATGCTTTGAAGCCAAAGGTTCAAATCCCACCATAGTAGCTGGCATTTAAGTTCACTTAATAGGACCTGGAGCTGAAGGTTAGCCTCTGTGCTGGTGAGAGCTATCAACTGTCGACTCTTCTAAAAGCATTTCTGATTCATTCGTGTTCTTTAAAAATAAACAAGTTCCCAAATGGCAAGAATGGATCAGGGAGCTGTCTGGACCAGATTGGTCCATATTTTCCCAGCCCCTTCCCATACCCTACCTCCAAAGCCAAGAGAATTTCGTCCATTGGTTTACTTGCAAGTGACCTCATCAAAATGAAAATACATATTTCTTATTCGAAGATATTCTGTTGGCTCAGCCTTTGGATCAGAAATCATCTTTTATTCTGTAGCTTCATTATATCTTTATAACCGTGAAGGTTCAGAATTCAGATGTCTGGATGAGGTGAAGGCTGTAGTCTTGACTGACATCACGAGGCCACCTTTCAGTATGTAGCCAGGAATAGACCATTCAATCAATCGAGCTTGTACTGCTTCTCTAGATCAGGGTTTATCGTTTCCTCATTTTCCTACACTATCTCCTTGTCCCTTAAAGTTGTTAATCTCCATCAATTTCAGACCTCAATCTGCTCAGTGATTGAACTTCCATATTGGTTAGGTTAGAGAATTTCAAAGATTCGTCATCCACTGACTGAAGAAATTCTTTTTTTATCTCCGTATTAAATGCCGTTATCCAGCGATAATGTCCCCTGGTTCTAGAGTCACCAGCTGGGGAAATATCCCATCACCCTGCCATGCCCTTTACGAATGCTGTCAAGTTTCAATGTCGTGTTTCTTTCTTTGAAATTCTAGAGAGTACAAGCCCAGCTTCCTCAATCTGTCCTCATTAGATAATCCTAGTAGCCCAGGAATTAATCTGGTGAACCTCTGTTTCACCATTTGTGTTTCTTGCTTGTGACCAGGTCTCCCTTTCTGCATTATGAAAACACAATATTGGATGGATAGCCACTGATAAACCCCAGCACTCTCAAGAAGGTAGCGAGCCTGTCCTAAAGTGGGAGGAGATTAGTTTACTACAAATATTCTCCTCCTTCAATCTCATTTATGGGCTGTTACTACTGAAGTGTGTCAGGGGGGAAAAAAAGAGAGAGAGAGAGAGAGCTCTATAGTTGAACTTGATGTTGCATTACTGTGTTGTGTAATCTCAGCCAGTCTGTGGTTCCTTTGGAAGGATGCTGATTGAATCCAGGGATTAAAGCATGATCAAAGTATATTTAGGCTAATTTTACAAAATGGAGTCTTTGCTACAAAGCCTCACTTGCTGGCAAAGTACAGTGTTAATTTGGACGTCTATACCACATGATCTTCCATCAATTAGATTTAATTGGCAAAAAATGAAGAAGAAGCCATTCTTCATTTGCTGACAGGTGCTCCAGTTGGCGAGGCTTCACTCTGGGAGCACGATTTCATAAAATGAATTTGTATTCATCAAGCTGTTTATGAACTTTGAGATTTTTCACTCTGACACTGGGATAAACAAATGTAATTTTAACGTTGAAACGCTTGTGTTTCTAGTCCTGCTGTATGTACGGAAAGAGTCGGATGAGGTGTTTGATGCCTTGATGCTGAAGTCTCCAACTGTGAAGGGACTGATGGATGCAGTAAGTCAGCACTTTCGTGTTCATTTTGAAGTCAGAGAGCTGCTCAATTTCCAAGTGTAGAGTACCACAAAGGAACAGCGAGCGGTGAGAGGCAGGTTGGAATTCTAATGTAGCAGCTTCTGCATTGAGGCAAAAAAGTAGGAGAAGGAAGTGTGTATGTCGTTGGTTTTAAACCTTTCATCTAGTGAGAACAATGTGTAGAAGGAGTTGAAATTAGCCAGTTTTGACTTTATGGGCTTTTACTAACTTACAGTCACTGACCTCTGTTATTGTCTGCACCGTTTTATCTTCGTTCATTTTCAAGACAGCTAGATTGCTAAATGACTAAAATGTACAAGAAGAAAGCTGTAGAAATAGAGCACACTACTGTCCACTCCAGAGGCTGCAATGGAATGGTTGGGAGTGAGGTCTATTGTATTTAAATATTGAAACTTCCCTGGAATTTTTCATTTTCCAATTGGAACCAGGAGACAGACCGTCTGTTTTGGAAACAAGCAAATCTCAGTTTGGGGGAGACCTACCCAAAGAATTCCAATATATTTTACTTTTGAAGGAGCTAGTCTTTCAATTGAACAGTTTGACCTAAAGAATTAATTAACAAACAATGTTAATTGTACTTCCGTCCTCTTTGCAATGCTAGTTATCCGACAAGTATGGATTTCCAGCAGAAAAGATTGGAAAGATTTACAAGAAAAGTAAAAAAGGGTAAGGAACGTTGAGATTCTTAATTTAAAATGGTAACCAGTAAGGTGGAAGGAAACTTGAATGTCTTGAGGATCAAAAGCAAGATTTTAAACTAACATCTAACGGCATTCTCTTGCATCATTACTGTTCTGGAATAAGTCGCAGGTTCAAGAAATCACTAGCATTATTTTCTAACCAGCAATTCAGTGACACTTTCCTGGAGGTTTCCTGTAATTAAATGTAGATAATTTCCACATGCGGACCCCATCATAAAGACACAGAAATGTGGAATTATGTATTTTGAATTAACCTTCAATGACCGTACAGAACACAGTAGCAATCTGACAGCAACAATTTAATTTTGAGTATGTTACATTGAATTGAAGCATTGGTGCAGAGATTTATTTCTCAAGTCACTTTTCTGTTGCACCTTAGGGAAAATGCTCTAATACACTGACCTGGTTCGGCATCTTTACACTGACCTGGTTCAGTGTTAGCAGCTAGTGGTAGAAACTCATCCGATGGTCCGTTTGATTTAATGTTGAAGTGATTAGGAGTGCTTTTTATACCTTGTAACTTCACAGGGGAAAATTTGTGTAGATCTTTCAGAAGCTGGAAAGTTTACAAAACACTACATATAAACAAATTTACTTTTCATGGGAGGCAAGGCAGGCATTTGTTGACCATGGAGTGGGGATGGTAGATTACCTTCCTTAAAGGGCATTGGTAAACCAGATGGATTTTTACGACAGTTGGATGAGAGTTTCAAGGTCACTGAGACGAGTTATAGACACTTTCTAATCAATCTGTTCAGAAATGTTGTTATGCACTTCTAGAAGCAGGTGGGACCTGAACCCAGACCTCCTGGTGCGGCGGTAACGACACTACCACTGTGCTACAAAAGCCTTACAAAATAGTACATAGACTTTTCCAAATCAACCTGTTCAGTTATTCTAAATGTATTCACTGAATTCAGAGTCCATCAGGGGCTATGATGGGATTTGAACCCGTGTCTCCAGAGCATTAATTTTGACCTCAGGATTACATACCTTACTACTGGCATTACTACAGGAGGAGGCAGCACCCTAATGGTTGTAATGGGGATAGTGATAGCAATACTGCAGTAATAACAATGGTATTCTGTAAAGGAATGCTTTGGCCTTCCATGCAGAATGAGCACTGGATGGATTAGAAATAGAAATGAAAGAGGTTTTCTTTTAAATATTAACCTTTCTTTTCATCATTCTAGAATTTTGGTGAATATGGATGACAATATCATTGAACACTACTCCAATGAAGACACTTTCATTCTCAACATTGAAAACCTGGGTGAGAGCTTCAAAATCACACTGACTGAAATTTAACGGGGTTTTGGAATCAACCAACGGACAGTCCTTCTTCAAGAGACGAATCACAATTTGACAATTAGCAGTCCCAAATGTGACCACTGGTTAGCTATGAATGACTGATGAAGAGGAGTTTGCTTCAATCAAGTGGACTCTCTCTGTACATACTCCAGAAATCAATGAAGCATAAGTAGCAGTTCTTCTTGCATTTTACTTCATGTATAAATATTGACTTTTTTTATGGAACTAAATTATCATCCCAAATAATTCAGAATAAGCAAAAACATGGTATTACTTGGACAGCAACATTTTAGCGATCAGCCAGATGTTTGGTACAGTGCTACCTGGTAACGTCTTCTCTTACTCCCTCATACTGATAGGCAGTTTCAGTCACCTTGTTCTAATCACATACTAGATTATTTCTACACTAGATGCATCCAGCGATACCTCAGAACACAAGATTGTGAAATGAAAAAGTAACGGTCGTTCCAAAAGGAGAGCAATAAGATATGTGTCATCGCCTTTTAAGATAATTAAGGGAACTTCTACATGTGATTGCATTTTAGTCAAATGCATTTGTGATCAGATTGGCATACACCTAACACTCCAGGCCACACAGATATCTGTGTTTTTACTTGGATTCTCTATGTAGCTTTGAGGACAAGTAACATCATCTTTAGTAGAACTTGACACTAACTTGAAATAGAAATAGCATATATAATTGTAAAAATGTCTATAATGTGCAATATAAAATTTTACATAAGGCATGTTTACTGCCATTATGCTTTGGGTTGAGGGCTTTCATGGTAGTTGTGCATTTTTATTTTTAATATAAAACCTGTTTCCTTCTTGTCTATATAATTAAGTTTGAAAGACATCTTGAGATTATACACAGTGACTGTATAAACTACTCTTGGCTATTTAAAGGATTTGGGAAACTTGAACATTTTTACAAATTGTGAAAAAATAACTGTAGACAAGGTAATATTTTTGGAAATGGGAGTCGGGATCTTTTCAGACTTTAAAAAGACAGTTGTATTTTATTTTTTGTACATTTTTTTTAAAAAGCAAAATAAACTTCCAAATGTAAATGGATATTTCTACATGGAGAGATGTAATTGTAGAGAAGACCAATCCTGACCTCCCTGGATGTTTGTTTACGTACTTAGGATCAGAAGTTCAAACAACAGCAAATTGTTCACTCTTCATCTTTTCCCTCCACTCTATAGCCACTCCTCCTCTACCACTTCTGCCCCTTGTATCCTCCTCTTTTCCCTCATTTCTCATCTCAACCCTTAACTTTCTCCCCATCCCCTTCCTACTCCCCTGGCTCGTTAACCTTTTTTCCTTCCTCTTTTCCTCCCCCACCGTCCTCTTCTTCCAAGCCTCTATTTGCATTCCTTATACCTCCTGTCCATCATCAATTTGTTTGTTACATTGGTCTTAGTTGCTTCTCCCTCACTGCTGTTTTCTCCCGTCTCTCAATTTTCTGTTTTTGTCAAATTTGAAGTCTGAAACATTGCCTCATATCAGCGCTGTCTGTTAGCTCACTGAATATTGCCACTATTTCTCCTAATCAAAATCACATCTGCAATTAAAAAGATAGTTTAAATGAAGCCAATGTTATGTTAATGTGAGATGTCCAATTAATGTCAAAAGCACCTGTGTTCTGTTTTGATTTTGATTTTTTTTTTGAATCTTTACATTGAGATAACTGTTCTCTGAGCTCTCTGTACATACTTCAGAAAGCTTAGACTGATTAGCACCATCCTAGACAGTGACTGGAATTCTCTAACCCAGAGAGTTGTGGAGGTTAGACCACTGAAAGTATTTAAAGAGGTGGTAAATAGATGTTTGAAATATCGAGGAGTTGAGGATTGAGGGGTCCTGGCATAAGGAAGTAATTGAGGCCTGAGGTAGATCTTCCATGATCTTGTTGAGTGGCATGGTAGGTTTGAGGGGTTTGCGCTATAATTGCTCCTATTCATGTTCTTATGAAACTCTGCCCCAGCCTAACCAAAGATAATGTTTTTGCCACCGAACATGGTACAAAATCATGCTTTTTGTGAGAACGATTATTATAAATGAATTAGCTCAAATATTTCCTTCACATATGTTGTTCTTACTATAACATTTTGATCGAAGCAATTAAACTTTGAGTTCTGATGATCCTGTAGTAAATGTCAAGTTATAGAGTCCCGACAGTGCTGAAACAGGCCATTCGGCCCAACAAGTCTACACCGCCCCTCAGAAGAGTATCCTACCCAGACCCATTCCCCTACTCCTGCATTTCCTATGTCTAACCCACCTAACCTAAACATCCTGAGTGCTATGGGCAATTTAACATGGCAAATCCACCTACCCTGCACATCTTTGGACTGTGAGAGGAAACCACAGCACCCAGAGGAAACCCACGCAAACACAGGGAGAATACCAGGGACCTTTCGCATGTGAGGCGAAAGTGATAACCTCTACACTATGGAAACAATAATGAGGCTTTTGTTTTGGGGATAGCTAACTGGATATAATATCACAAGTTCAATGTAGGAGAATTAAGAAACGAGAACAGGCTGGGTGTGAAGGAATGGCAGTGATACATAGGAAGATGGAGATTGTAGGTAAATCATTGGCCTGAAGGATAAAGAGAGATTTAGTAGAAGACATAAAACATGGGAAGAATGTTAAAAGAGCAGATAGGCAATTAAGGCAGTTTGTGGTAACTGTAGTTTTAATTTTTAATGGGGATACAGTCAGGAGTGGGAGACAGATGTTCAGGTGTTAAGTCGAGGCTGATGGTGAGAGGGATCTGCTCCAGTGGCTGGCGCAAGGGGAGGTTGGGGTCAGGAACAGTGGGGTGTGTCAGTCTCCTCGAGGAATGGAGGGTGTTGGGTCCCTTGAGTCAGGTCTGGAGGGATAGGTGCAACAGTCCCTGGAAGGATGTTAGGTCAAGGTCAGGCGTAAATGTGCATGGTGCAGTTGAGGGTATGTAGGTAAGTATGAGGTCAGTTTAATAGTCAGGAGTTAACATTTCATTATTAATTATTTTACTTTCATTTAATCTGAAACTTTAAAAGTCTCTGATTTTTATGGAGACCTTGAGGGTTCAAGGCATCGAGGAATCACTCAGAGGAAAATTCACTTTCCCATCCCAGGCAATTCTTTTTATTCATTCATGGGGTGAGGGTATCGTTGGGTACTCCGGCATTTATTGTCCATCCCAGAAGGCTGTTTAGAGTCAACCACATTGCTGTGGGTCTGGAGTCATGTAGTCCAAACCAGCTAAGGATGACCGCTTCCTTTCCTAAAGGACATCAGTGAACAAGATAGGTTTTTCTGACAATCAATAATGAATTCATAGTCATCATTAGACTTTTAATTCCAGATTTTTATTGAACTCAAATTTCACTAGCTGCCACAGTGGATTTGAACCTAGGTACCCATAACATTAACAGTCCAGTGATAATACCACTAGGGATTCTGCAGTTTCTGTTGAGGTCGGTTGGCTCACCGAGCTGGTTTGTTGTTCTGCAGATGTTTCGTTACCGTGCTTGGTAACATCCTCAGTGCAGCCTCTGATGAAGGCTCAGCGAGCCAACCAACCTTAACACCCACAACCCGAGCTACAGATCTACTCCAAAACCTTAGAGAGTTTCTATGTACAACTCCCAACTACACCGGAAGAATGGTCATCTGGCCATGAGAAATTCAGCTCCATTGTCAATTAGTGCTGGCTGTGGCTAATTTAGTACAGTCCTGTGTCAGTCTAAGGTTACAAAGACTGCCCTGAAGGGCTGTTGTGATACTGTGGTAGTGTCCCTCCTTCTGGGCTAGAAGTTCTGGGTTCAGGTCCAAACTGTCCTGGAGTTGTATCAAATATCCAAAAAGGCTGATTAAACTTAACTATAAAGAACCATTTAGTGTCCTAATCTATACATTTTAAAGTGTACAAACATTTTAAAAAGACAGTGGTTGAACACAATTTCTATAAATCCTGATTCTAAAATATGCCTTTCTGACATGATAAAGAAAGGTTCATTGTCCATCTCAGTAATTAGATTCTGGGCGGGAAGTGCCCATGGTCAACCTTCATGACCTGCCATTGGTAAAGGCAGGTTGGTCAGATCTTTAATGATCACTTAAAGGCCTCATCCCAATCAGGCTGCAATTATTTTAGCTGCAGGTGAGTGTGCTGCAGGCCTTCCCATCTGGTAAACCGGTGTGGGCAGACTGTCAAGTTATTGTTGTGGGGGGGAACAAATTCTACACAAATTTGGCCAAGACTGAGGGACTTCTCCTTAGGCAGGAGCGCAGCCTTTGAGAGCCAGCCCTGCTCCCAGTTCTGACATCCCTCTCCCTGCAACTAAAAACCCAGAAACAGCTCCCACCCCCACAAAAAGGCACTGATTTTCCATTGAGGTGTTTGCTGCCCTGGCAGCAGTCATTGCTTCTGCCATGGCAGTACTGAGTTCAGAAGATGCCAGTCTCTGGCCAGGAGGAGCAGACATCACTGTCCCACAAAGTGATCCCACTGAGTGACCACTTGAGTAACTTTGATCAGCTGGCGATCTCACTTGTGGTGGAGAGGTACATTCTGTATATTATGGCATCTGGCCCCAAAGTGTGAGGACAAATTTGATAATCCTGGCATTGTTTTTGCTGTGACAAAGGCCATGACTTTGAGACTATTTCAATGGACTTGCCTTCACACTGACTTCAACAAGGAGACCCTTAACAAAAGAAAACACATTAATCCTAGTCATGTATTTTGTGTGGCTGAACAGTAACATATTTTGGAATTTAAATAGTCAACATGTTTTAGTATTCTCCAATGGAAAGGTTTACAACAGACAATGCAGTTATGCAAACAATTAATTTTATTACGATAAGCATAGAACAAGTTCAGGGAGGGGACATGCCCCTTCCATTCACAAGAGTACCCTCCATTATTCTGAGATAATCGCAGTCAACTGACTGACTGAGGCAAAATGGATTTCTGAGTAAGATGCAAGTTGAAAGCACAGTAGTTTTCAAACTGGTATGATAAACAGAGTGTGTTTTAAATGTAAGTTTATTTGACGCTTTTACCCTACAGATTTTGGAGAAATGAATCATTAGTTTAGTTTGGGATAATGGTTGGCATGGACTGGTTGGACCAAAGGGTCCATTTAAATGCTGTATGACTCTGTGTATGCCATGACTTTGAAATCAACCAAATATCTGGTTAGCTACATTTAGAAAACAGTACAGCTGTTCCTAGTGGTCGTGCTTAACTTGAAACTTTAACTCTGTTTTGTTCTCCACAGATGCTGCCAGATCTGTTGGGTTTCTCCAGCATTCTCTGTGTTTACTTGTGATATATTTCTGCAGTATTTTGCTTTTATTTTTCTAAAATAATTTACTAATTACCAAACTCTTGTAGATATTGATTGTAGAGATATTTAATCACACTTTCACATTCATTCCCCACATATACTTTCATTGCTAATACACAAAGGAGTTGGAGTAGGCTAATCAATCAATTCCTACATCAGATTAGGCAGAGAAAGAAATGAGGTACTGAAGAAAGGTGATAGAACTAAAACTTTGGGCATGATTTTTGTGAATGGCTGGTGGGATCTGAATTCATAAGTCCTGGTCCCATTTCTGACAGAGGTACTTCCCAGAGGAGGGAAACCCAAACTTAGAAAGTCATTTGCACTTGGTGTTGAATTCAAATTGACTATCCTGGCTGTTAAAAGGGCCTGAACCCACAATTGTTGAATTATTAATTAAAGGAGTGGACATAAACTCTTCTGAAGGACTGATAAGGTCTGTTTAACTATCATGATCTGAAGTTTTTGTAATGTGTGTTTTTAACTATAAATTATTAGAATCCCTACAGTGTGGAAACAGGCCCTTTGGCCCAACAAGTCCACACTGACCCTTGGAGCATCCCACCCAGACCCATCCCCCTGAACACTATTGGCAATTTAGCATGGCCAATCCACCTAGCCTGCACATCTTTGGACTGTGGGAGGAAACTGGAGCACCCGGAGGAAATCCGCACACACAGGGAGAATGTGCAAACTCTGCACAGACAGTCACCTGGGGCTAGAATCAAACCCAGGTCCCTGGCGCTGTGAGGCTGCAGTGCTAACCACTGAGCCACCATGCTGGCTGCGCTTAGGGATTATTTTAAAAAGTACTCAGCTGGACCACTTTGATCAACAGACCAGTTAGTGGAGCATCAATTCAAGCAGTTTCAAGAATTCTTTGATAACAAGCATGGGGCTGGATGAACACAGCAGGTCAAGCAGCATCATAGGAGCAGGAAAACTTGACGTTTCGGGCCTAGACCCGAAACATCAAGTTTTCCTGCTCCTATGATGCTGCTTGACCTGCTGTGTTCATCCAGCCCCATGCTTGTTATCTCGGATTCTCCAGCATCTGCAGTACCTTTTATCTCTGATTCAAGAATTCTTTGTTTACATTTCCACAAGAGCTGTTATGAATGAGCTTAGCCAAGTTGCAAAAGTTACAATAATCAATCTCTCCATGTATTTTTGAGTTCACAGTCTGATTGACAATTTAAAAAGGCTATTTAAGGATTAAGGTATGGCTTCCGCCCTAGGATCCTAAAAAAACAACTAGCTACAGAAATAATAGATGCATTAATTGTAATTGTCCAAAATTCCTTGGATTCCAGAGAAGTACTGAAAGATTGGAAAACTGCCAATGTGACACCTTTATTCAAAAAGGGAGGCAAACAAATTGGTAACTAGGCTGATTTGTCTAACTTCTACTGTTGGAAAAACATTGAAATCATCATTAAGGAAGTAATAACTATACATTTGGAAAATCATAATCTAATTAGCAGAGTCAATATGGTTTTATGAAAGAGAAATTGTGTCTGACTAATCTATTAGAGTTTTCAAGGAAATCTCAACTAGAGCAGATAGAGGGGAACCAGTAAATGTGTTATATTTGGACTCCCAGAAAGCCTTTGAGAAGTAACCACACAAAAGATTAAGTCATAAGAGCCCATGGTATTAGAGGTTGTATATTTGGGTTGATAGACTAATGGGCAGGAAACAGCAAGTGGTGACAGGGCATTCCTTTTCAGGTTGGTGGCCTGTGACCAGTGGGGTTCCACAGGGATCAGTGCTGGGACCACAACTGTTGACAATATATATTAATGACTTGGAGAATGGAAGCAAATTTACTGTACACAAATTTGCAGACAACACAAAAAAAATAGAAAGGCAAGTTGCAAGAGGGTACAAATAGTTTACAAAGAGATATTGATAGGTGAAGTATGTGGTAAAAGAGGTGAAATAGGGCAAAAACAATGGCAAATGGAGTGTAATGTGAGAAAATGTGAAATTGTGCATTTTGAAAGGGAGAACAAATAAAACAGTAATATTTACGTGGAGAAAAATGGCAAAAAGCTACAACACAAAGGGAATTGGGGGTACTTGTACATGAAATACAGAAAGCTAGCACATAGATGCAGCAGGTAGTCGGGAAGGCTAATGGAATGTCGGCCCTTATTTCAAGGGAGTTGGATTATAAGAGTCGGCAAGTCCTACTGCAACTGTACAAGATGTTGGTGAGGCCACATCTGGAGTATTGTGAGCAGTTTTGGTCCCTTTTTTGAGGAAGGATATCATATCATTGTAGGCAGAGAAGGTTCAAGAGGATGATCTGCAGTATGGAGGGACTGGCTTATATAAAAAACAGCTAATCAAGTTGGGATTCTAATCATTAGAATTTAGAAGAATGAGAGATGATGTTATTGAAACATTCAGGATTCTTAAGGGGCTTGACAGGGTAAAGTGAGTCATGGAGTCATACAGCACAGAAACAGACCCTTTGGTCCAACCAGTCCATGCCAAACATAATCCCAAACTAAACTAGTCCCAAATTCCTACTCCTGGCCCACATCCCTCCAAACCTTTCCTGTTCATCTACCTATCCAAACGTCTTTTAAATGTTGTAGTTGTACCCACATCCACCACTTCCTCAGGAAGTCCATTCCACCTGCGATCACCCTCTGTGTAATTGTTGAGAGGATATTTCTCCTCATGGGAAAATTTAGGACCAGAGGGCATAGTCTCAGGATAAAGTGGCACCATTTTAAGACTGAGATGAGGAGGAATTTCTTCTCTCAGACAGTTATGAGTCTTTGGAATTCCTTACTAAAGAGAGCAGTGGGAGCAGATTCCTTGTGTATAAGACTTTATCAGTCGGGGAATCAAAGGTTAAAGGGAAAACTCAGGACAGTGGATGTGTGGAATATCGGATCAACCATATTCCAAATAAATGGTGGAGCAGGCTCGAGCAGCCGAATGGCCTACTACTGTTCCTATTGTTATTGTCTTATATGAACAGAAGTTTGTTTTTTTTGTTCATAGACTAACCACATGTGGATATTTAAAGCTTCGACAAATGTGGATTTCTTACACTATCAAGAACCATACTGAACTTTTAGATTTTCTGAAAATCTCCACATGGCCCCTGAAGACAACCCATGGTGTATATAGGAAAATTGACATAGGTTTGTGAGGGGGTGTGGGAGGTGGGTGGCAGACCAGTTAATTCTCATTCTTTCTCCATAGATGCTGTCTGACATGCTGTGCATTTCTAGTATTTTCTAACATTATTGCAAATGTCCAGCATCCTCAATGCTTTGTTTTGGACTTGATGGGCTGAATCTTACATTTTTATGGCTAAGCCTGTGTTGTGTCGACTTTTTTGGAGGGATTTTCACCCTCAGGCCCAGTGAGATTTCTTGCCACGTCTTACCAAGCTACCTACCACACCCCACCTTGTTGTCAATCTGTCTGATTCTATCCTGTCTTAGCATGTACCATTCTTGTAACAACTCACCACTCACTGGATAATTACTGAAAGACTATCATACCTGGTGCCCATGCTATCTTTAAAAGGTTGCTGCACACCTGAGCAAGCACTGGCATTCTGAACCTGCCCAGAATGTTTTCTGGAGATATTTGAGAAGGGGTGTGTGGAGGGGGGAGAAGTGGTTGTAGTGCCACGATGCTCCTGCAGGAGGTTCTGGTCAAGGAGGTAGAACAAAATGAGAAGTCATTTTGGAGAACCAGCAGAGGACGCTGTGCCACCAGACCCTGTCAGTCTGGACTGGTCAATACCCAGGCCAGTGCCATCTTGATGATCTAAGGAAATGGCCACTAGTGCAAAGAAGATCAATGACCTCCTCCATTCCACCAAGGTAAGCTCCACTCTCTTCTCTCCACTACCTTACCACTCACTGTATCTCTGCTCCTGCATCCTCTCTGTCCCTCACTCTCAACACTGCACCGCCTCCATCCCCAACCTCCCACACTGCTAACCCTACACTCTCTCCCTCCAGACACCTCACCACCTTACCTCCACCTGCACCAGCACTAAAAGCTGTGCTGCCCATGTCAATCTCACTCAGTCCCTCTGTTTCTCTCAGTCCAAGAGGAGACAGAACACACCATACCCCATGGTGGACAGGTGCCTGACATTAGACTCCTCGCTCATGAGGAAAGAATCCTCTCAGGATAAGACTGAACCTGCTCCTGTGGGGATGCAGAGAAATTATGTCCTGTCAACCAAGTAAGCTCCACTTTACGTTCCTCTGTAATTCTCCCATTAACTGCACTGGTAGGGTTACTCCTCACACACCACTATTAACCACTGACTGCGATGCCTTCTCTCTCTCTCTTGTGGTTTGCAGATACCAGCAGCATCTCCACCACCTCCACAGTGAAACAGCTGGCATTCCCAAAAGCCATCTCTGAGGATGCGAGTACTGAGCACTCAGAGGTAGCATTGGCGAGGCTGCTTCCCACAGCTTTCCTGCCTTCTCCCCAAACTCGACCCAGATACTGGCACCTCAGTAAGTAGGTCACATTTAGAAAGTTTGGGAATACAATCTGGTGAGCATCTCACTGTGACAGCTCCATAGCTGGCTAAGGAAGATATCATCCAGGCCAATGGCACTGGGAGGACTGCCAAAGACCAGGTGCCTGCCCCAAGCAAGAGACAACCCCGTGGTGTCAGCAAACAGGGACTTTGTCCACATGCACAGGAAGAACAGGAGCAGTGATGGGACATAGGTATGTGGGACACAATGGTCTTCATTGTCCAGTGCAGTGCTACAGTGAATCATGCTATCACCTGTCCGCCTCTATGGACAAGTTGGCAGCTGGCATGGAAAGCCAGGTCCAGCACCCTCAAGGTCTGCTGGAAAGGTGTTTACACCTACTTACCCATAACTCCAGCCACTGGCCTCAGGACCAAAGGCATGACTACAGGGGTTTAGGCACATTCCATGTGCCCCTTTCTCACAAGGAGACAAGACAGTGCCAGGATGCACCCAGCTAGAGGAGGAATCACACACAGTTCCCTCAGAAGTCTCCTCACAGGACACTCCAGTGGTGGCTGGATCCTCCAACTCCACCCTGCCTTCCCCCTTTGGAAATTCACACTGAGGAGGATCCAGTTCCTTAGAAGACCCCCGGCATGTCTGGCCCATCTAGATACTAACACCCATTAGGGTCGCCCAACCACACGCCCAGCATCAACAAGCTGTAGAACCAGGGAGTACACTGAGATGTAGCAGAGGAAGAGGGAGAAGAAAAACTATTGAGGGCACTTTGGTGGCATGGGTGACAACACACTGTCACATTTCTATAAATTGTACAATTTTGACCTGACATCAGTGAGCTTGAGACAATGCCAATGTAACTGTGCCAGGATAATACCTAACTCCATGCCCAGCAGGATAGGTGTCTGTGTTGAGAATCTACTGCAGCATCTGGAGGCATGAGGAACAGGGCACATAAAGGGCAATGATTTCTGCTGACACCATAGGCTCTCATAGTCAACAATCACTATTCTCTCGTTGGCCTCTGTGCCCAAAAGTGTCAATGGTGGTCGGTGCTATCTGGGGCACCATGATTTACAGCAAGCAGGGAGCCAGCACACTAGGGTCACCAGCGATCAGGGATCCCACAGGTCTGTGTCCTGGACAATGCCAGGATATGTGTGTAATGTTCTTGCCCTCTAAAAGGCTTCACATCAGATCTTGCAGCCTCTTCCCTCAAAATTCAAGGTACTTTTCCAGCTCACTCTGTGTGGCTACAGCCATTTTCTTCTCGATTGTGTGGTTTTGATTTCCATCATGATGGAAGGAGACATTGAACATTCTTCGGCCAGCAGCTTCCAACTTTCATCTCAATGTATCAGTTAGGCCCTGAACATCCAGGTTCACTTCCTATTGGCCCTTTCTGTTAACTCCATAGGCTTTACACCTCCCCAGAGCCGCACACACAGGAGCCTGTACCTGCCCACCCTTGCCCCCTCTCAGCTCCTGGTATATGAAGTGACCATGCCAAATGCACCAGCCCCACCCTTCTCCATCCCTTGAAGCCAGAGTGCTCCTGGACAAACTTCCCTCCCACAAGACCCCTTTCCCATCATGCTTTACCATGTTCCCTCTTGCAAATACTATTGCTCCCCATTCATAATTGCCATTCCCCTTTCCAGCAGCCTCCAGCCCTAATACTGAAGCCCCTCTCTCCTGTAACTGTGGACTCACATGAACCCCACCCCCCCCATCCCCAACATTCCTGAGTTTCTGTGGACAGCCCTGATGGATTGATTGACCGTGGTCCACCCTTGAGTGACCTAACTGGACAGCCCCAGATGAGAAGTGGCCAGATCTCAGACAATGGCTGCACATCTCCCTGATCGTGTTAACCCTTTCCCCTAGATTGGCTGCACTGGAGCCACAGGACCAACTGTGACCCAATCCACAGAGATCAAAAGGATAAACCCTCAACTGAGAAAATCCCAACAGGGATGACTGACTGTGGACTGATATCAGAGGCTAACATTGACTTACTGTGCCAGGATCCCTTGAACGGCAGATGTCTTTATGGACTTGGGTGAGCACTACTTCCCTAAGACTTTGAGAGATAGCTGCTTGCTTGTTGAACATAAGCTGCTGGCCAATGATGCATGTGAGATTGATGTAGCATGAAGCCATCATCTTTGAAATCCCTCCAAGATTTATCTTGCATTCCCTTTTTGGAGCTCTTACTAATCCCTCTGCATCCCTTTGCTGTTTGTTATACACCTCTCAACCCATGGGATCACTACTGACCGCTTCATTTATGGAGGTTACATCAAGTGCCAGTGTTCGGTGAGGTGCTAGTTTCTCAGTCTGGTCAGTGTATTATTAAATAAAAAATGAAAGAACTGCAGATGCTGTAAATCAGGAACAAAAACAGAAGTTGCTGGAAAAGTTCAGCAGGTCTGGCAGCATCTGTGCAGAAAAGTGTATTATTAAGCCTGCTTTGTACCTTGCCCTTTCTTTTGTATACACCACTCAGTTCAACACTGAGTCATACTAAAGGCCACAAAATGTTTTCTGAGCATCTGTTTTTAACACATTTGGCAAAATCAAAAATAGAAAAGGAACTGCAAAATACATAGACATTGACATTTAATTAAAAGTAAGTCTTAGGGAAAAAACAATAATTGCAACTTAACACTTATGTAGTGTACCCTGAAGCATTAAAGAGCGTCTAGTACACGTCTGCTGAACACGGTGCACTTAGCTTTGTAGCTATTTGACTTACAACTATCCACAAGGTAATAATCAGAATAATGTGGCATTATAACACACTTCATGTACCATTGTATGGGAAACTGTATATCATACACACTAGTGAAATGCAATATGCACCATGGTATGGGAAACCATTTTTCTTACATAGTATGGCAATGCAACATGTACCGCTCTGTGGAAAGCTATATATCATATACACTATGGTATTGCAACATGTATCATTTTAAGGGAAACTGTATATCATACACACTAAAGCCTTGGAACATGTACGGTGGTATGGATATTTCATATCATATATACTATGGCAATGCAACATGTACCACTCTGTAGAAACTATTGATCATACACAGTATGGCAATATAACATATACCATGGTGTGGAACTTTATATTATGCACACTATGGCAATTCAATATCTATCATTCTATGGAAACTGTATATCGTACACACTATACATGCACCACTGTATGGGAAACTGTATATCGTACGAGCAAAAAGAGAAATACAGAAGGGCCAGTATTAAATTGTTCCGAAAAACATGCCAATCTTTGTCTCTTTTTCTTCCATGATGCTAAAATATGGATAGCTCTAATTTTTCACTTCTCATGATCTCTCTCAAAACCAGGACAAACTGTCTGCATGTAATAAAGAGCTATAGGTATGTCCTACGATAGCAGCTAGTCAGTGTGAAATTCATACGATACATTCATCTCTCCGGATGCATGTTAACAACACTGCCAAAATGTTCAGCATCGTTTCACCTCTGTATGCGTTGTAGTTGATATTAAACTAGAAATATTTTAAACTCCTGTGAAGTCCTGTACAAGAATACGCTGAACAGTCAATGTGAAGTTACAAATAAAACCAATCAATACAGTTTATTTTGGCCAACACTGAAACTAGATTTTGATGCAAGACAAACATTTCCACTGAGATATTTGATTTCTTCATAAAATGAATCTGTAACTGATTATTAGGAATATTTTTAGTCCAGTTGCCACAGATCAGATTTACAAGAAGGCGGCCAGTTACTAACACTTCCATAATCACCTCTGATACAGCCAAAATAATATGGTACAGTTTTAAAATTTTTATAAGCAACAGTGACTGACATTGCTGTACCAAACAAAAATAGTGGTAAGAGTAAAATTTGGTTTTTATTTGGGTGCTTTTAGGTTTTGGTGCATGTTCAATGAAAATTTATCAATAGGGCTTATTTAAAGAAGTACAGATTTCAGTACAGATAGTAAAGACATGAACAGAGAGGGTGTACATTGCCATTATTCTCAAGGTCCTCAGTCACTGGTCACACCTGGTTCTGTAATTCTGTGGACCATCTCCTAATGTGGCATCACAAACTTTTGCCTGATGAGACCCCATTTTTTTCCCCGAACGTGTGCAACTCCATGGTGAAAATTAAAGGGCTACATTAGTTGTTGAGCCAGGGAGTGGATAAGATAGTGAGGAAGATGTGGCTGTTGAGCGAGGCGGGGGGCACAGATTGGTTCTTGATGCTGAGTGGTGGTGTGGGAGGGGGGTTGAGAGGTGTGGACGAGGGTAGAACAAGCAGGCTTCAGTTCTTGACCTTGCGTGGTAAGGTGTGAAGGGGTACAATACCAGTAGGCTTCAGTTCTTGACCCTGGATGTCTGGGCATTCGTGGGGGGAGGGGTTGCGGGAGTGCTAATTGATGAAATTAGCAATACTGATGATTGTAGCAATATCCTGAATTATACAGTGACAATGATATAAGAGCTTCATTATTAGTATGCTGAATCCTGGGTTCTTAATGTCAGAGTATTCTGATTAATATAAATAGGATCCACATTATTGAGGCAACTCCTCACTGATTAATTAAAGAAATGCAGTTTATTCATATCTTTTCACCCTGTTCATTAACTTCCTTATTAGTTCATGGGATATGGGCATTCTTGGCTGAGCCAGCATTTATTGTCCATCCTCAGTTGCTGTTGAGATGGTAGCAGTGAACTGTCTTCCTGAATTGCTGCAGTCCATATGCTGTACGTGGACCCCTAAATGCTGTTAGGCGGGGAATTCGAGGATTTTGATCCAGCGACAGTGAAGGGACAGCAATATATTTCAAAGTCATGATGGTGAGTGGCTTGGAATGGAACTTGCAGGCAATGGTATTCCTAGGTATCTGCTGCCCTTGTTCTTCTAGTTAGAAGTGGTTGAGAGTTTGGAAGGTACTGTCTAAGACTCTTTGATTTTCTGTAATGTATTTGTAGACAGTAGACACTGCTCAGTGGTGGAGGAGTGAATGTTGAAAGTTGTGGATATGTTGCCAACTAGGTAGGCTGCTTTGTCCTGGATGGTGTCATGCCTCTCATTCAAGCAAGTGCTGAGCATTCCACTACACTCTTCAGTTGTGACTTGTAGATGCCGAACAGACTTTGCAGAAGATAGTAAGATCTGCTGATGCTGGAGTCAGAGATAACACAGTGTGGAGCTGGAGGAGCACAGCAGACCAGGCAGCATCAGAGGAGCAGGGAAGTTGACGTTTTGGGTCAGGAAACAGACTTTGCAGAACATCATTTTGCATTAACCTATATGGTCATGGTTATTGATCTAATTGGAAATTTTCTATTTTTACAATAGGACCTAGATTATTGAGGCAGTAGGGTTCCAAGTATTAATTGAAAGAACTCTGATTTTGAATGTACTAACATCGAGATTCCTGATGCAATAATTTCCTGAGTATTGAAGCAATGGGCTGATGACAGTTAATGCAGTTGGAAATGTAATTAGATCCTGCTTATTAATGATATCTGGCACTGATTGTTGATGTAAGATTATCCTGACCATTGATTGAAGAAATTGGCTCTCTACACAAAAGGCTTTCCTTACAGCAAAAGTCAAGTCTTAGAGAGCAATCTGTTAGGCAGAACCCACCAACCAAACAAAAATTTAAAGGGGCCTCGCTGTAAGGAATTAGTCCGAATTCCAAAGTCTCTGTTGTTGCCTTGGAGTTAGCAATTCCCAAATCTCATTCAACAACCCAGTTTGGGAGCCTTTACCTATAAAGAAAGGTGGGATGCAGCTCTGCCAGTCCTGTATATCCCTCCTGTTGCAGGGGTTGAGAAACCCTCTAAATTAGGGAGGAGATTATCAGTCCTGGCAGTCTCCATCCAAGGTACTTCCACCTGAAGAATAGGCTGCGCTCCAAAAACTTGTGATTTCAAGTAAACCTGTTGGACTATAACCTTGGTGTTGTATGTCTTCTGACTTTGTCTACCCCAATCCAACACCGGCACCTCCACACCAAATTAAGGTAATGCAGAGGTTCATCTGTTTTATGCAGAGTGGAACTTCACAGTTTTTAAAAATAATTATGCACAGAATATAAGCATTTGTTTGATTACCTTAATTGCCTTGGAGAAGGTGATGTGAGCTATGTTTTTGAGTCACTGCGGTCACTATGTTGTTTGGAAGGGAGTTCAGGATTTTTACCCAGAGACCGAAAAAAGAGCTACGATATATTTCCAAGAAAGGGCAGTGAATGTTTTAAAGAGTAATGTGCAGGTGGTAGTGTTCCCAAGTATACACTGTCCTTGTCCTTCTAAATGGCAGAGGTTGTGAGCTTAGAAGATGCTGTTGAAGGAGCATTGGTCAGTTACTGCAGTGTAACAGATGGACAGATATAAGAATTAACTAAAACATTAATGAAACATTGACTGTCAGCTCAAAGGGACAGGAATACAAAGTCGTAAAAGTCATGCTAGAGTTAGAGAAAGTTCTGATTTGACCTTATTTTGATTACAACATTCAATTCTGGTACTGGACCTCAGAAAGAGTATATTGAAACTTCAAAGGGCTGCAGCACAGTTTCACTGGAATTGCTGCTGTGTTAAGAAAGTTAAAGTGTGAACACAGGTTGCTTGAGGTTAAACTGGTATTTCCTTGAGTATACAAGGTTAGATATAGTTGGGGTGATGCATTTTAGCCACTGTTTACTTGAACGGTGAAACATGTTTATGAAGCTGAATTGCTTAGTCTTGTTGCTATGTTTTTCACTGGTTAGAAATAATTTCTTAAAAGAAAAGTCAGGAGTAGTAATTTGAGCAAGTCAACCATTTTCGGGACGGCAATCTGTGACTCATGGAGTGTCACAGGGATCAATGCTGGGGCTAGAATTATTAATAATGTATATTAATGACTTGGATGAGGAAAGAATTACAGCCAAAGTTGCAGATGACATAAAAATAGGTAGGGAGGCAAGTGATGAGGATAACACAAAGAGTCTGCAAGAGGGATATAGACAGGTTAAATGAATGGGCAAAATCTTGATGTATGGAAAATTATATGGCAAAATGTGAGGTTCTGGAACTTGGCAGGAAAGACAGAGGAGCTGAATATTATTTAAGTGGAGAAAGATGGCAGAAAGCTACAGAAAATTTGACAGTCCTTGTCAATGAATCATAAAAACCTAAGCGTCCCAAGTTCAGCAGATAAACGTGAAAGCAAATAGAATGTTGACCTTTATTTCAGAAGGAATGCAGGACAAAGGTAGAGAGGTTTTGCTAAAACTGTACAAGACACTAGCCAGACCACATTGAGAAAACCATGAATAGCTTTGGGCTCCCTATTTAAGGAAAGATATTCAGTCATTAGAGGTTGTCCAGAGAAAGTTCACTAGGCCGGAGGGTTCATGAAGAGAAATTATGTAGGTTGGGCTCGTACCCCTTGGAGTTTAGAAGAACGAGAGACAACTTTATTGAATTCATTACCACAGAGGGTTGTCAAAGCTGAGTCATCAAGAATATCAAGGCTGAGACAGAGATTTTTAATCAAGAAGGCAATGAATAAAGAAATGAAAAGGTAGGAAAATGGAATTGAGGATTCAGATCAGCCATGATCTTGTGAATGACTGAGCAGACCTGATGGGCCAAAGTGGCTCCCACGTCCAATGGCCTCACCACTTCTCGCAGACAATTACTAACATTCATTCAATACTGCAGATGCGAGAAATGTGAAACAAAAGCAGGATGAGATTTTCTGTTCCATTCTGACGAAAGGTGATCAACTTCTTGCATAATTTTGTTTCTCCTTCGTTAGATGGCACCTCACCCACTGAGCGTTTCCACCAACTTCTGTCTATGCCTCTGAACAGCTGGTGAAGTGCATTCTCAATTCACTCAAACATGCTGCAAACATATTTCAAGTTTGAAATATATCATTTTTGAAAAACACCACCATATTATTTCTGTGAGACCACATCGTGTCATAAAACTTCCAGGATTTCACACTTCAAAACCACAGGTGATCTTTCCTTTTAATGGTAGGTTTAGAAAAATATGTAATCCATAAATGATTTCATAATCTCATTAAACAGAAAACCAGCTGGAAGATTAAAAATAAGTAGTTTGTAATTATTTCACATTGCATCTTCAAATACCATTTCTTTTCTTTAACGTTAGAACACAGTTACATA
Source organism: Ginglymostoma cirratum (assembly GCA_024137785.1). Taxonomy (NCBI): domain Eukaryota; kingdom Metazoa; phylum Chordata; class Chondrichthyes; order Orectolobiformes; family Ginglymostomatidae; genus Ginglymostoma; species Ginglymostoma cirratum. Next base: position 9,410,544 of record JAHRHZ010000051.1, read on the forward strand.
ATGGAACTAACCTTCCTATTGCAGATGAACTAAGAACTCATTTACTTGGGCAAATTAATGATTTTATGTGAAGAAACAATAGAACAGTTAACTTAACATCATCTTTGTGAATCGGCATGAGTTTATAAACATGATCAAAATTTATCCAAGACTTATGAAATAGGAAGTACGAGGTTAATCTTCAATGATGAAATCGCTTGCAAGTTTAAAAGTGGCTGACTCAATTTTCCTTGCAATTCAATACATTCAAAAATGATTTTCATAACCAGGCAGTGGATTTCCCTCTGACTTTCCTCATGCAACACTACAGCATGGAAAGATGCATTCATGTTATAGTAATATAACTTCTAATACTATGAGCAAGAGATTCACTAACTTCATTGCTGTCTCACTAGTACACCACAACAGAGGGGAACTGCTTGTTATCCAAAGGCAAGCAAATGATTGGAATTCTACACGTCAGACTTCAGATTATCTAATCTAATATACGAGTGGAAATGACACCCAAATCACACAGAGATAAAAGGGAACTCTTGTCTCTATTTTGAACAGAACCAAAAAAAAAACAAAGTTCAGGAATATACATGCAAACAAAATCGCAATACAAACCTTGCTTATTTTTATGCCAAGATGTTACAGGAAATTTACACAACATAGTTACGTAGCACATGCTGACATGATGAGGCCATTCTGCCCACAATTCAATTAAAGGAGAAGAAACAGCAGCAATCACTTGAAATTGCAGTGAGAAATTGTAACATTCATACACTGTACATTTCAAAACACACAGCAAAGGATTTTCTTTGAAGGTAAACTGCAGAAATCAATTAATTTGTAAATTACTTATGTTTCTCCCTTGGTGTTGCATGCCAACATAGAACACTTATGCTTAACATTAGTATAGGCAATTCAGTACTTGGATCCCTCATATAAATACAACCAGACACACACCAGAATCAATTGAAGAATTTTGTTGTTAGTCTGACGAATTATCTTAGATTATTCAGTAAAGGAGATCTGCATAAATTAGATATGAATTAATTCACAACAGCTTGCTACTCCTTCTGAGCTAAATTTTTGCTTGTAACTAACTCTGAAAATCAAGATAAATATATCCTGTCAAGCCACTTTACTACTGATCTATTGATTAGGATATTTGAGTATTAGTGATTGAATATTGGTTGATCAGAGACATGACCATTGCAGGAAAAGTATTTTTCAGCACAATGACAATGTAAAACTCCCCGAGGTGTACTTTGTAGAGCTTTCTGTACACTGACCCATTACCCAATTAAAGTTTCTGAATTGTAACTTGTGACTTGTTTTCCCCATCAGACACTTGCGTATACCGTAGATTGTGGCATACAAATCAATCTTTGAAGCCTCCAGAAACAGGGGAGTTTTTCACATGGCAAGTATGAAATCCTGGTGTAGGTGGTTGCTATTTTGAATGTGAGAAACAACAGAATACCGGTAATTTACATTAGTTTAATGTGACAGGGATTATTTAGTGAATTAGTTGTACAAAGATACTTCTAATCACTATCAAAATGTTTTAAAACCATTAAATTCATAGTTTTTTAGCTTCCGCCAAAATTCATTCTCAGTCACTTTGGCTGTGGCTCCATTGAAGGGATGCTGCTTTGATGGGGCATTCACTTTGAGAACCACCTATCTACATCAAATCACTTCTATACTTTTTGAACAATTTTACGTCAATCAATCCCACAACTTGATACTGAAATCACACAAAACATCAAGTGGAGCAACATGCGTATTTCCACACTTTGCAAAGGCTTTTCTCTCCATCAACCACCCACCACGAGCATGTTGAGTCATGTATTGAATTGCTGAATTGTGGAAGTCAATCGTAACCTAGCATCCTGCCCCAGCCAGGTATATAACTGAGTGTCACAGTGATAATCTGCATATGGATTGATTGATTGATGGAGTGATTGACTGTCACGTGTACTGAAGTACAGTGAAAAGCTTTGTTTACGAGCAGTACAGGCAGATCATAGTTAACAAGGATGTACAGATCAAAAAGACTTAGACGGAGGCATATAAGTTACATTGCACAGGCCGAGATCAATGTTAGAGAGATCAGCATTATTTGAGGCTAGAGAGTCCATTCATCAGTCTAATAACGGCCAGGAAGAAGCTATTCCTGAACCTGTTGATGCATGTGTTCAGGCTTCTGTATCTTCTGCCTGACAGAAGAGGTTGTAGGAGATCATTACCAGTGTGTGATGAGTCTCTAATGATGTTGGCAGCCTTTCCGTGCCAGCAAGCCATGTAAATGGAGTCTATGGATTGAAAATAGGCTTCTGTGATGGTTTGAGCTGTGCACACCACCTTCTGTAGTTTCCTATGGTTCTGGGCAGAGCAGTAGCCATACTAGCGTATTATGCACCTGGAGTGTATGCTTTCAATGGCGCATCTGTAGAAGTTGGTGAGGGACCTTATGGACATGCCAAATTTCCTGAGCCACCTGAGGAAGAAGAGGCATTGTTGTGCCTTGTTGACCATCACATCTGTATTGACATAGGCCATTGGGATGCCTATTCCAAACATTACCATTCCACAACTATACTTCATCTTCATCTATCCAACCGTTGTCATAAATTTATACAAAAGTTTTTGCAGGGAACTTGATGTTCAGCATGGTTTTAAGTTTGAAATTTATCAAACTGTTGGCCAAGCAGAATAGTACCACTGTGAATCTAGCCTTCTCGGGACTTGCAAGTTCCACTGGAGTCAATTGATTTCAAACTTTTCCACTGCACAGTTTGGCTACTGGTATTTGAATTTCATTGTCATTTTGCCCATGGTCCTAACTTAACCCAATAAATATTTGTGATTTTACCATTGTCTGATGATGAATTGCTGGGAGCTGGCCATTTGGCATCAGATCTTTTGGTAGGCACTGAGTGATTTTGTCCTTCTGCCACAACTCCAGACAATTTTGTTCCATAAAGCAATCTTATCAACTCGTCTGAAAATCTTGCAGCTTTGCATATATACACAGTGCATGTAATCAAATCATATTCCTGGTGTTGACATAAACAATTTGATGACTTCTATTATCCCATTCTGATGAATTTTGCTCAAAATCAGGCCAGAGATTGATCCCGGTTCGGAAGGTCTTGGACATCTTCTTCAGGTCGGATCCTTCTTCTTCCATTCTCACACCAGTCTTTTTTACCAGCACAGAATTTCCTTTCTGTAGCAGTTAGTTGATGAGTTAGCAAATGTTACCACTTTTAGCTTGACAACAGCCTTGTGCTTTGTTTGTTTAACGCAGGACCCATTTCTGCTCATCTTTCACTATGTCTATATGGTCCTCTCCATGTAGGCATGGTGAGAGATTGTTAGACTCCTTTGTATCACCTACTTGATTCTCTATCCTAACTTATAGTACAAAGTAAGGAAAACACACCACTCCGAGGATGAAAAATTTAGGCCAACCACTAATACAAGTATAACATTTCATAGCAGAAATGGTTAGCGGAGTCAACTTGTAAGATGAACACAAAAAACATGATTTCTGGAACCGAACAAAATTGGGTCATCTTTTTGCCACTATCTACGGTATTTACGTTTTCAATTCTGTCAATCCTCTGTGCATATTCTTCGTGAAACTTTCCCATTAGTAAGCTGCAATTCAGGAAATAATAAGTAGTGATAAGAAAAATAGTCATGCTAAGATGTAAGCACATGTTATGAACTGCTAGGCATTCTTTGGAAGAATAACCTTGAAAGAAAGAAAAACAATTTTTTAAGGTTGTAGGTAGATATTTACCAGCATTATTTAAGGGAGTCAATCATTTGTGTGTTATTATGAAGCTTGCAATACAGTATCCTATAAATTATATTAAAATATGTACACGTACTATTTTTGCAGTACTTTTTTCCAATATAAGTTCTGCTGTTCACATTTATGGTAGCCCCTGCCTTTGTAAACTAGTTAAACAGAAATTACAGTCTCCCATAAGTGGTGGAATTATAGCTTCTCAATATCTCCCACTTCCTCAACCTGCAGAGAGACACCAAACCTCCAACAGACTTCTTCTCAAGCTGATGCATGTTTTGTTATTTAACCATAAATAGTAGTATACAATCAAAGCATTATATTAAAATATTGACAGAATAAATGACTTCAAATGGATACAGTATTATATCTGCATGACCTGGTCTAATCAACTTTTGTTCTCTTTCTAGTACTACCCATGATCTCAACTCCCTAGGGAAAGCTTTCAACTGAAGTCAACTGGAAAGAAAATGGGGTAGGGTACACTACCTTGCTATTGTCTTTTTTGCTGTCAAATGTTAAGAATTCACCTTGCGTGCAATGTAGCAGGAACTGTCTGCATAACAAAGCACGAAAGCAGACCTCCAACAGCTCTTTGACAAAGAGCTTTACAATAAGTAGCTTTACAGAATATATTTCCCTTTACACATCTTTCAATTTGACAGGCTATAGCCTCCTTTAACTTGGGTTTAGCAGCTCAAAATGTGAGCATCCTCATTATAAACTCTATAGGAATTCCATCTCAAATTTATACTCATCATCTTAATCCTAACACTGGATTTGACTGACTCCTAATATATTTGAGTATTAACATTTCCCACACAAGATTACAATACAAACATTCACCAAACTGACAGCTGCTTCCTTTAAACAACATTGATAACTTTGCTTTCTCTTTGTATGTAGTGGGGTGAAAAGTAACCCGCATTTGATCTGCTAGGGCACATCTCTCACAGATGTAAGTATCTGCTCCTTCCAGTTCTACAACTAAGAGGCACAAGGTTACAGAAATAAAACAAAATCAAAGCCTTTATAAATTACACCCTTTCTATTTAAATTTTAAAAAATCTAAGAGATTTCTGTTCAAAGTAACTACAATCATTGTAACAATATATTCACACTGCGGAAAAGTTTCTGTAAGAATTCCAGACACAGTGTTTAATTAAACAGCCATTTACAAATTCAGAATTAAAAAGCAAACAGGGCTAAAAGATGACAGGTTCAGCCATGAACAAGTGGCCAAGCCACTGGTGATGTAATTGCAGGAAGCAGAAACACAGTCACACCAAATGTCATATTCTTCATTTAGGAATTAGAATTGCCCGGCAGTGCTGGGATCGCATTGAAGGAGACGGACAATGGAAGGATCACTTTTGGCACCTCGGATGAACTCTTCAAGGGATAGCTTTCCTAGAATAAACAAGAATTTCTGAACATAGTTCATATAGGTGTCATCAAGCAGACTAGAAAATTGCAAAGTACAGACAAATGGGGAGATGTTGTACAGCAAAGTTCACAATTTTTTGATTTTTTAAAAATGTTTTTTGATTTTTTAAAATGTTTTTCAATAACAAGCGTTATGTTTCTCCAGACAACATCAGACTTAACTGCGTATTTCAGCAAAACTTCTTTCCACCACTGGACTGCCTGAATCTGTACTCAAATCAACAATTCAGCCCTCATGCCTTTTGTCACAAGGTTTTCATGCTGTTTCACTGTGAATTAATCCAAATAACCAGTTGAAATATCTTGCCTGTCAAGAGTAGGGTGGAAGGTCTCCCCCAATCTCTGAGTAGGTCAGTGCATTGTAGAAGTAGGTACCAAACAGCAAGAGAAAAACATGCAAAGACTTGGGACTGACACTGGAAGCAATAATGGATTTTGGAAGGAGATGTGACCTTGACAGGCTAATATTTCCCCTCAGCATAATTCGCCTTCCACATGCTTGCAGTTCTGATGATTTTGTTTATCTCAACATTATATACCAAAGATCACTGTAGAAATATTGGATAAATCCATTTTAAAAAATAACTGAAGTAAAGATGGAAGCTGTTTTTTCCATCACAACTTCAAATAGCAGGCCGGATGTTAAAAATTACAGACAGGTTCTTTGATCGTCAGATCAGTCGAGATGAAGAAATTTGATCTTGAGCTGTTAATCAAATTATTGGTTCTTTGAAAGGGAACGGGTGTTTTATTTATAGAGTCTAAATCATGTCAACCTGGCACAAATGTGGCTTCAGTTGCTGGCAAAGGTTAAATATGTGAATTTACAGACAGATTTAATGCAGCTAAATGGCTGAACTATCAAGAGAACACTGTTTTAATACATTAATCCAACTTGCTTATTAGCTTATCATTAAAAGAGATGACTGACAGCTATCTTTTGGTTTGGAAAATATACCACATCTTTCATTATCTTGAGTCCAGTTTCTGGAATTGTCATTGAAGTTCATCAGCCAACAAAGATTGCATTGTTTACATTTTAAAAATCACATCAGTAAACGTTTATGAAAGTCTACACTAGCAAATTACCTTATTGTGTAATAAATTTGTTGAGAAATATGTTCTGGAAAATAACAGTTTAATTCCTGTGCATATTCTATTCTCATTATTCCTATTTCTTGCAGATTTATATGTGAGGCCCGTGTCCATGTCCCAGATTAGAGAGCTGATAAAGATAACCAATTTCAATGCTCTTCGCTAGGACTGTATTCATGTAGATTGCTCATGAAGAAAACACCAGGGCTCATAGACAAAGCATAAACTGTGATATTAGCCCACAAATAAACTGCACGGCAACACTTGCACTGCCTGTTACTGGTCCAAATTAATCTCAGCAAGGCTGTGCTCACGATGGGAAATGACCAAAGTTCCCACTCCTGACTGCTATTTAGTGACCATTGGTAGAAAATGTCTGTGTGTTGACAATAGATACGAGTAGGCTCCAATGTGACAGTGTTTTTTTCACTTGATTGACCTGTCTGGAAATGCTCAATACTCATCTTTAGAAAAAATGTTCTCTTAAGCAGCTACTGAAAATAATCTTCAAAACTGTAGCTCTTCAGGGAAGGCAGGCAAAAGTGCAGAGGAAAATAGAATCTTTCAGCATCTAACATACTTATGAAGAATTGCCATTTGTGCCTAAGCATCCGAAATAGTGAGAGGTTATAGATTAATGGATCAGCAGGAGTCACTGTCTTCAGGTGAGAAAATGAAATATTAGATGTGATGATAATTTCCCAGGTAAAGTAATATCGACGGCTACCAAAACACAGAAGCATTTCATTCCTATGTATTATTTCATTGCACTCATTACCTCAGACAATCTCAGTTTGTGCTTATAAAATACTGGATGAACAACTGCTTTTAAACAGCACAGACAGGAATTTTCATGTCAAGTTATAACGTGCTAATAATATTGTACCCATGCATGTGTAAATAGAACTGAAATGTTTAGCATTTTATTCACTGTTCTTCAACTAGTCACATTGGAAAGAAATGTATATAGTTACAGTTTATGTTTTGCTTCCCCTTTTAAATACAGAGCATTCTTTGGGAGTTCTCCAACATACTTATTATAAAAGGTAAGTGCTAATACACAGTGGCATATTCTGTAAATACAAAGACAGCGATGGATAATGGGTTATACTTCCAGTCAGCACTGCTGAATATTCTAGCACTAAATTCTTTGTGGTATGTTTTTAATCTGTGATATTGAACAAGTATAGGAAGGGTTCAGAGGGATTTGGGCTAAATGCTGGCAAATGGGACTAGATTAATTTAGGATACCTGGTCAGCATGGATGAGTTGGACCGAAGGGCATGTTTCTGTGGTGTACATCTCTATGACTCTATGACTAAGTTACTTGCAGAGGTTGTATATGAACATTATCAGACAACAAATATACCCCAGTGTGTCTCATGTAAGAGGTCAGAATGACGAGCTGTTGGGGAAATTTTGTAAAAGTTAAAGATTGGATTGGAGGTGATTGTAAATGAAGTCCTTGGTAGAAGCCATGAACTTACCATCTCGGTTGGTATCCATCTGTCTGAAGATTTTTTCTGTCCTTTTCTCAGGAGTTGACTCATCTTCTGGCATCTTCATCACAGAAGAAACCATTTTATAGATTGCCTATAAAAAATTAAGAAAGGTACATCAAGCAGTTTTGCATTAACACAAATTCTCATTCATCAGTTACTGCAGAGTTTGGCTATCAGCCTCATGCTGAGTTATGTACTTATGCATTAAATACAAACTTGCATGAAATTATTATTATTTCCTTTTGGAAGCTAAGTTAATGCGAAGGCAATCTGGTCCCTGTTACAAGCTTTGGCCTTACCTTGGACATTGCTTTGTTACAGTGAGACGGGTCACTGCCATAAGCAGTCCAACGGCCTATATTTGTTAATGGATCAATACTTTCCAATAGCAATTCACATCATACCCACGATCTAAGCTTGACATTGCCTTCATAAAAGCGAAATACCACAGACATTGAAAATCTGAAATTAACCCCAGAAATTGTTGGAAATACTAAGCAAGTCTAACGGCATCTGTGGAGAGAGAAATAGTTAATGTTTTAAATTGAATTTGACTGTTCTCCACTTCATATTTGACCTGCTGAGTATTTCCACCTTCAAGTGTAGCATAATTCACATTCCTCCAATCATTTTGAAGGCAGCCGGGGATGCATTGGTGAGACAAGGTCAGGTTTAAATGGAAAAGCAGCCATATTATAGAATCCCTACAGTGTGGAAGCAGGCTATTCAGCCCATATCAACCCACCAAAGACCATCCCACTCAGACCCACCCTCCTATCCTAACCTATCCTATTCCTGTAATGCTGCCTTTTCTGTGGCCAATCCACCTAACCTGCACATCTTTGGACTGTGGGAGGAAACCAGGGCACCTGGAGGAAATGCACACAGACACGGGAGAATGCATAAACTACACACAGACTGTCTCCTGAGGCTGGAATCAAACCAAGGTCCCTGGCACTGTGAGGCAGCAGTACTAGCCGCTGAGCCACTGTGCCACCTCTATTGTAACAGAAAGCATAGAAAGTTCAAATTTGTTTCAAATATGTTATTCAATAAAATCAGACAACATCAGATTTTTCCGAGAGAGGAAAATCAAATTGCTACAAGTGCAGAAAGACAGTTGATAAACAAATGTCACCTCAATTCATCAAAATTCCTGAATTCTTGAGTACAAGAAAAATAATGAAACATACACCCCGCTATCTCTATGACTCTTTTAACTACAGGTAGTTGTCTTATAACACGATAGTTGCGTTCTTGTGTGACCTCGCGCTATAGAAAATTGCGGTAATAAAAATCGCCATGGAAATCGCTATACCTGTACAGCAGAACATTTGCATAATCCAAACAGCATCCACTATTCATCAATCACATTACAGCCAATTCGCATCAGCGAGACACGTGTTATAGCAGAACTACCTATATTCCTATTCGGCCTACTGTTTGTGGCCAGCGCTGGGTTTGATTTCACCGGGGTTTTCCTTGTTAGACTAGGCTTTCTTCCAGGCCTTGCTGTCTGGCAGACCAAATATCTTCTTTCTTCTTCCCTAGTGGAAGTGGAAGACTAAGGTTGTCACTCCATCTCCAATTCAGGGATTCAGTCCTGTCAACTATAACTAACAATCCATTTTCACACAAGTCTACCCATTACTAAAATAGAGATCTGCATAGAATTCACGGCACAAAATAATTCTTAACAGGTATCCTCACACCGAGGTTCATCTCAATATTTGTGAAGATTCATTGGAATTCCAAACAACTTTATATATCGAAAGTATTTTGATGTAGGTGTCTCCTCTGAATACTGAATTACAGTGCCCACCTCTGCTGCTCTGTGAATTTAACCCCTTGAGAATTACATTTCCCTCAAAAGATAATAAGTCAAGAAGATGTATGGCATGCCTTCACCAGTCAGGCCATAGAGTGTAGAAATTGGCAAATCATGTTGCAACTATAAAGAACATTAGTTAGGCCACATTTGGAATACTGCATCCAGTTCTGGTCACCACACTACCAGAAGGATATGGAGGGCTTGGAGAGGCTACAGAAAAGGTTTACCAGGATGTTACCTGGTTTGGAGGGTATTAGCTCTGAGGGAAGATTGGACAAACTCAGCTTGTTTTCACTTGAACTTCGGAAGTTGAGGGGCAACCTGAAAGGAGGCTTACAAAATTATGAGAGGCATGGATAGAATGCATAGTCAGAGTCTTTTTCCTGGGATAGAAATGTCAATTATTAGGGTATATAGGTTTAAGGTAAAAGGAGTAAGTTTAAAGGAGATATGAGAGGCAAGATTTTTATTCAGAGGCTGGTAAGTGCCTGGAATGCACTGCCAGAGGTGGTGGTAGAAGCAGATACAATAACGACATTTATGAGGCATCTTGACAGATACATGAATAGGCAGGGAATAGAGGGATACAGACTGCATAGAGGCAAAAGGTTTTTAGTTTGGAAAGACATCATGTCTCGGCACAATCTAGGTGGGCCAACTTGATCCTGTGATAGTGTAGAGATAACAAGGTGTTGAGCTGGATGAACACAGCAGGCAAAGCAGCATCAGAGGTGCAGGAAAGCTGACGTTTCGGGCCTAGACCCTTCTTCAGAAAATTTCTGAAGAAGGG
>JAHRHZ010000051.1:9421418-9444550 GCA_024137785.1 Ginglymostoma cirratum
CCCTTCTTCAGAAATTTTCTGAAGAAGGGTCTAGGCCCGAAACGTCAGCTTTCCTGCACCTCTGATGCTGCTTGGCCTGCTGTGTTCATCCAGCTCTACACCTTGTTATCTCAGATTCTCCAGCGTCTGCAGTTCCTACTATCCCTGTGTAGTGTTCTTTGTTCTTTGTAATTTACATCACAATGCTTCCCATGGAAGCACAATCCTGAAGCCAAGAATGTGATATTCCACTCCAAAATCTCAATCAAGTAAGTAGCTTTCAGTACCAGAACTTACAGTCTTTCTGGAGCAAATTGTTATCACAGCGCTGATACAGCAAAATACTGATGATCTTCTGCCAGTAAGTATTTCAATACTCTAACCTGTTTCTATTCATATTCCACAACGTAATCTAGAAAGAGTGCAAGTAGGTTGCAGATTCCCTTCTTCTCTTGCAGTTCCTTGACCTCCTAGTTTTGTTTTAGTAAGGCTGTAGACATAAAGGCTGTGTATGGAGATGGTCAGTTGGCCACTAAGATTTCTTGGTAGCATTATGAAGAGCTTATTGACTCCATCTAAACTTACACATTCAGATTCATACAGTACATTTTATGTCTAATTCAATTCAAATTGGCTGAATTGTTCTTCAGAGAACTCTGTGCCAAGAAAATCCTCCCAGTGGTGTAATAGAGGGCACTTACCCGACTGTTGAGTTAAATAGAGTGAGAACTGGTGAGAATTTCTGACTCTGGCTGTGTGTGACCCTGAGGAGGCATGAAGCTGATGCTGGCTCATGATAAACATTTGCCATTATTGACATCCCTCACCCCAACGACTACAAGCCATTCATTGGAGATACAGTTAGTAAGTTTACAGATGCCACCAAATTGGAGGTGTAGTAGACAGCAAAGGTTACCTCAGAATACCATATATCATTTGTATAAATGATTTGAAGTGAACATAGGAGGTACGGTTAGTAAGTTTGAAGATAAAACCAAAATTGGTGGTACAGTGGACAGTGAAGAAGGTTATTTAAGAGCACAGTGGAATCTTGATCAGCTGGGCCAATGGGCCGAGGAGTGGCAGATGGAGTTTAATTTAGATAAAAGTGAGATGCTATATTTTGGAAAGGCAAATCAGGTCAGGATCTATACACTTAATGGCAAGGTCCTGGGGAATATTGCTGAACAAAGACATCTTGGAGTGCAGGTTCATAGTTCCTTGAAAGTGAAGTTGCAGGTAGACAGGATAGTGAAGAAGGCATTTGGTAGGCTTGCCGTTATTTGTCAGTGCATTGAGTATAGGAGTTGGGAGGTTATGTTGTGGTTGTACAGGACATCGGTTAGGCCACTTTTGGAATACTGCATGCAATTCTGGTCTCCCTGCTATCGGAAGGATGTTGTGAAACTTGAAAGGGCTCAGAAAAGATTTACAAGGATGTTGCCAGGATTGGATGATTTGTGCTATAGACAGAGGCTGAATAGGCTGGGGCTATTTTCCCTGGAAAATCGGAGGCTGAGGGGTGACCTAATAGAAGCTATAAAACAATGAGGGGCAATGATAGGGGGAAGAGATGAGGTTTTTCCCTGGGGTGGGGAGTCCAAAACTATAAGGTATAGGTTTAAGGAGAGAGGGAAAAGATTTAAAAGGGACCTAAGGGGCAACTTCTTACACAAAGAGTGGTGCATGTACAGAATGAGCTGCCAAAGAAAGTGGTAGAGGCTGGTACAATTACAGTATTTAAAAGGCATCTGGGTGGGTATATGAATAGGAAGGGTTTAGAGGGAGTAAGGGTCATATGCTGGCAAATGGGGCTAGATTAATTTAGAATATTTAGTCGGCATGGATGAGTTGGACCGAAGGGTCTGTTTCCATGCTGTACAGCTCTATGACTCTAAGAGTGAATAATATGCAAAATACAAAATGTATCCCATATCCTTCTCTGCTATAAAGAACATTCCACTGAACGAGTGGAGTCAACAGGATAGATGCCTCTCTTCTCGAATTCACATCAAGAACGTTTGAATAGCTTTGAGGATAGAAGCTGATACAGCAATTGATTTATATGAGGATCACTGCCTCTATGTGCATGGACTGGACAGTCATCATTACTATGATAATGGCAAATGATTGTTAATAGACTGTAGTCTGTAACCCAAAGTATTAGTAGGTTTACTATTTGTATCAAATGTCTTCTGCAGCTTGAGTTAGGGGCTTTCTCTTACACAATTATTTTGTCAGTTTTCCATTTTCCTGTTTCCTCAGACAACACACTACATCTGGTTATAGCAGCTAGAATATTTTCAGCCTGGCCCCTAGGTTCCTGCAGATGCCACCACAAAGCCAATAGGAGATTGAGAAAAGTAACTCAAGGCAACAACCATCAAATGGCACCAACTGGTTTTAACTTATGCTTCCAGCAACCCTTAGTAACATGGCAGACCCAGTACATTTTGAGTGTATTGCCTTGTTCCCATAGATGCACAATAGTAGATGGTCCATGGGCTTATCACCCAACAGGGAAATAGGCCCTGGGAAGGGAAAATGTGGGCTGACAGCAGTGCTCATTGTTATGGATTACAGAGAATCACCTTTGCTCTTCCTAAACATTTCCCAGCTCCAATGACTATAACATTTGGCTCCTTCAGAAACAAACAAAGCTTCTTTGCACAAATGCTTACAGTGACTTAAGTGAAGGCTTACCATGTTGAGTAGCTCATCAACACGTACAGTCAAAGGAACTCAGGCTTCCACTTCTCAATAGAATACAAAGTTAGTGATGAAGGCTAACTAAGCTTATTGGCCTGGCCAACCAAGGCAGCCACACCAGCTCACTCAAGCTGAATTGGAAGAGGCTGGCAAGTGTGCTTGAAATCAAAGGCAAGGTCAACTTAGAAGGATCAATAAATTAAATGGAGATGCAACATAAAAGGTGAATCAACAGGAAAGGATAACACAAAGATGGGATGGCTGCAAAGAAAAGGAAGGTAATTCAATTTAAAAGGCCTTTCATTACACAGCTACGATCATAATATAGCCTCTGAGTTAAGTTAACATCACGCATGCCTTTATGGAGACTAGGTGATTGAACAGCCATCAGAAGCATGATTTACAAAGAAATTTTCATACAGTTCATAATTGTTGCTGTTTTTCGTGTATCTTACAATTAGTTTAAAATTTAAATCACAAAATTGTTGCAGGCTGTTTACTTATTTGCTGCTTGGAACAAATTTCAGTGCAACTGACACGGTCATTTTTTTTACCACATTCATTCAAGTACAACTCTCTCATCTTTCAGACTCACAGACTGCTATACTTGGTGGTGGCGTTGCCAATAGTCACAGTCCATAATTGAACCCCTGGGAGCTAAAAATCACCTTGAACGAGTCCAAGAGAATTGAATGGCTGCTTGATGGACAGTATAAAGTATATTCGCGAAGTGTGTTTCCAGCTATGCTAAAAGGACAATGTTCTTTTTTGTGATTTAAAGTATGAGTTGCCTACAAAAATAATATTTAGTCAATAGTACTTTTAGTCTTTTGTTATAATAAAACAATTATAATGTCAAATCTTGTGGTGTCATCCTTCCAGCTATTAAACTTTTAAACAAAATGTGAACTTCCGGTTATCTGCGTATACAGAGATTGTAATACTGTCTCAGATGATCTGCTATTGAAATTCTCAATTTTGCCTTTCTTACCTCTAGACTCTATTTCAATCCACTCTTGGCAGATATGTCACATTCTTCCCTCTGTAAACTTGAGGTCAACCAAAACTTTGCTGTCCATATAACTGTATAAAACATTGCAGAAGAGATTTACCATGATGTTTCCTGGGCTGGACAGTTTTACCTATGAAGAGACATTGGATAGACTGGTTGTTTTCTTTGGAGCAGAGGAGACTGAGGGGAGGCATGACTGAGATATCTAAAATTATAAGGGGCGTAGATAGGGTAGACAGTAAGAAACATTTCCCCTTTACATTTAAGATAAGGGTCAGGAGATTTAGGGAAGATGAGGAGGAAAATGTTTTCATCCAAAGCGTGGTGCAAATCTGGAAGTCACCACCTGTAAGGGTGGTAGAGGCAGAAACCATGATTACATTCAAGTAGTTTTTAGATGTATACTTGCGATGCTAAGGCATGCACGGCTACGGGCCAAATGCTGGAAAATGCGATTTATAATAGTTAGCTATTTGTTTTTGACCAGCACTGATTCAATAGGCCTTTTACTGTGATGTAGACTTCTATGACTCTATATTTTAAGTTGCACCAAGTCCCATTCCAATATCATTCCTGTGCTGGATGTTGACATACAATAGATCCTGGTCAAGCAGTGTCATGATTTTAAAATTCCTATCCTTGTTTTCAAAGCTCTCATTGGCCACACTTCTCCATTTCTCTGTATACAGCTCCAGCAGAACAAATCTCTTTGGATAACAGCAATTATCTCATTCTGGCCTCTTCAGCATCTCCAAGATTGGTCCGCCATCGATGGCTGTCCCTTGAGTTATTTTGTCCCCAGACTCTGGAAAACTGCTCCTATGTGGCTGTCTGAATACCTCACCTTGCTCCCTTAAGATTCTCCTTAAAACTTACCACTGTGACCAAGACTTTGATAATTGAATTTAATACCTTATTATGTGTCTGTGCAAAGTTAAACTTTTTCTGACAGCAGAAATTACTGTACAAATGAATCAACATATACAAACAAAGAACAAAGAAAATTACAGTACAGGAACAGGCCCTTCGGCCCTCCAAGCCTGCACTGACATGCTGCCCATTAGAACTAAAACCCCCTACCCTTCCGGGGACCATATCCCTCTATTCCCATCCTGTTCATATATTTGTCAAGAGGCCCTTTAAAAGTCACTATAGTATCTGCTTCCACCACCTCCCCCGGCAGCGAGTTCCAGGCACCCTCCACCCTCTGTGTAAAAAATTTGCCTTGTACATCACCTTTAAACCTTGCCCCTTGCACCTTAAACCCATGGCCCCTGGTAACTGACTCTTCCACCCTGGGAAAACATTTCTGACTGTCCACTCTGTCCATGCCCTGCATAATCTTGTAGACCTCAATCAGGTCACCCCTCAACCTCTGTCATTCCAGTGAGAACAACCCAAGTTTCTCCAACCTCTCCTCATAGCTAATGCCCTCCATACTAGGCAACATCCTGGTAAATCTTTTCTGTACCCTCTCCAAAGCCACCACATCCTCCTGGTAGTGCGGCAACCAGAATTGAACACAATATTCTAAATGCAGCCTAACTAAGGTTTTATAAAGCTGCAACATTACCTGCCAATTTTTAAAATCAATTACCCGGCTGATGAAGGCAAGCATGCCATATGCCTTGTTGACTACCTTTTCCACTTGCGTTGCCACTTTCAGTGACCTGTGTACCTGTACATCCAGATCCCTATCAGTATCTGCCCATCAGTACTCTTAAGGGTTCTGCCATTTACTGTATATTTTCCATCTGGATTAGACGTTCAAAAATGCATTACCTCACATTTTTCCAGATTAAACTCCATCTGCCATCTCTCTGCCTAAGACACCAAACGATCTATATCCTGCTGTATCTTTTGACGGTCCTCATAACTATCCGCAATTCCACCAACCTTTGTGCCATCAGCAAACTTACTAATCAGACCAGTTACATTCTCCTCCAGATCATTTACATATATTACAAACAGCAAAGGTCCCAACACTGATCCCTAGTCACAGCCCTCCATTCAGAAACGCACCCTTCCACTGCTACCCTCTGTCTTCTATGACTGAGCCAGATTTTTATCCATCTTGCAAGCTCACCTCTGACCCCGTGCGACTTTACCTTCTGTATCAGTCTGCCATGAGGGACCTTGTCAAAGACCTTACTGAAGTCCACGTAGACGACATCCACTGCCCTACCCTCATCGATCATCTTCATCACTTCCTCAAAAAACTCAACCAAGTTAGTGAGACACGACCTCCCCTTCACAAAACCATGTTGCCTCTCGCGCTAATATGCCCATTGATTTCCAGGTGGGAGTCAATCCTGTCTCGAAGAATCCTCTCCAATATTTTCCCTACCACTGATGTAAGGCTCACCAGTCTGTAATTAGCTGGATTATCCCTGCCACCCTTCTTAAACAAAGAAACAACATTGGCTATTCGCCAGTCCTCATATGCATTGACACAATGGAGTCACAACTGTACAATTTTTTTTTTTGCAAAATAAGTAATTTAGTCAAAGCCTGTGCATCACTTGGAGCAAGCTCTGTACTAAAAACACTGCATCACAATTACTGTTTTTCTCTCCTAAACTGAAGATGGCGCTATGATTGTGTTATTCCACGCACATGGATTATGCTTCATGAAAAATAAATGGCAGCCTACTAAATTTATACTGCATGATATTGTTAACTTGTATAGGATTACATAGGATATATAGCGCAGAAATGGCCATTTGGCCCATCCAGTCAATGCCAGTGTTTATGCTCCAATTCAGCCTCCTCACACCTTTTCTCTACCTTTGTACACATTGATTCCCTTCTCCTCATCTGCTTGTGTAGCTTTTCTTTAAATGCATCTGTCATGTTGTCTTCAACTACTCTCTGCTGTAGTATATTCCATATTCTCATTACTTTTGACTGAAGAGATTTATTTTGAATTTCCTCATTGGATTTCTTGACAATTGTCTTATAATGATGATCTCTGATCATGTTCTTTCCCTACAAGGGAGAGCATCCCCTCAGCTTCCACTCTCAATAAAGCTTTCATGTTTTTAAAGATTTTAATGGGGACACCCCTCAGCCTTCTGTTTCTAAGAGAGAAGAGGTCTATCAATCCTTTCTTGATACACATAACCACACAATTCTGATACCATCCTTGTAAATCTCTCCAGTGCTCCTATATCCTGTTTATAATTTGGAATGCAAGGTGCAATATAGTGTAAATCAACTTTTTTTCCAATTCTATCCATGTCCAAAATAAAAGCAAGTACTTGATTTTGTTTTTCTTATGGTTTTTCTAAGCTGTGGCACAATTTGTAATGATTTCTGCATTTGTACCCTGAGATCCTTTTGTTCATCAATCCCACTAAGAGTGGCCCATTCCAAGAATAAATGATTTCTCCACTCTTCCTATCAGAATGTACTAACTCATATTTAGTGGCGTTGAACTTCATTTGTTAATTATTTGCAAAATTTTATTAATCAATTTCTGATAGTTGATGCAGTCCTCAGTAATGACAAATCCCTCCAATTTGGTGACGTGTTCAGATTTTGAAATGATGTTCTTGATTCCAAATTGATGCAAGTTGTGAACAGCAACAGGTTCTGGCCCTAATCCTTGTGAAACATCCCATGTTCAGTCACTTGAAATGACTACTCTTTCCTCACACTCTCTACTTTCTGCCTTGAAGTCAGCTAGTCCATTCTACCCCCAACTCTGCATTCTCTGACCTTACCATTAGTTTATTACAGAGCATTTATAATGGGCCATTTGAAAAACCATATAAATTAGATTTACTTTATTACCATATTTTACTTTCACATATAGCCATCATTGGTTGAACCAGCATTGAGTCCCCGTCCCTAGCTGCCCTTGAGAAGGTGACGTGCTGCTTTCTTGATTGCTGCAGTCCATTTGGAATAGAGAGACAAGTGATGTTAGGAAGGAATTTGAGGATTTTCACCTCAGTGACAGTGAAGGAGCAGTGATATAGTTCCAAATCAAGACGGTGTGTGGCTTGGAGGTTATATCACTGCAAGTAACTAAACAGGGGATAGATACAACTTTGAAATACTGGGGTGTTGACAGCTTTCAGGAGAAGGCACAGAGGAGGTGTTGAGACTTGGGGCAGATCAGAACCATGATCTTACTAAATGGTAGAGTACGATTGAGGGGATGAACGCTCTACTCCTTCTCCTGTTGCTTTTTTTTTTAGATTGTGACCCTTGATTCTGGACTCCCTTGTCATCAGAGCATGTCTCCAGCATTTACCCTATCTAGTCATAGAGTTTAAAAGAATGTTGAATATTTCAAAAGTACAGTTATTCTTCTTCACTGTCCATTAGAATCTTGTTCAGGGCCAAAGGATGTGGAAGCAGTGTCAAAGAGTCATAGA
Organism: Ginglymostoma cirratum; assembly: GCA_024137785.1. NCBI lineage: Eukaryota > Metazoa > Chordata > Chondrichthyes > Orectolobiformes > Ginglymostomatidae > Ginglymostoma > Ginglymostoma cirratum. Next base: position 9,429,504 of record JAHRHZ010000051.1, read on the forward strand.
GATGTTCAGGACAGAAACAGACCCTTCAGTCCAACTCGTCCATACTGACCAGGTATCCAAAATAAATCTAGTCCCATTTGCCAGCATTTGTCCCATATCTCTCTAAGCCCGTCCTATTCATATACCCATCCAGATGCCTTTTAAATGCTGTAATTGTACCAGCCTCTACCACTTCTTTTGGCAGCTCATTCCATACACGCACCACCCTCTTCATGAAAAAGTTGCCCCTTAGGTCCTTTTTAAATCTTACCCCACTCACCTTAAACCTATGCCTTCTAGTTTTGGACTCCATTGCACTGGGGAAAATACCTCGACTATTCACTCTATCCATGCGCCTTTTGATTTTATAACTTCTATAAGATCACCCCTCAACTTCCAACACTCCAGGGAAAATAGTCCCAGCCCATTCAGCCTCTCCTTAAAGCTCAAATCCTTCAACCCCGGCAACATCCTTGTAAATCTTTTCTGAATCCTTTCAAGTTTCACAAAATCCTTCCTATAGCAGGGAGACCAGAATTGAATGCAGTATTCCAAAAGTGGCCTAACCAATGCCCTGTACAGCCGCAACGTGGTCTCCCAACTCGTCTACTCACCACACTGACCAATAAAGCCAAGCATACCAAATATCTTCTTCTCTATCCTGCCTACTTGCGACTACACTTTTAAGAAACTATAACCCTACACTCGAGGGTCCCTGTGTTGAGCAGGACTCCCCAGGACCTTACTATTAAATGTATAAGTCTGGCTCTGATTTGCCTTTTCAAAATGCAGCACCTCATATTTATCTATATTAGACTCCATCTGCCACTCCTCGCGCCATTGTACCCTGAGATAACCTTCTTTGCTGTCCACTATGCCTCCAATTTTGGTGTCATCTGCACAACCATACCTCCTATGTTCACATCCAAATCATTTACATAAATGACAAAAAGCAGTGGACCAAGCACTGATAACACAGCATGGAGCTGGAGGAACACAGCAGGCCAGGCAGCGTCAGATGAGCAGGAAAGTTGACGTTTCGGTTCAGGATCCGTGTGGCACACCTCTGGTCACAGGCCTCCACTCCGAAAAGCAATCCTCCACCACCATCGTCTGTCTTCTACCTTTGAGCCAGTTCTGTATCCAAATGGCTAGTTCTCTCTGTATTAAATGCGATCTAAGCAGTCTACCATGAGGAACCTTGTTGAATGCCTTACTGAAGTCCATAAAGATCACGTCCACAGCTCTTCCCTCATCAATCCTTTCGTTACTGTTCTTATACTTTTCTTTTAGAATCAGAGAGGCTGAGTGTCATCTGGTAAATGAGGGTCAGGAAGGGAAACCCTAGCTAAATGGTGATGAATGCTCACAATTGAGCGCACAGTATCATGTGCTACAACATACAGCAGCTTGGTTGATAAAGAGCTCATGGAAGCAAGAGGTGTCTCATGGCTGGAAGAATCTCAAGAAAGGTATGAGGGGATATGCAGCATCAGGGCTATAACAGAAAGGAACCTAGATGGCAAAGGTGACAGAAGCTGCAGATGTAGCTTAGGGCCTCTTAGATATAAGAATGTCTAGTGTTCCTCATTTGTGTCTTGGAAGTGAACAAGGAGGGGGCAGGCTAAAAGTGCTTAGAAAGCTGTCTAATAGTGGAGAAAAGAAACTTTGAGTAAAAGCACTAAGTCAAGGTGATCTTAGAGTAGAGGAGACTGAGACGCAAAGCACTTGATATACAATGAGATCAAGTCCTATCAGTAAACCAGTTATGTCTCACATAAACTCAAGCCAGCATTTCTTGATAGTGGGAACTGCCGATGCTGGAGAATCTGAGATAACAAGGTGTAGAGCTGGATGGTTTTCTGAAGAAGCGTCCAGACCCAAAACGTCAGCTTCCCTGCTCCTCTGATGCTGCTTGGCCTGCTGTGTTCATCCAGCTCTACACCTTGTTATCTCAGCATTCCTTGGACTTGAGGAAGTGAAATCTGGGTGGCTCATATCATGGGAACAACCAAAATGTGACAGAATAAAAGTTTTGCTCAGAGCCAGTGCATCAAATGTGAAGGTGAGGGAGTAGTTGAATAATCTGGGAGCTGCAAAACTGTTAACAATGAATGCAAGGCCAAAGGCTAGGCAGCTGCTTGAAAATGATGTCGTAAATAGCTTGTAGTAGAGTTTATTTTCCCAGGTTTGAATGCAGAAGCTGCTTATGGGGGAACAGAGTTGAGATTGGTGGTGAGGGATGCAAACATGAGTTTAGTCATGGCTTTGGTCAGAGATCAAATCTATGGTAAGGACCGAAGGGGGTGACTGTGAATATGGGTAGGAGATTTCATGGAAGGAGAGGCTGAACTGATGTCCACAGGAAAAGACAGAATGGAAGCTGAGCTGAACATTGATATCATTGAGGGTAAGGTATTGTTCAAGAATGAGCCCGAGGGAAAATGGCAGGACAGCTGTACATTTTTTGGGCTAAAACTCGAGGTGAATTTGGGAGTGGTGGAAGTGGTAAACAAAGAAAAATTTAACTTAGGGGCAAGGTGTGTGGAACAAGGTGAAGGAGGAGGAACAACAAGAGGAGAAACAAATTCTCAACCCTTTATTTGTTTGGTTGGATTCTAACTAGGAAAGTGTATTTTCCTCTTGCTTTCATTTCCACGGGGACCTAAGTGGGGCTTAAACCCAGTGTTTCTGCTGTAAATGCACTGTAATTTATGCCAGAAACTAATGCAAAAAATGTGAAATCTCCTGCTGTAGCACCAAACTAGGAAAATATTACTGAGGCCTAAAAATCCAGTTTCACTTCTGACAGAAGTGACTTCAATTCTAAGCAAAAACGTGCTGAAACGTGACCAGGATGTCTCACAGATCAAGAACTGAATAGTGCCACAAAATCTAGAGCTTTTATTTCCACCCGTGTTAAAAGGGGATAATCCAGAAAAAAAAGAGATCCAAATAAAACAAAACTTACAGTGAAGGAAAAAAATTTGATCACAATATGGAATCATTTACAGTTGGGTTGGTACAACACTGCTTCTGGGAAAGGAAAGGGTTTGGGCTCAGCTGGTTACACAAGTTGCGAACTTTCAATACATACTGTCAATATACTGTCAGCTCTTAAAGGAACATAGCCATTGTATGTTTGTAAAAACAATGAAGAATTTGGCGAAATGTTAATATCATAATAATCCTTGTGTTTATAATAACATGTAGTCTTTACTTTAACAGCAACTGCAGTGGAATAAAACTAAGAACTTACAAAAGGCAAAAACATATTCGAAGGAATCATGTTCCCCCAATCTCGGATATAAGTTTCTCTGAAAGCAACGTGCTCGGCTGTAAACCAGGTAATCTTCAATGCTGAAGTAATCACTGCTGCAGAGTATAGATTCCAGATTGGGAGCTGCTGGGTGTACAGACTTAGCAATTTATTGTACTTTTGTGTGGTGCTGACTGAGAGCTTTGAGAACTGAACGTGGACTGAGGCAAGTACACAAAGTGTTCTGATATACAGTTAGGCTTCTTCTTTAAGTGTCAGAATGATAAGACACTGCATGGTCAAAGAACTGAGCCTGTCCCTTAAAGTAATCTAAATGGCAGAAAGACTGAGAATAAATTTGGGAATAATGTATTAGACCTTTCATTCATACATTGTGCATGGGAAGTCCTGTCTCACTAACCTGATTGAAGAAGTGACAAATAGGATTGATGAAGGCAGAGTGGTGGACATTGTCTATATGAATTTCTGACAAGGTTCCTCATGGTCAACTGGTTAACAAGGTTAGATCACATGGAATACAGGGAGAACTAGCCATTTGGATACAAAATTGCCTTGAAGATAGGAGACAGAGGGCAGTGGAGAGTTGCTTTGTGGACTGGAGGCCTGTGACCACCGGTGTGCCACAAGGATCGGTGCTGGGTCCACTGCTTTTTGTCATTTACCTAAATGATTTGGTAATGAATATAGGAGATATGGTTAGAAAGTTTGCAGATGACACCAAAACTGGTGGTGTAGTAGACAGCGAAGAAGGTTACCTCAGAGTACAAAGGGACTTCGATCAGATGGGCTGATGGACCAAGGAGTGGCAGTCGGAGTTTGATCTAGATAAATGTGAGGTGGTATATTTCTGGAAGGGCAAATCAGGGCACGACTTATACAATTAATGGTAAGGTCCTGGTGAGTGTTGCCGAACAAAGAAACCTTGGAGTGCAGGTTCACAGGTCCTTGAAAGTGGACTCACAGGTACACAGGGTAGCGAAGAAGGCATTGGGTACGCTTGCCTTTAGTGGTCAGTGCATTGAGTATAGGAGTTGGGAGACCATGTTGCAGCTGTACAGCACATTGGTTAGGCCGCTTTTGGATGACTGCATTCCATTCTGGTCTCCCTGATTTTGTGAAACTTGAAAGAGTTCAGAAAAGATTTGCAAGGATGTTGCCAGGGTTGGAGGGTTTGAGCTATAGGGAGGGGCCGAGTAAACTGGGCTATTTTCCCTGGAATGTTGGAAGCTGAGGAGTGACGTTATAGAAGTTATCAAATCTTGAGGGTCATAAATAGGGTGAATAATAAAGGTCTTTTCCCCAGGGTAGGGGAATCCATAACTAGAGGGTTTAAGGTGAGAGAGGAAAGATTTAAAAGGGATCCAAGGGGCAACTTTTTCATGCAGAGGGTGGAGCGTGTATGGAATGAACAGCCAGGGGAAGTGGTGGAGGCTGGTACAATTACAACATTTAAAAGGCATCTGGATGGGTATATGAATAGAAAGGATTTAGAGGGCAATGGGCCAAATGCTGGCAAATGGGACTAGATTATTTTGGTTGGTGTGGACGAGTTGGACTGAAGGGTCTGTTTCCACGCTGTACATCTCTATCACTTTATGACTCTATTTCCACATCCTTTGGCCCTGAACAAGATTCCAGTGGACAGAAAGGAATAATAAATGTCCTTTTGAAATATTCAACATTCTTTCAAATAACCCACACCACTGAAATGTCTGTATTACTGAGATCCTCCAGGAAAAAAATTGCTGGTGACTGTTCTGAATCATCTTAATTTATTTCACTTGAATAGAATGTATGACTGATGATCTGAACTGTCTTGAGAGAATATTCAGCAGTGAGGCTTAAAGGGAATTAGGATCTAATTTTCATCATCAAGGCAGGAATCATGAGCCAGGCCATTTCCCAATGTTGTGTCTGCCATGTTACTTTTATGGTCAGGTGGCAGAGACAGGCTGGATTGGGACAGCTACCTCCAAAAACAAGAATAGAGGTGAGCAGATCCCATGGTGGGCAAGTTAGAAGGCCCACTTAATTCACTGGAATATCAGTTTGCTTCTGTAAATAGCTGTTAGGTACTCACACCTTCAGTCCTCACTTAGTCTGATTTCCTGAGCCCCCTCCATACTTCTCATGTTGCCTCACCTGGTATCCAGTATGGACTCCAGCCCTATATTTAACATTGAAAAGTTTTTGAGATGCCCATGAAACTGCTAGATGATACAGTAAACATCTTCAAAAATTAAAACATCTTTAAACATTTTGGTAGATCATAAACATTTCAGTAGGTCATAAAACTTTCATAACAAACCCACCAAGTCGCACAACATCAGCATCAACAACACCTGCTGAGATGAATCTATTATTCAAATTCATAATGGGAGTTTATTGCACAATTGTATTACTAAAGTCTTTACAGCTGAATAGAAGCTGGCCATCTGTTTCACTGCTTCAAAGGTTGGACAGATAACTGGACTGCCAATCAAAGAAAAGAAATCAAATGGGAAAGATGATACATTAAAATCTGAACCTCAATGCTCTTGCATGTAGAGAAACAATTTATCCACCGGATAAAATACTCTAATGCATCTGAACACATTTTCATTTACACAATGCTAGTCAATTTAGTGGTCACTTATCTTTTCTAAACAAAGCCCAATCATTAATCAGAACACTAAAAATATTTAATTTATTATATACCATCACATTACTAAATGCAAAGTTGACAACAGCTTTTGAATTATCTGTCAAAAGGTTCGACTCCAGGCTAGGCCTCCCCCATGATTCACAACATCTCCTCCAAATACTACTCTGACTCCATGAAAACAGTGATGGTGCACAAAATACAACCTTATAACTGCATGGACAAGGGTGGGATTGCTGCATTCAGGCTCACTATCCTTCTACCCTCTGCTGTATGAGGGCCCTTACCCTCAGGCCATAGAAATCCCAGAGATGGGAATGGAGGCAGGATTCTGAGAATTGGCTTCTGCTCACCATTTTTATAATTTGCTTACCTTGGTTTCAACACAACCAGAGGCAAAAACATCCAGCCCTTGATTTCAAATGAGGTGAGCTCATCTGATTCAAGGCCTAATTTAGTTGGGGAAGGTCTTCATTCTGAAACTAAAAATAGAAGACTTTGTGACTCATTCCAATCATTCTAAAAATAGAAGACTTTGTGACTTTGTGACTCAAACAGACAAGATTTTGCTCGATGATTTCATGTTAAATTAAAAATTACCAACAAAGTTTTTCATTAGGAAACCAACATAAATTAGCATCTAATGTTCAAAATCTGTTTTTGATAGATCCAAGGATGTCATTCCCTTGGATCCGTCTGGAAATTGGGAGTGAAGGTTTAGTAATTAATCCAAATAATTTGATTTAGCCCAGATGAGATTGATAAATTCTTCATGAGACCCCTACACAGAGCACCATATGGAAGGGTAAAAACTGATGAGTTACTTGTTGCCTCGTTTAGACTGCACTTTATTTTGCATTTCATAGTGGAGCAGCGAAGATTAAAATCCACAAAAATAAACGTAACCACGCCTCTGCCTCACCCCACATCTGGGAATGTTGGCAGCGTAGTGCAGGAGGAATAAAAGTTTAAAACAACAAAAGATAAACACTATTAGGAATGTATCAAGAGGTGGATATAACATTGGTAAAATTACAGTTTCCTACTGGACTATAGGCAAGGCTGTACGTTCTGTCAAAAGAAGAGCCCCTGGGTTGAGAAAAAACTAAATAATCTACAAAACAAATAGGTCATGCTGCTGATTTACTGAGGGTACAAAAAGCACAGTTGATACTCAGTATTTAACATGGGAAATTAAACATCTGTCCAGAACAGACTATATGAGTCTTTAGCCTGTGACTGTATGTTTTGATCATAAGATGATTAGGTCATTCAGCCCATTGAGTCTGCTCTGCCATTCAGTAAGATCATGACTGATGTGAGTGTGGCCTCAACTCCACATTTCAGCCTGTCACCTATAAGTGTCAAGTTCTTTTATCAATCAAAAGTCTGCCTAACTCAGCCTTAAATATATCGAGTGACCCAGCCTGCAATGGTCCCTGTGGAAGAGAGTTCCATTGACAAATGGCCTTCAGGGAAGAAATTCCTTATCGTTGTCTTAAATGGGAGACCCCCTGGTTCTAGATTGGTCCACAAGAAGAAACATCATTTCAGTTACTAGCCTGTCAAGCTCCCTCACGAGTTGTATACTACAGAAAGATTATCCCTCACTCTTTGAAAATCCAATTATTATCGGCCCAACCTACTCAAACTTTCTTTATGAGGCAACCCTTTCATCTTAGAAATCTGCCCGGTAAATCTCAAAAACACCAACAGGAACTCTTAATTTATTTATTTTACAAAAGCATATGCCTAGTTAAATTAGAAGACTCTGTGGATTGTGCTCCAGAGATCTGGATGTCCAAGAAACTTCATCACAATCCTCCAAGTGCTTCGTGATGATATGACTGCAACTGTTCTGAGTGGGACATCTGACATAGCCTCCTTCTAAATCTGGACTGGATTCAAATAAGGCTGAGTAATAGCCCCATACTATTCACAATCCACCTGACTGTTGCTATTCAGAGATCAACTGCCCCGTAGTGAGACTATTAAACACTGTTTAGATAGAAAACTCTTTAACTTCAGTTAAAATTAAATTGACCACCACACACATACATGACCTGCAAAATGTTGATGACTACAGTGTCACTAGTCACTTTGCTGTAGACCTGCAAGCCTTCTCAAGCACTTCAGTTCTGCTCACGAGAGACTCAGTCTGCCCTTGAAGGAATGGAAACATACCTCGTGTCCACACAGATCTGGCCAAAAATTCTACAGCCCATATGTGTTGAAGTGCTGACTCTGGAATATGGTGAGCCCTTTCCAGACCATTGGCAGCCACCTTTCCGAGAAAGTCACCGTTGTTAAGAAGACCCAATACCGGATCAGCCCTGCCAGCCCAGCCATTTACAACAGTGTTTGACAAAAAAGATCTCTACCATTCTTCAAATGCCCCAGTGTACTGAGTAATTATCATCACTACATTCCTGTGCAGAAATGAAACCTCACACTAGAGACTATACAGAAATTCTACCAGCAATGGCTCTGCCATATTCTTATTCAATGGGAGTACTATGGAGCAAATGCTAGTGTTCTCCCTGAAGCCAGTTCTACAAACATTTAGGCAAAACTCCTACAAAACCAGCTACCAGATATTGTATCCAGATGTTTGAGATGCATTTTCCCACCAGGATCTATTTCTCAACTACCAGATGGCCTGTGTTCTGGGGCAGACAAAGGAAACACTATGAAGATACTCTGAACCTCTCCTTGAAGCATGGCATTAATGACTCAGAGGAGCTCACCACCGGTTGTTCAAAATGGTGACAAATTGTCCATCGAGTTGCATCGCACTTTGAGTCTAAATGTTTCAATCATCAACAGAGCAGCAGCAGAGGAGGGAAGAAAACGAAACAAATCCTGCATTCTGGAACCACACAACTATTGGCCATCCAATTGCCCAAAGATGTGTGTGTTGAGAATCAGCCTATTCAATCACATGAAGACCCACAGCAGAAACTCACAATACTGACAGCAATCATCTTTGAATTGAAGAACATATGACGATGGCTACAATTGCCATGAAGACCAAACTTACTGAACCTTCAAGCAGAATAAGCATGAATGAACTCTTATTATATTGTGCTCCATTCATTACTTCACCAGAGACTCCCTCCACTGCACCATCCATCTCAGAGAAGGACAGTGCAGCTAAGTCCACAGGCACACCATCAATTCCAAGTTCCCCTGCAACACAGAAACCAGCCCAATGTAGACTTCTAACACTCTCCTTTCCCTGTCACTGTAGGAATATAAAATTTCTTGGGATTCCCAACTTTCAGAGTACCGCCAGCCTGATAATCTGCTTTGTTTCAAGGTATGGTCTATTATTGTCTTCAGAGAGAAATTAAGGTTGAACAATAAATGCAATCTTGTCAGCACTGCCCACATCTCATATATAAATAATTTTTAAAGCTACAAGCTGCTTCATTCCTAAAGTTATGGCTGAGGATCCATTGGGTCATTGAAACAACTCAAAACATAATGGACTTAATGTAGATAAAACAAACATCACAAAGAATTTCCACAGGATGTCTTCACCACTGCAACTTTAGTGGCTGTAATAATGTACACAGAAAGACATAAGGAAATTCATTATCAATTACTTTGCTGGTCCAAACAAAAGTAGAAACATTGGGTTGTATTTCTTGTATAGCAATATGAGCCCCTCTCCGACTGCTCTTTTGTTTTAAATTTGGGAGCGGAAACTGAATTTTAATATCAAGCTTTTACAGGAAACTCTCAAGGGTTCTCTTAATTGTCCACTGTGACTGTGTCAAAAAATTGGCTGAGATCCTGGAGAAATGGCATAAATGACAGCTCCCTCTGCAGTTTCTGTTACATTTCGGTGAACAATCAGAAAAAAATTAAGCGCAGAAATGTATGCTCTATAGTGTCATGGGCCTCTATGCTAATCCCTGTACGTCAGCAAGACGGGATCAGTGTAAGTTTACTTGAACCATATTCCCAACAGACTGACTATTGTTTACAGTGGTGAATAAATATCAACTGAGCCTCCCGTGATCAAAAAAGCATATTTAAAATCCAGTCTCCAAGGTAAAATTGGGAGTTGAATTTAAAACTGAATGCTGCTGCACATGGCTCCAAGAAACCCAGCTGAGAAAGTGACACGTCAGCTGCCAGCACATGCCAGGTTAAATGTTTTATAACAGCACTGCTTTGGCCCTAAAAGATTGGAGTGCTCCACCCATTTACCCAGTCTTCACCAATTCCAGTCTTCATTCTTTCCAAAGTTCCAGTCTTCCCAATTGCCAACTTTTCCACACATGCCCTAACCTTCAGACAATCAGACCTAAGTGCTCACTCCTGTTTCTCAACCCCCTCCTGATGTTAGTACCTCCCCACAGTCCAGATTGGCAGGGAACAGCCACAAGGGTCATGACCTGCGATCGGTCACTGAAGGTATTCCCTCCTGCTTGAGTTTTGTATTCACGAACATTAAACAAGAACTAAATCAAAAACACCCAAGTGAAATCCTTCTATTAAGAACAGCCCTGCCCACATTCCCTACTCTAGCTCCAGAGATCATAGTAGGGAACTTGAACATCCTGTACATCTGTCTCAAATACACAGTGTAAGGCATACTGCCACGCACCCGGGTGAAGCTCCATCAAGTCTGCCCTTACAAAGTGCCTCAACTTGAATCTCAAAAGGAGACACTCCACAAACATTTATTGTAAGTTTTAATTTTAGTTTACACATTGTGGGTGTTATTATAACATTTACCAATGGATGGAAACCAGATAGCAGCAAACTGATAGCTTGTTTTACATCCTGCACAGAAATATATTTGGCATTTGCAAGATGGGATGGTCAATTCACATTGCCCATTTGTCCCTAATAATTAAAAAAAAGCCATAGTCTTTATTGCATGCTGTTTTTTGTCACTTATGCCTCTCCTATATTTTTTGGCTATCATTTACATATCCTACAAGCATATCCAACTGAGACGATGTTCTCCAATGCCAACTTGATACCTGGACTCAAAAGGTTACCTACTGAACGAAGTAGATGCTCAGCAACTTAAATCAGGCAATCACCTGTCATTTTAATCTATTTCGATTTCCCTAATTCATTTTGCTGGTCAGCATCTGAGTACAGTCTTTAGTCAAAGATGGAAGGTCACAGTGATGTCTATGGATATTAGACAATGATGCTTATGGATAAATTAATTTCCAAGAGGTTCATATATCTTTAATAAACCTGGCAACCACACAGTCTTCATTTAGCAAGAAGAGCATACCTTTTATTGATTTGAAGAACTATAGTATGGGTGTTTTAGCACACAGTCTAAACCCAGCTCAGGACACCAGGAGGGACAAAGATCACAAGGATATTAAATGGGTTCTAAATCATCAATAAAATAAGCATCTGTTATAACATATAATAAATTTGAAGCATTGAAAGATTACCTGAACAATCTCTAACATTTCTGACTTGCTGATGTATCCATTTCCATCGAGATCATACATGCTGAATGCCCACTTTAGTTTCTGCTCGAGTTTGCCTCTTGATGTAACACTTAGTGCAATGATAAATTCTCGGAAATCTATTGTCCCATCTCCATTGGCATCAAAAGTGCGAAAAACATGCTCAGCAAATTTGGAAGCATCCCCATAGGGAAAGAAGTTCCCGTAAATTTTCTTGAATTCTTCCATCGATAAATTCCCACTGGGGCAATCCCTGAGGAAGCCCTTGTACCACTCCTGGATTTCATGCTCCGTGAAGTCTGTGCTGTCCAGCAAATCCTGCATCACCTCAGGCCGTAGTTTGCTGTTTTGCTTCCCCATCTTGAACTTGAAAGTGTTCAGCTGCAGAACAATTCCAAAAGAACACTGATTTAAGTCAGAGTTAAGAGCAGGAGCCAATTTAATCTGCCAAGGAAAAAGATATTTCTGACTAGCAACTGCATGATGTCAAAGATTAAAAAAAAAAATTGAAAAAAAATGCTGAAAATAGAAACAGAAAATATTCAAAATAATCCATGGGCCACTCAACAACAGAAGGATACAAGTAAGTTAATCTCGTGTTTGCGAACCATAGGATGATCTTTATTTGAGAGAGTTCTAAAGCAGTACCAGTAAGATCTCTTGCGTATTCACGTCAGAAGAGACATCTTGCTGGATATCAAAAAGACACTGAATTAATGAGATAGATTTCTCAAGATATTTTCACGCTGTATTTGTTGAGGGAACCAGAAAAAAGAGTTCACCATTGCTGTCAGTCAATTTAAACACATGTAATGTAATGATCTATTCCAATCCAGTTTATATCACCAGATAATAATTCAGAGGAGACATCTCTTGTGGCAAGGGAGTAGATACCCTCCCTCTGAGCCAGAAGGCCTAAGTTGAAGTCCCATCTGCTCAAGAGGTGTAACATAACACATCTGAACAGGCTGATTGTAAATATCTACAATTCAGTAGAATTTTTTAAAAAAATGTCACTTTCCTTAAAAGTTATTTTAAAAAACATTCATTGTTAGTTTGTTTGCAGATTAATGTAATAGAATTAATTACCAAAGGCATTTCTGAGGAACTTTAAATTATATACAAGTCTGGGACAATCAAATTGATACGAATTTTTTTGCATTCATTCATGGAATGTGGGCATTGCTGAACAGGCCAGCATTTACAGACATCCCTAGTTGCCCTTGAGAAGATGATGGTGAGTCGCGTCCTTGAATCACTGCAGCCCACGTGCTGTAGGTGGATCCAGAATTTTGACCCAGATGGCAATTTGGTTCCAAGTCAGAATGGTGAGTGTCTTGGAGGGGTGTTTCCATGTATTTGTTGCCCTTGTCCTTCTAGAAATAAAGGGGTCGTGGATTTGGAAGATGGTGTCTAAGAAGCCTTGGAGAATTTCTGCTGTGCATCTTGTGGATGGTACACACTGATGCTACTCAGCATCGATAGTGGAGAATGTTAATGTTTGTAGATGTGATACCAATCAAATGGGTTGCTTTGTTCTGGATGGTGTCAAGCTTCTGGAGTGTTGTTGGAGCTGCACCCATACAGGCAGAGGACTTTTCCACCACATTCCTGACTGTGCCTTGTCAGCGATGGGCAGACTGTAGTGAGTCAGGAGATGAGTAACTCAGCGCAAGATTCCTAGCCTCTGACCGGCTCCTGTATTCGCAGTATTTATATGGCTGTCAGCTCAGTTTATGATCAACAGTAACCCCCAGCTTGATGATAATGGATGATTCAGTTAGCATTTCTCTCAGTGGAGATGGTCATTGTCTAGCACTTGTGTGGTATGAATGTTACTTGCCACTTACCCGCTCACGCTTGGATATTGCCTATCTCCTGCTGTATTTGGTCATGGATTGTGCGCTAAATGGTGAGTTTGTAGATTGATTTTGTGTATACATTGTGGAACCAAGCAGAGATAAAGCTATCTTAGATCTAGAATTTAGTAATGAGGCTCAGATAATGAGGAACGACATAGTAAAAGCCACACTGGGAAATGGTGCTCATAAAAACATTGAATTCCATGTTAAGTTTGAAAGTGGCATACTCCAATAGCAAACAAGAATCTTAAACTTAAACAAAGCCATTTACGTATGTCTAAGGGGTTGGGTTGATTGGGTCATTAGACTAAAGGCTATGACGGAAAAATGAAGAGCGAAAATATTTCTTAAAAATTTGAAATGCACAAAATCATTTCACTGAAAAACAGCAAGGAAGTCATTTTAAAAACTGTTATGATAAAAAGTAGAGGCTTGTGTAGCTGCAAAGAACATCAGCAGGTCTGAGGATTGGGAGTGTTTTAGAAACTAGCAAAAGGCCTCCAAAAAGTTATGTCATTATAGTACAACTTACAAGTTGCATACCAGAAATAGAGAGTAATCTAGAGGCCAAGAAGAGGACGGAATTTTTTATTAACTCATGGGATGTGGGTGTTGCGAGCTGGGCCAGCATTTATTGCCCATCTCTAATTGCCCTTTGATCGGAGTGGCTTTCTAGGGCCATTTCATAGGAATGTTAAGAGCCAACCGTGGGCCTGTAATCACATGTAGTCCAGGCCAAGTAAGGCCAACAGATTTCCTTCCTTAAAGGACATTAATGTTTTGACAATAATCAACAGTGGTTTATTTCAAGCTTTTCTTTTCGTCACCAGCACCCTTCCCACATTTTCTCGTTGTTACTTACATATTATAGAAGTGTATTCCAGCTGAGACAATGCACTCCAATACCAACTTGTTACCTTAACTCAAGACATCACAGTTCAACCATGGCTGTCATTGGGATAGCTTTGAATTCCAAATTCTCATTCACTTCATCATTGCCACCAAATCAATAATATCAACAGGCATAAAGTGTCAGAGAAAATCATGAGAATAAAATCTGACAAATCCCTGGGACTTCATACATTATGTTTCTGAAAGAGATAGCTGCAGGGATTATAGATGTGCTGGCTAAGATTTTCTAAAACTCCTTAGATTTAGCTGCATCAAATTATAAGTTGCCAAATGTAACACCACCTTTCAAGAAAGGAAGTGGGAGAGAAAACAGCATGACAGACCAGAAACCTTAACAAACTGGGAAAGTGCTGAAATCAATTGAGGAAATCTTAACAATGCACTTAGGAAAGTAGAGTACGGTACAACACGCGCTATTATTTTCCTTTGTTTTATTTGAAGTATGAGGCAGGAGTCTTTAAAGGTGAGAAACGCCTCCCCACCTTACTCCCACCAATGAGGAAAGCCGTCAGCCTGTTGAACTATCGATGGCACAGATGAGAAGCACTGCCAGAAGCTGCCAGCCAATCAGATGCCAGCATCCACTCGGGGCATTGGAGGCCCAGACTGCACACCCTGATGCAAAACAGAAATTGCTGACAAAACATAGCAGATCTGGCAGCATCTGTGGGATGAAAGCAGATTTAACGTTTCAAGTCCAGTGACCCTTCATCAGACTCTTCACTTGTTTCATGTTTATTCATATCCTGAAGACTAGGATCAATGAGGAGGTGTCAAGCATGGGGCTGGATGAACACAGCAGGTCAAGCAGCATCATAGGAGCAGGAAAACTCGACGTTTCGGGCCTAAACCCTTCATCAGAAATGGGGGAGGGGAAGAGGGTTCTGAAATAAATAGGGAGAGAGGGGGAGGCGGATAGA
>JAHRHZ010000051.1:9444950-9479247 GCA_024137785.1 Ginglymostoma cirratum
ACTTGTCCACCTCCTCTCCACCTATCCTCTCCTCTATCCATCTTCTATCCGCCTCCCCCTCTCTCCCTATTTATTTCAGAACCCTCTTCCCCTCCCCCATTTCTGATGAAGGGTTTAGGCCCGAAACGTCGAGTTTTCCTGCTCCTATGATGCTGCTTGACCTGCTGTGTTCATCCAGCCCCATGCTTGTTATCTCGGATTCTCCAGCATCTGCAGTACCTTTTATCAATGAGGAGGTGTGTTTTTTTTTGGTGAGGGAGAGGGGTGGGTGATATTTGCATGTTGAGGGTCACTGGGAGGCAGGAGATGTCACAAACGTCGGGAGCAACGGCAGAGGGGTGGCTTTCAGTGGCT
This sequence comes from Ginglymostoma cirratum, assembly GCA_024137785.1. Lineage (NCBI taxonomy): Eukaryota > Metazoa > Chordata > Chondrichthyes > Orectolobiformes > Ginglymostomatidae > Ginglymostoma > Ginglymostoma cirratum. The sequence continues at coordinate 9,445,305 of JAHRHZ010000051.1, forward strand.
ACTCCCACCTCAACTGCCCCTAGATTGGGTCAGATGGAAACCCCAACCTAACCCAGCAAAGAGGCCACTTTGTTTTTCTGTTAGGAAGGCAGCCCTTTTCCTGGCCCGCTGGAAGAGCAGGTATTTGGGCCAGTGGCAGGTTGAGACTATTAGTGTGTTCATTAGTTGCCTGTGGAACTTAAGACCATAAGATATAGGAGCAGAAATTAGGCCATTTGGCCCACTGAGTCTGCTCCGCCATTCAATCGTGGCTGATAAGTTTCTCAACCCCATTCTCCTGCTTTCTCCCCGTAACCCTTGATCCCATTGATAATCAAGAACCTTTCTATCTCAGTCTTAAATGTACTCAATGACCTGGCCTCCACAGCGTTCTGTGGCAATGAATTCCATAGATTCACCACTCTCTGGCTGAAGTAGATTCTCCTTATATCCGTTCTAAAAGGTCTTCCTTTTACTCTAAGGCTGTGCCCTCGCGTCCTAGACTCTCCTAACAAGGGAAGCATCTTCCCAACATCCACTTTGTCCAGGCCATTCAGTATTCTGTAGGCTTCAATTAGATCTCCTCTCATCCGTCTAAACTCCAATGAGTATAGTTCCAGAGTCCTCAAACGTTCCTCATATGTTAAGCTTTCCATTACTGGGACCATTCTTGTGAACCTCCTCTGAACCCACTCCAGGGCCAGGATGTCCTTCCAGGAATGGGGCCCAAAACTGCACGCAATACTCTAAATGTGGCCTGACCAGGGTCTTACAAAGCCTTAGCAGTACATCCCTGCTTTTATATTCGAGTCCTCTCAAAATAAATGCCAACATAGCATTTGCCTTCCTGACTACTGGCTCAACTTGCAAGTTTAGCCTGAGAGAATCCTGGACTAGAACTCCCAAGACCTTCCCACCTAGGTGTTAGTCACTGATTTAGTGGGAAGGGTGGAGTTTCTATTTAGAGCCAAAGCACCTGATCATTTAAAAACCAAAAGAACTGCAGATGCTGTAAATCAGGAACAAAAACAAAGTTGCTGGAAAAGCTCAGTAGGTCTGGCAGCACCTGTGAAGGAGAAAACAGAGTTAACGTTTCGGGTCTGGTGACCCTTCCTCAGTTCTGAGTTAACAAAACATTAATTCTGTTTTCTCCTTCACAGATGCTGCCAGGCCTGCTGAGCTTTTCCAGTAGCTTTGTTTTTGCACCTGATCATTTGCCTGACCTTTCCCACCAGTTGTAGGGAGGGGAAGATCCTGTCCATTGTTTTACAAAAGGGAAATCTGTTTGAAAACTTTTTTAAAGAGATTTGAAGATGTAAAAAGTAGACAGGTAGCTGTTGTATACCTCTGTTTACAAAAGACATTTAATATGGTGCCACATGAAAGGTTAATAGTCAAGTTAATAGCTCAGACTGGGGGCAATAGAGGACATAAATAAGGGAATGGAATGGAGGTAAGAATGGGCATAAACAAGACATTTTCAAATTGTCAGATTGTCAGGGAGTGCAGCTTGGCTTTGTGCTGGGCCTCAGCTATTTACATTAATAACAGACGAGTCACGACAGGGTGGTGTATCTATGCTTGTAAATGACATAAAACTAGGTAGTAAGGTGAGCTGTAGAGAGGATGCAGAGTGGCAGCAGGGAGACATAGATGAGGTGAGTGGGCAACAAGTTGGCAGATGGATTATAATGCAGGAAACTGTGAAGTTATTCACTTTGATTGCAAGAATAGAAAAATGAAATATGCTTTCATAGGTGTGAAACTTGTAAATGTTGATCATCAGAGAGACCTGGATGTGTCGTACGAGGAAAGCATAAAATTAGCTTGCAATTCTCAAGGCAACTGGCATTGTGGCCATTATAGCAAGGAGACTGGAGTACAGGAATAATGAAATCTTTCTACAATTATGCAGTGCTTTGGTCAGGCCACACCTGGAATACTATATGCAACTTTGGACTCCATATTTAAGGAAGGATAAAATTTTATTGAAGGCGATAGAGAGAAGGTTCAATAAATTGATGGGATGAAGAGGTTGTCCTATGATGAGAGGCTGAATAAATTGGGCCAATGGAGTTTAGAAGAATGAGGTGTGATGTCATTGAAACACACAAGTGAACGTTAAGGGATTAAGGCTGTCAGTCAAAGAATCTAAAATGTAGGGGCACAGCCCCAGGATAATACACAATCTTTTTGGATTGAGATGAAGAGAAACAACTTCACACAAAGGGTAATGAACCTGGAATTCCCTACCCCTGTGGGGTTATAATTGAATACATTTAAAGCTCAGATAAATAGATTTTTGGTCTCTCAGGGAACCCAGGGTTTTGGTAACAAGTAGGAAAATGGAACTGAAGCCCAGGATCACCTGTGATTGTACTAAATGGCAGAGCAGACTCATTGGGCCAGATGGCCTACTAATGCTCCTATCTCTTTATGTTTTTGCATTACTAATAGATATTTAAATATACAAGCTCTTTCAAAAGACACCAAGGTCATCAGAAACATCTAAATAAAAACCAAAAGAACTGCAGATGCTGTAAATCAGGAACAAAAACAAAGTTGCTGGAAAAGCTCAGCAGGTCTGGCAGCATCTGTGGAGGAGAAAACAGAGTTAACGTTTCAGGTCCGGTGACCCTTCCTCAGAACTGATGGTGGCTGGGAAAACATCCGTTTAAGCAGGTCTGGCAGTTCTTAAACTGACGTTTTCCCAGCCACCATCAGTTCTGAGGAAGGGTCACCGGACCCGAAACGTTAACTCTGTTTTCTCCTCCACAGATGCTGCCAGACCTGCTGAGCTTTTCCAGCAACTTTGTTTTTGTTCCATCAGAAACATCTACTTTGTTAATTTACTACAGTGCATGGTACAGAGTCCACCATGCTTACTCCCAGACATTGCCTATGTTTGGGAAAGTAGTGCCAACCAACTTGACATTATAACAATTGTCAGTGACAAAGACACCACAGAAGTCATGTTAAACCATCTAGCTATTATGCTTCTGTTCACAAGTCTTTAAAATGTGAATCCATTAAGGTGGAGTCTTATGGAAATGATGGGGATGTTCCATCATTTCACGTGTTACTCAGGCTCTTGACAGATCAATGGAGAACCTTTCCCTGGAGGTCAAGGACCTTGGGGTCAGAAGTCCCACCCAGTGAGAATTGATGACCAACAGTTCTTCTGTATTGAGCAGCATCATTAGGGAGGTGATGATACTTCACCATCAGAACCCAGTCAAATGTTGTCTGCCAGCAAATGCACCAGAGAGAAGGGCACAAAATTCTGCCCTGTGTCCTTTCAAGTAATATCGCTTACGTCAGCCTTTTAAATATATTTTTATGCTCGTTCAATAGCTTTTATTGGTTTCTACACCACCACCTCTGAAGCTCTCTGGTCATCTATATTTCTATGTTTCTTGTCTTTTAGAACTTTCATAAAAATTATTTCGTGAGATGTGAGCGTTCATTGCTTATCCCTAATTGCTCTGGTGTGAGCCACTATCTTGAATTGCCGAAGTCTGTGTGATGTAAGGACATCCACATTGACATTAAGAAAGGAAACTAGCATTTTGACCCACCAACAGTGATGGAATTACATTATATTTCCAAGTCAGGATGGTGAATGGCTTGAAGGGGAAATTGCAGATGGCAGTATTCACATGCAGTATTCTCTGGCCCTGTCTTCCTAGATGTTGGAGGTATGGATTTGGAAGGTGCTGTTGAACACATAAAGGTGAGTTGATGCAGTACATCCTACAGGTGGTGGAAGTTAATGGAGTGTATGTTGAAAAATTAGAGTGAGAATTAAACAGAAAGTTTCTTGGCATCAGGAAAAAAATTCTCAAGTCTTAAGTAGTGACTTCAGAATCATGCTTTTGAGCAGTTAGATCCAACCAAGACTAAAGTTCCTTGAGACAGCTCATCACAGCCATCACAACGGCTCTCAGCAGACATCCAACCACCTTTCAGCTCTGAAACTGTACTCATTGAGAAACCACCTGGTAAGAGCACAAAAATAGATTACCATCACAGAAGAAATGCACTAAGGCTTCTGGTTTGTGTGGCGTAATGGAAACTTTATTTTTGTAATGTTGGTGGGCTTTGTACTGTGGCTAGAGCAAAATCTAACAATTGTTAATGAGTGAGGGCTTTCAGGTGCTAAGCATAAGAGATGGAAGAAATTGCTATTATTTAATTCTAGTGGAGAGCAGATAGCAAAGGACAGAGGAACCTATTTGAAACTAGAATCACAAGTCAACAGGGAAGAGTTTGGTGGTCACAATGGAGATATGGAACTTCAATCCAGGAGAAAATGATTTTCTATCTTGCACTTATGCAGCAGGAAAATGAAACTGAAAAACCAACAGTTCACTGGCATACAGCAGAAGCTCACCAGGTGGGGATGGACTAAAGGCAAGGGGGAGTTACTGTAAGACTTGAAGTGACTCAGAAGCAGAGTAGAGTCACAGCAGATGAGTCTAAGTAAAGCACGTAGAACCGAGAACAGACCTTCAAATAACAACTTATACAAAATGGTAAGTCTCATTGAAAACATAGTATTGGATATTTGCAAGACTATGCAGTTACTTTTCAGTACTTACTGAAAAAGGAATGCTCTACATTATGGAATTAGTAACCCTTTTGTTCCATTTTTGGGATGTTAAACAGTTGCCTCTAGTGTCAAGTTAAATGTAGAACTGTATATTGATGGGTAGATTCCTGACAAAGCACTACCTCAAGATCTGAATAACGTAAGTGATTACTGACCTTAATCTAATTCAGAAGCTAAAGTGACAGCTTCCAATGTCACCTGATCCTTGGGAAGAGACTTAATCATGAATGTTGTGTTCTGCCAGCAAATTATGACAGGGCATTTATAAGCCAATATAAAACATTCAATTCTGCATAATGAAAAGTAAATGGAAAGAAATAATCATGGAGGAAACCATAAAAAAATCAGCCATGTGAAGCAGTTGGTTAACAGGAGGTAATGCTGGCAACATACATTAAAAGGTAATTAATGGGTTCAGAATGTACCGTAAACAACTTTTACATTTATATTTTCAGCATTGCTCTCCCTCTAGTGGTAGTGCTTTAATATAAACACAGTGGCACCTTTCAGCAGACATTGATTTCTTGCTGAAACTTTTGATGCAGGGAACGCAGAAGAAACAGAAATAAGCACAGGATGTTGCAGGTTTGTTCTGGTTTTGGGTGTGCTTTTTTTAAAAATTACTGGTCTCAACCGATCAGAATATTCAAGGCATATTAAAACAAGTCTACATGAAGTCAGAGATAGTAGGAACTGCAGATGCTGGAGAATCTGAGATAACATGGTGTAGAGCTGGATAAACACAGCAAGCCAAGCAGCATCAGAGGAGCAGGAAAGCTTGACATTTCGGGCCTAGACCCTTCTTCAGAAATGGGGGAGGGGTAAGGGGTTCGGAAATAAATAGGGAGAGAGGGGGAGGCGGATAGAGGATGGATAGAGGAGAGGATAGGTGGAGAGGAGACAGACACGTCAAAGAGGCGGGGATGGAGCCAGTAAAGGTGAGTGTAGGTGGGGGGGTAGGGAGGAGATATGTCAGTCCAGGGAGGACAGACAGGTCAAGGGGGCGGGATGAGGCTAGTAGGTAGGAGATGGGGGTGGGGCTTGAGGTGGGAGGAGCGGATAGGTGGGAGAAAGGACAGGTTAGGGAGGTGGGGACGAGCTGGGCTGGTTTTGGGATGCGGTTGGGGGAGGGGAGATTTTGAAGCTTGTGAAGTCCACATTGATACCATTGGGCTGCAGGGTTCCCAAGCGGAATATGAGTTGCTGTTCCTGCAGCCTTCGGGTGGCATCATTGTGGCATTGCAGGAGGCCCAGGATGGACATGTCGTCTGCGGAATGGGAGGGGGAGTTGAAATGGTTCGCGACTGGGAGGTGCAGTTGTTTAGTGCGAACTGAGCGTAGGTGTTCTGCAAAGCGGTCCCCAAGCCTCCGCTTGGTTTCCCCGATGTAGACGAGGCCAGAACGGGAACAGCGGATGCAGTATACCACATTAGCAGATGTACAGGTGGAAGCCATCCCAACCTTAACTTCACCTGGACCATCTCTAATACCTCTCTCTCCTTCCTGGACCTCTCTGTCTCCATCTCCGGTAACCACCTAGAAACCGATATCCATTTCAAGCCCACTGACTCCCACAGCTACCTGGAATACACTTCCTCCCACCCACCCTCCTGCAAAAATGCCATCCCCTATTCCCAATTCCTTCGCCTCTGCCGCATATGCTCCCAGGATAAGGCATTCCACTTCCGTACATCTCAGATGTTCTTATTTTTCAAGGACCGCAACTTCCCCCCATCAGTGGTTGAGAACGCCCTCGAACGTGTCTCCCACATTTCCCGCAACTCAACCCTCACGCCCCATCCCGCAATAACAACCAAAACAGGATCCCCCTCGTCCTCAGGTACCGCCCCACCAACCTCCGGATCCAACGCATCATCCTCCGACACTTCTGCCATCTGCAATCCGACCCCACCACCAAAGACATTTTTCCCCTCCACACCCTTATCTGCTTTCTGGAGGGACCACTCTCTCCCTTGTCCACTCCACACTCCCCTCCAGCCACACCTCACCCGGCACTTTTCCCTGCAACCGCAGGAAGTGCTACACCTGCCCCTACACCTCCTCCCTCAGCCCCATCCCAGGCCCCAAGAAGACTTTCCACATCAAGAAGATGTTCACCTGCACATCTGCTAATGTGGTATACTGCATCCGCTGTTCCTGTTGTGGCCTCCTCTACATCGGGGAAACCAAGCGGAGGCTTGGGGACCACTTTGTAGAACACCAACACTTGGTTCGCACTAAATAACTGCACCTCCCAGTCGTGAACCATTTCAACTCCCCCTCCCATTCCTCAGACGACATGTCCATCCTGGGCCTCCTGCAGTGCCACAATGATGCTACCCAAAGGTTGCAGGAACAGCAATTCATATTCCGCTTGGGAACCCTGCAGCCCAATGGTATCAATGTGGACTTCACAAGCTTCAAAATCTTCCCTCCCCCAACCGCATCCCAAAACCAGCCCAGCTCGTCCTCACCTCCCTAACCTGTTCTTCCTCCCACCTATCCCCTCCTCCCACCTCAAGCCCCACCCCCATCTCCTACCTACTAGCCTCATCCCGCCCCCTTGACCTGTCCGTCCTCCCTGGACTGACCTATCTCCTCCCTACCTCCCCACCTACACTCACCTTTACTGGCTCCATCCCCGCCTCTTTGATGTGTCTGTCTCCTCTCCACCTATCTTCTCCTCTATCCATCTTCTATCCGCCTCCCCCTCTCTCCCTATTTATTTCCGAATCCCTTACCCCTCCCCCATTTCTGAAGAAGGGTCTAGGCCCGAAACGTCAGCCTTCCTGCTTCTCTGAGGCTGCTTGGCCTGCTGTGTTCATCCAGCTCTACGCCTTGTTATGTCTACATGAAGTCAAGTCAGTATGGCATCAATGCTCTGAAATATACCCTGCAAGGTACTGGTTAAATGGGCTGGTTTTCAGGACATCAGCAGCTTCACATATATAAATATGGCAATATAAATACGTAAATTACAACAAAGCTGGCAAACATTGACATAAATCAGAGAATAATGACTGGTTTGAGACACATTTTTGAGTTGATTCTTCACACTGTGATGTTAGTAACACGTTTTCACATACTTTCTGTGACAGATATTTTAAAAGAGGTGTTGACTCATTTATTTCAAATCTGCTAATGCCTTTGTTAAGGCATAACAAACCAATCTCATCCAAATGTGTTGATGAATACTTCATTCCACAGCACAAAACAATTCTTATTTTAACAGCAAGACAAATTTACTCAGTAGCCAGAAGGTTGTCAGCAAGCAGTACATGTTTGTTGGGAGGTATGAAAACTGCTTAGATGATTTTAAGTTGATCTTTAAGACACAAATCATAGTTATTACTAAGGATTTTATTCAACGTGATAACAAATTTTAAACACTTTATTTTGTACATTTCATGTTGCAAGAACATTGTTTCAAATGTTACCTTTAATAAAGCATTTGCTGGAATGAATAGTCTGAGACATACAGCATAAGAATGCGTCAGGGCATGAGGATATTAAGCAGCAGTTTGGAAAGCTGGGCACATTTAAAGCAGAATCCAGTCATAGTTACCCCTAAGCCATCGAACCAGTTTCGTTCAGTCAGTTCCATGCAGGTCACCGTGGTCTATTAGTCACATAAGTGAGCACACTTCTCATCCAGGTATACAGCATGTGCATCTTCACATTTTCCAGGTCAAAGCAGCATATTTGTTGGCACTCTATCCACCATCTTAAATGTTTACTCCTTCTGCCACAGATGTATTGCCGTGTGCTAAATCAAGCCATAGTCACCCCAAGTCATTGAACATGTAGAATATAGTCTTTAAGGACCTTGTCATCCCTGAACTACATACTTGGCTCCGTTTCCCTTTATTGAGACTGGTAATGCTTATGTTCTGCAATCTGTTACCAATTTATACTGTAAGCTAGCATTTCATACTGAAATATTAAGGTTCAGTCAGTGCCAGACATTACTGTTTGCACAAATTGGGCGGACTCAGGCTGTACCCAAACAATGATTCAACTGTCCATTCAATATCACATTTTTCTTACAGCTTCATTTTGTAAAAGTAAAACTTTTTTTAAAAAAATTCCCATTGTGTTAGAGTTGTTTTTAAAATCAACGGATGATTTTTTTTCTATTCCCCTGTGTCTCTTTGGCAGGCAGTGGGGAATTAAACCTTAATACAAGACAAGTTGTATATTATAATCATAAACATGCTGTGGATTCAGGATGATAACATCTGTGTTGTTCTACATTAGAGAATTTTGAAATAGATCACATTTCTAATTATGGACTTACAATCTAATCTGCACCTTTGATCCACGGACATCCACTGCCTCCACTGCTCATTAGTAGCAGTGTGTACAATGTACAAGATGCACTGTAGGAATTTGCTGAAGATCCTTAGATAACATTTTCCAGACCAAGGCCATTTCCAACTGGAAGGACAAGGGTCATAGAAGATACATGGGAACACTATTAACTGAAAATTCCCCTCCTAGACACCCACCATCCTGACTTGGAAATATATCTCCGTTCCTTCACTGTCACTGGGTCACAATCCTGGAATTCCTTCACTATTGTCATTGTGGGTCAGCACATGGATGGCAGCAGTTCAAGAAGACAGCTCACAATCACCTTCTCGGGTGCTACTAGGGACAGGAAATAAATGTTGGGCAGCTAGCAATGCCCACATCCCACAAGAGAATAAAAACAATGAGAATTCAAATGACAAATCCAAACTTCTAAAGATCATTCATAGAATGTGGGCTCCCTTGAAAGGCCAGCATTTGCCCATCCCTAATTGACCTGGAGTATGTGATGGTGAACTGCATTCTTAAACTGCTGCTGTCCATGAGGTATGCCCAAAACACTTTTAAGGGCATTCCAGGTTAATGACCCAGTGACAGCGAAAGGCTATAAATATATATTTCCAAGTCAGGCTGACGTACGACTTGGAGGCGGTTGCTCAAATGTAACTGTCTTTTGGTGATAGAGGTCAATAGGGGTTTGAAAGATGTTTTCAATGGAGCATCGGTTAGTTGCTGCAGTGCACCTTATAGGTTGCACATACCACACCACAACATGCTAGTGGTGGAGGGAGTAAACATTAAAGATGGTGGATACAGTGCTAACAAACATGCTGCTTTGACCTGGAAGGTGTGAAGATGCATATGCTGTATACTTGAGTGAGAAGTGTACTCATTTATGTGACTAATGGACCAAAATGAGCCGCATGCTTGTCTTGTGTGCACCTGACTGAATAAAACTGGTTTGCCATTTGCACAAGCAGGCTGGGCTCAGGCTGCTTCAATAGTGCATCTAATTTCATTTTTCAGTTTCCTTTTTCAGAACAGTAATTTGTTTTCAAATTCCCTTTGTCTTCTGAACAGGACTGTTGGGGGTTAAAGGCTTCCTTTATCTGTAGCTGATAGTTAAAAAGCGGGTTAGATGAAAAGCTCAATTCTGGCATAATTTGATTTGAGTTCAAGTATTCCTCTTGAATTAGCAAAATCTGTTTAAAATGCTTTGCCAATTTATGACTGATTTAACTTGCCTTATGGCCCAAATTTGGGCACATTACAAAGTGAATACCTTGACCAACTTTGTATCGTGATGTTCAAAAATTTCCACCATTTAGTGTTACAGAAAACACATATAGCACATCAATACGTGAAAACAGCAGGGACTTGTACTCTCATTTGAACTCTTACAAATAGAATTCTTGTTGTATGCCATGGCTGGAATCCATTCAAGTCTGTGCTGATTCTTTACCAGCAAAATAATGACACATGACCCGGGTTCCCAGAACAAAACCATCAGCATGAAACACCCACGGCTGAAAAGCAGTGACATCAGTTTGTTCTGCTGGATTTTCTTTCTGAAAGTACGGCTTCACATGAAGGACCCACAATTACAGTCTAGTTTTATTCAGAAAGTTAAAGAGAAAGTATATGCCTGCTGCATCTTTACGTTATAATCTGATATTGAGTCATAACAAAAACACAGAATGTTATGTATTTTACAGGTCCATCGCTCAATGAATGTAGGCCTATGAAAAGACTGGTTTGGAACCGCTTGGTCATCTGTGGTACGTAATGTTCCACAATGAGTTATTGCTGAAGGAGTGGTGGTGGTTGGGCAAATTACATTTTGTACGGCACAATCCTCAACACACAAATGTGTTAAGGCTCCTACGGATGTAACTTGTGCCAGATCACACCCCTTCATCTCATTTGCCCATTACAAAGTCAGTGCTGCTGCCAGGCAGTAGGCTTTGGTAACATAACTGGCTACCGCCAGGTGCAGGGTGCCATAACCTGTACATTTGTCACATTGAGATTACTATCTCATAACGTGGCTGATTCATGAACAAAAAAGGAGTCCATTTCATCAGTGTACATGTCATCTGTGATAAATGATACCACAGCTTAGTAGTCCACAGGAATTACAGTTGGAGTTGCCATGATGCCTATAACCGTGAGAAGACTTATGTTCCTGTCTGGTCTCAAGGGCCTGATGCCTTATAAGAGAAGGTTTCTAGGAGACAAGGGCTATCCTGTGAGGCTGGTGAGCCTGTTAAACAACCCAGATAAAATCCTACCCATTTTTTAACTAGGGCCACCATGGAGTACATGATAAGTATGCTAAAGACATACAGCACAGAAACAGAGATAAAAGGTACTGCAGATGCTGGAGAATCCGAGATAACAAGCATGGGGCTGGATGAACACAGCAGGTCAAGCAGCATCATAGGTGCAGGAAAACTTGACGTTTCGGGCCTAAACCCACAGAAACAGACTCTTTGGTCCAACTCGTCCATGCTGATCAGGTATCCTAAACCAAACTAGTTCTACTTCCCTGCATTTGGCCCATATACCTCTAAACCTTTCCTATTCACGTACATGTCCAAATGTCTTTTATATGTTGTAATTGTACCCACATCTTCCTCTGGCAGCTCATTTCATACATACACCATCCTCTGTGTGAAACAGTTGCCCCGTAAGTTCCTTTTAAATCTTTCCCCTCTCACCTTAAACCTATGCCCTCTAGTTTTGGACTCCCCTACACTTAGGAAAAAACCTTGGCTATTCACCTTATCTATGTCCCCAGTGATTTTATAAACTTTCATAAGGTCACCCCTCAGCCTCCAACGATCCAGGGAAAATTGTTTTTCTGTAACATTTCTGTTTAATAACATTCTTTCTATTGCAGGTCAACCAGAATTGTACACAGTATTCTAAAAGTGCCCTCACCGACATCTTGTTCAGCTGCAACATGATGTCCCAATTCCTATACTCAATGTCTGGCCAATGATGGCATGCGTGCCAAATGCCTTCTTCACTATCTTGTTTAAATGAGACACCACTTTCAAAGAACTATGAAACTGCACCCCTGGGTCTCTCTGTTCAACAACACTCTCTAGGCCCCTACAACTAACCATGTAAGTCCTGCTCTGTTTGCCTTACCAAAATGCAAAAAATAAAAGCATTTATATAAATGAAATTCCATCTGCCATGTCATGGCACATTGGCCCAGTTGATTAAGATCCTGTTGTACTCTTAGATAACCTTCTTCACTGTCCATTTTCCGACCAATTTTGGCGTCATCCACAAACTTACCAACCATATCTCCAATGAGATCCTGATGTTTGGATTAGTCTGGAGGCCTTGCAACACAGCCCTGCCAGTGTGCTGCATAACCCTAGCATGTTGTGCTTTGCATAACCCTAGCATGTTATGCTTTGGAAGAGTGGATGGAATGGACTCTGATGAAGTGGGGAAGCAGTAACAGTCTTCTGAGGAGGAAGATGAGGATGTTGAGCAGGAGGAACATCATCTTCAGTACAGTAGAACGTTCAAGTGTCAGGCGCAACAATGTAGACAGGACTAAATTGACACCTGTTCCAATAGATGTCAGCTGGATGTCGTGATCATTCATTAACTGTAAATTTGTTGAGGCATGAAAGGCAAATGGTCCCTTTCTGTCCTGAGAAGCAAATACAGCTTTTGTTTGTTTTTTGCTTTTGCTGTTTCTGGATGTAAGTGAACATTTTAAACTATTTTAAGACTTTCTCATATGTATTGAACAATGAGAAAATGTTAGGCTACAGTGGGTATTGGGGAAACAGTAACACTCTCTTAGGCAGGGTTCTGACATGGGATGACGCCAAGGACTGTGTGGCTTGGTTCATACATAGCAATATGTCAGGGCGGTTGTTGCATAATGGTAATATCATTGGATACGTAATCCAGTAAAGAAAGTACATTTGTCACTTGGAGCTAGTGAACTTAAATATTAATTTGGACGGAGTTCAAACAATCGCTGTTCAAAGTTTTGCTGTGAAAGTGACCAGTTAAGTGAGCTACACAAGGGTATATGACATTTGTGTAGCTTGCAGAGAGGGTAGGAGAGGAAAGTTTATAGTGGTTCTAAACTCAGCATTCATTTTGCATTGACATAGCATGTCTCCAATCACCGTCACTTCTTTTACAGTAGTTAATGATATTTTCACTTTTAATCTGTTCAGTAACTCAAAGAAGCCAATAAAGTCAGTTTTACTAACACATTCGCAGTCAAATCATGATCTCCGACTTCAGAATCATGATGTGACACCTGCATGACTATGCTGCTAGCATCTGGCATTTTTACTGGTCATCTTGTTTTTTTTTAAAATTGCATTCAGAGAGTAATAGGAAAGCAAGGGAATGGTAAGGAAGTATGGTAAAACTCCAGTCATCATGAAAGCCTTCTAACACAACAGTTTCAATTAAATAAATTATGAATCTGATAGCTGGATGGACATGAAAGAGGAAAAAAAATGAAAAAAGGGCAGAGGGAGAGGTAAATTCACAACTTACTCTGGGCACAGAGGTGGTGCTGTGCACTGGTTGCCCTGTATAGAAGTTCGGTTTTATTTCTGTATGGTTTTTCTAAATGGACAATTCACAACATAGGTATGAATGTGACTTCTGATTTCTAATGGTGAAGAAGACTCCCTCCTTTCCCATTGATTCACCTGTTGTCAACAACAATATACAATTATTTAGTTCCCTTAACATAATAAAAAGTCCCATGGTACTTCATTGGTGTGCTACCAACCAACATCAAACAGCAAGCTACTTAAGGTGAAGTTTGGTCAAAAGTCAATAAACTTGGTGAAAGAGGTAGATTATAAGAGAATCTTAAAAATGAAATTGAGACATGGAGATTAAATAGGAAATTTCAAAGGTTAGGACATAGGTAGCTGAAAGGACAGCCACATTGGTGGAACAATTGAAATGAGGAATGCTCCAGGGGACATAATTTGTGAAGTTATATCAGACGTAGTGGGAATTGCCGATGCTGGAGAATCTGAGATAACAAGGTGTAGAGCTGGATGAACACAGCAGGAAAGCTGACGTTTCAGGTCTGGACCCTTCTTCAGAAAATCAGATGGTTGTGATCTGTCTTACAGACTGTATGTTTCAAAGTGAAAGTGATTTGAGTCAACTAACTGCATTCAGATAGCAAAATAGTCCTTATTGGAAAACAATAATCAAATCTAGTGTAACTAACCAACAGATGTTCTTTCACTTCTTTAAGCCCAAACTTTTAAGAAAGACTTCAACATCTTCAAAATGTTAGCATGTGCTGCCCCACTGTTTGCATTGCAATGTAATGCTGTGCCTTTGTCCAAAGTGTCAATTTACAGGGATGGAAAAAAGCAAAAAAAAGTTTGTGCAATAACAGTCCATTTTATATTTCTGATGAAAGGTCATCTATCTAAAATGTTAGCTCTTTCTCTCCACAAATGTTGCTTGATCTGTCAAGATTTACTTCCACAATGTTTGTTCATTTATCAGATTTCCAGCACGAGCGTTAATGGAATTGAATAAGAGAAACCTAGCTGGTTTAAATTTAAATGAAGCTTGGCAGTTAACTGTTAGTCATCATAAAACTGGTACATTCTCTATGGCAATCTGTCTACCAATCAGAGTCCTTCTGCCAATCAAGCAGCATTCTCTTCTTATACAATATTAAATGTTACATTAGTATTTCTTGTGAATATCCTGATGAGGGCAGGATAGAAAGCTTTGACAAAATGCGCCTTTTCATCAGTTTATTTACATTAGATAAAGTTTGATTGATTTATTTATTTTATGTGTACAAAAATGCAGTGAAAAGCTTTGTTTATAAGCGGTACAGGCAGATCATTGTAAGCTAAGGGCGTACAGATCAAAGAGACTGAGACAGATAAAGGGGTTTCTAGAGCTTGCAGCTTCTGTATTGATACCTTAAACAGTCAGAAAGACTGGCATTTTTATTGACCTCTAGGAAAAGGAGAGCTTTCTTTAACTAAGAAAGTGTAAAGATATGAAATAATTACAACTTAATAAATTTTTAAGAAAATACATTCTACCACCACTATATGGTTAATTGCTTCTATACAGTACGTGAATGGGCATAGAAGTATCACAGCTTGGCATTGGGGATATGAGTGGCCATAGGATGGGGTTGGGGGGGGGTCAATTGAGTACAGGGATGTAGCTTGGCATGGGTCGACATACGTAAGACTTCTAAACTTTGCTCTAAAAGGTTCCCTTATCCAGCCTGCAGTTCACATCACCTCTGAACTGCAGGCTACTGTTAAGCATGAGTCCTTTAAAAGATAGCCCAGTTCAATAAAAATTGTGAAGACTAGGACTTACCTATAGAATGGAGCCAACAAGTTTTGTGCGCTCAAATTCTGAACCAGTCCACACCTTTAAACAGCACTGGTGAAAATCAGAAACCCTGGGAATGGGACTTGAAATTGCAGAGTTGAGTACCATCAGAGTCTCCCTGACTCCATGAAAATCCAGCCCAATGTCACTTCCATGGTAGAAACAGTGCACAGTGGGACAACCATCCAACAACTGCTTGTGACCATTCCCATGGGATTTTCCAAGTTCAATCAAATTATGCATGCATAGCAAGTTCCCACCTGCTGCACAGTGTGCCTGCAGCAATTTAAAAGGCTACTGCATCAAATTATAGTGGGATTATGTGTGCAGACACAATTTGCTCAGTCCATGCAGCAGCTGGTGTATTAGCTTACATCACCTTCAAGCAGAACAGTGGGGAACCTTCAAAATAGTAGTCAGGAAAAGACTGCCTCTCCATCTTTGCTTCACATAATTACCTAAAATACTTTATAGATTAGAAAAGGCATTCTTAGTAAAATGCATAGATGCAACGGAATTTTTTGTACCAAGGACATGACAAAAAGATTTTGTGTTTCTATATTTCTGAAATGTGGATTTCTGCCTCTACCATACAGGCTGTTGAGTTCCAGATTCCCTCTACCTAGTGTCTGGGTAAAACAATTTTTCCTCACATCCCCTTGAAGCCTCCTATCCCTTACCCTAAATCTATGCCTATGGTGATTGGTCCCTCCACCAAAAGAAAAAGTTTCTTCCTAGCTACACTGTTTATGCCCCTCATAATTTTATATATTTCAGTCATGCCCTCGCCGTCTCCTCTGCTCCTCTTCATCACTAAAGCTCTCCAGACCAGATAACATTCTGGTATTTGCCTTCACTTCCTTTCTGTGATTTGCATTCAACAGCACTAATATTTTGAGAATAACAGCATTTATGAATCTCTCACCTTGAAATAAATATTGTTTTTGATACTAATAATAGCTTCCATGATTTGTTTTAACAATACACCTGGAACTGGATTTGAAATTGACAAAGCTTAACTAACAATCCACATGATCAGTGCAAGAGAGAAAGCAATATAGGATTGACTTTATCAAGATGTGATAATCATTAGCAGTTGAATAGGCTGTGTTCATGGCCAAGAGTGTTATCAGATTTAATTTCAATGAATGAAGAGCAGAATGCTCTGTTAAACACACTTGTGTGATCTCTAGTAATTTTCAAAGAATTTTTTTAATAGAATCCCTACAGTGTGGAAGCAGGCCATTCAGCCCATTGAGACCACACCAGCCCTCTGAAGTGTATCCAACCTAGGCCACCCTGTCCCTGTAACACTATTTCCTATGGGTAATCCACCTAGCCTGCACACCCTGGGCACTATGGTGATTTAGCATGGCCAATCCACCTAACCTGCACATCTTTGGAATGTGGGAGGAAACTGGAGCACCCAGAGGAAACCCATGCAGACACAGGGAGAAAGTGCAAACTCCACAAAGATAGTTGCCCAAGGGTGGAGCTGAACCTGGGTCCCTGGTGCTGTGAGCAGCAGTGTTAACCACAGAGCCACTGTACCACCCAAATTCCCCATATTTTAAGAATAGATCAAACAAAACCTGTGGTAAAAGCAGGTCAATCAACACAAAAGTAGTAGAAACAGGAACAGTGGACCAGGAGTACAGCTCATGGAGTTGGCTTTGCCATTCAATACAATCATGGTTGATCCTTAGCTTTAATTCCATTGTTCACCTGTTTACGGAGAAACTAAAAAAATGTCTATATCAGCTTTAAGTACATTAAACAATGGAACATCACAAGATCTCCCAGGGATGGAAAACACTCCAGGTGAAGTATTTTCTCCTCATCTCAGTCACACAGTCATACATCACGGAAACAAACTCTTCAGTCCAAATAGTCCATACAGAACATAATCCCAAACTAAACTAGTCCCACCTGCCTGCTCCAGGCCCATATCCTTCTAAACCTTCCCTTACTCATGTAATTATCCAAATGTCTTTTAAAAGTTGTAATTGTACCCAGAGACCCTTTCCCTTTGTTCTAAATTCCCTAGCCAATAATATTGTACAGTGAGGACTATGTGGCATTTCCTTCTAAAACTATGGAATTTGTGATAAAGATTAATTATACCTGCTCAACAATATGTAGAATAAACTATTCACAATTAGGCAACGTAAATGCAATGTATTACCCACATTAAATTATTAGGTAAGCAACTGAGATAATATGCATCATAATAATGCTGAGCATGCAGAATCCATTTAGATTCATCCATGACACCACAATCTCAAATTTCTAACAGGTTCCTCAAACACAACTCCTGCTGATTCCTGCTCCCTCCTAACCACCAGAAAAATAGTTACTCATACTGGAAGGGGTGTTCCACAAGATGCGTTCTGGCACCAACATTGTTCACTATCTACATAAATAATTTAGATTCGGGAATCAGCAGCATGAACGTAGTTATTACAAGAGGATTACGACAAAAAGACTTTGGGCTATATTTTCTGACGAGCACTAATCACACTCAGATTGTCACTTCACTCCTTTTTTTTACATGAAAGGAAGAGGTCCACATTTCTAACAGGAAATTCTGATCAGGGGAATGTGGAATGTACGTTAAATCTGACAGGTCCCTCGTAATGCAGAATAGTCTGGGGAAGTCAAAGCTCACCCCCTTGTTCACAGCAATGATTGTGATATAACAAGGTGTAGAGCTGGATGAACACAGCAGGCCAAGCAGCATCAGAGGAGCAGGAAAGCTGATGTTTCGGGTCTAGACCCTTCTTCAGAAAGGGTCTAGACTTATAGGCTAGTTAGTTTGACATGTCACAGGGAAGGTTTGAGAATTAATCATTAAAGAAAATACAGTCATACACTTAGAAAATCTCAAGGTTATTGGTAAGAGTCAGCATGCCTTCGTCAAAAGGAAATCATTTTTAACCATTTATTGGAGATTTTAGAAGGAATACCACAAGCTATGGAGAGTGGAAAGTCTATAGACATACTGTACCAGAATTTTCGTAAGGCATTCGTTAAGGTGTCATATCAAAAATTATTTTACACAAAAATAAAAGCTTGAGGGTAACAACAGGATGGATAGAAGATTAGATATAACACAGTGTAGAGCTGGAGGAACACTGCAGGCCTGGCAGCATCAGCGGAGTAGGAAAGTTGACGTTTTGGGTCGGGACCCTTCATCAGAAATTTCCTTCAAGTTTCCTACTGCTCTGATGCTGCCTAGCCTGTTGTGTTCCTCCAGCTCCACACTGTGTTATCTCTTACTCCTGAATGGCAGTTCTCTAGATAGAAGATTAGCTGGCTTAACAGAAAACAGAGTATGCATAAATGGATCTTTGTCTCATTGGCAGGATGTGACGAGTGGAGTTTGTGCTGGAGCCTCAGCATTTTTCAATTTACATTAACAACTTAGATGGGGTCAATCACAGGCATGGAGCTATATTTACACGTGGCACAAAGATAGGTAGAGAAGTACGTTGTGAAGAAGATAAAGGAAGTTGTACGCACCAGCATGCCGTGAATGAACTTAAAAAAAAATATAGGTAGTTTGAGTGAGTGGGCAAAAATGGAGTATAATGAAGGAAAATGTGAAAATGGTAACTTTGGCAAGAAGAATGATAAAGCTGACCATTATTTAAATGAGGAACGAGTATGGAATTCTGAGGTACAGAGGGATTTAGGTATTTGAGTGCATGAGTTGCAAAATGTTATGCAGGTACAGCACATAATGAAGAAAGCTAATGGGCTGTTATCCTTTTTTTTATGCGAGGAGTTGAACATAAAAGTAAGGATTTTATTCTTCAGTTATACAGAGCATTGGTGAGATGGAAACTTGAATGCTGTGGGCAGTTTTGGCCTCATTATTTGAAAGAAGGATGCACATGAGTTGAAGATTGATATCTGGAATGAGTGGCTTGCCTTTAGCGATAGGTTGGAGAGGCTGGGCTTGTTTCCACTAGAACTTTAACTAGTGAGAGGTCATGTGTTAATGTGTAGAATATCATAGAAAGAAATTCCTAGATCATAGAATGCCTACCCTTTCTGAAGAAGGATCCAGACCCGAAACGTCAACTTTCCTGCTCCTCTGATGCTGCTTGGCCTGCTGTGTTTATCCAGCTCAACACCTTGTTATCTTAGATTCTCCAGCATCGGCAGTTCCTACTATCTCTGAATCATTGTGATGTGTTGTGATCTAAATGTCTACCAACAAGATGGTCACTTTGACAGCTCCTGTGAAAGATTAGGTTGATAGGTGGGTAGGAGATAAGATACCAGGGTGACAGGTGGGTAGGTTGCCATGTGAGTAAGGTTTCGGGACACAATGTGGGAAGGGTGGACAATGTTTATAATAGGTTTGGTGGGGTTAGGGGCATCAGGTCCTGCAGAAGATGGGGGACTGTCAGATCCTATGGGAGTCACTGGGTTCAGTGGCAGGTGGATGTTTTCAGGTCCTGGCGCTGGTGGTGATGGGTTGGCAGGGGTCTGAGAAGTGTGTTTGAGACAGATGTGGTAAATGACAGGAACACTTTAATATTTACCAAGGAGTTACTGTAGGTTTTTAATTGACTAACTTTCCCTGAATAACTATCTACATGGCTACAGCAGATCCCTCCAAGTTTTCAATTTAAGTAGATTCTTTGGAGTTTCCAAGCATAACAGAAGCTTCCGTTGCAATCTTCCATTTTCCAGACAATTTCCTCTGAGTCTGTTATGTCAGGGATTTTGCAGGGCTCTGACAGTAACTCCCATCTACGTTTTACAAATGATTACCTGGCTATCAGAAAACTAGGCCATTAATAAACTTGCAAAACTAGGCACGTGATAGCAAATGAACTACAGTATAAAGTGTGAAGTGGTATGTTCTGGTAGAATGAATAAGGGAGAAACATTCTTCTTGGAAAATGAACGTCTAAATGGGGTGGATACTATTGACATTGATTCCATCTCTCTGTCAAGCTATCAAACCAGACTGCTTTGCGAACTTGGCATCCTTTTCAATCCTGAACAGAGCTTCTAATGCAATATAATCGCTGTCATAAAGACTACATATATCCAGCACCCAAACTTCACCTCCCTCAGTTCATCTCATCATGCCTTTGACACTTCCAGACATAATTCCAGATTCTAGTGAGTTTCTGCAGCGTGTAAATGTCAACTCACCCAATGCACTGCTGCCTGTGCCAGTTCCACAGTAAGTCTTGCTCATTCATGTCCTTCATATGGTAAGTGAGCTGTCTATTTTGGTGGTCATTTCTGGTGCTAGAGAGCAAGATCAAAATAGTCTTTTCTAGTCCTGACTCTGAGTTTTCCGTCACATCTGAAGGGAGATGAACAGATAATGGCCTTTGAGTACAGTCTTTTTAATAAGGATAGATAGATTTATACTTGGACAGCTGATCTTCTAAACATTTACATAGTGATTACAGAAGATTGGTAAGTATGCAACTGTGATTAACAATAATCCACATGAAAGAGATGAGAAGAAATTAGAATGAGCAGCACTGAAGAAATTACATGATAACACAAATGCATTATGTGTCATCTATGCTTGTAAAATACAAATCTCCAAGAAATACACTAACATTTCACCTCCATTTTTGACAACAGTGAACAGAAATAGCACAAATTATTTACCGAAGTCCACTTTACTGTCTTTGATTTTTGGCCAACAGAATCTGGTGGTTATAAAGCATAACCAGCTATGAAACCTGACAAGATAATTACTCAGTTTCTCCTACAGTGCTATTGACCCTTGTGTGCATTTTGTTGGGACCATTTGCCATGGAAACAGAATAAATAGCATTCAAGAATAAAACTATGCTCCTAATTGCTCGGCTGCATTAGCATTAATAGTCCTTTTGCAGACTGAGTTTCTCCACAGTTTCAAACCAAGCAAAACAATCTGCTATGAGTCTTTCCGGTTTCGATTGATTTGAGAGATATGCAACATTTTAACATGTTCCTGCCTGGTGGTTTTCAAAGCAACTCTTTGAGAAATCGTTACCCAAAGTGTCACCTCACATCATTGCTGAGTGGTCTTTCATCCCTCATAGCGTCACACCCCACCTCCCATGGCCTCACTCACTGTCTTCATAAGAAAACAAAAAAGCAGACAAAGCAAAAAGATCATTTCTTCAGCTGAGTAGGCTAGAGATTTACATGTCTAAGTGGGCCTCTAGATACCTATCTAAGTTTGCAACTTTCTTTATTTAACCATGGCTAGACCCCAGTGTTGATCACTATCTTGATGCAGAGAAGAGTTTGGTGTGCTTCAGCGATCCCATGCGTGATGCCATGAGGAGCTCCTTGACCTTGGTAGGATCACCATGGTGGCATAGTTGGGGCAAAGCGGAGACAAAGTGCAGTCCAAAAAGCAATTAACAGCCAGAACTGGTGCAAACCAACGTGTAACTTTTGGCTGTACAAGTCGTCTCAGCTATCGTGGTTTGGCATATCACCAAGAAAAGATCAGTCACCTGTGAAAATCATGTGGACAATGATAATGCCCTATAGTACCCACATAAACAAAGTCTCACACAGGCTACTCCCAGAGTTCCAGTGCCAAGTTCTGTGTAATCATTTCTCCGATCTGTCAGCATTGTAACAGTTCCAAAGTTGCAGAACTTGACGATAACCTGTCTAGTAATTAGGAGGCTTGACATCTCTATGAGTACTCTATGAATACAACTGTGCTTGAGTCAAAAATCAACAGCTTGAAGCATTTGCCACAAAGTGTTTCCAAGCATTGCTTCTGGTAGTCCTCTGGGATATCTGTTTTGCTCATTTAATGCATGAGATCACACCTGTCTTGCATGATTTGCAATTTAGGTTTCCTTCCGAACACACAAAGTTCCACCAGGTTATCTGCTTTTCCAGAAAAAGAACTGTGGCAATAGAAAATGAGTGATTGGGACAGAGCTGGGAGTCCCTCGTCAAGAATTTGTACACAGTCAACAAATGCACAGTGTTTGTTGGACAGAGGTGTCTTTAGGATGAAACTCCTGTGACTGGGCTGTCCTCTTCAGAGCACCCTCTGCTCACACCCAAATGCGGAAGGGCTGGAAAAAGCACAAAAGTAGGCTGCCCCACTCTCTCCTGAGTGGAGAACTACACACTGTGGGGGTCATAATCTATATGATCGAAGACAAAAAACTTTGCAACTTGGAATGATCGAACATTCATGGATAATCTCAAGTGTGGCCATACAGGAGGAAGAAATGCAATTCTATCACGTGAATTATCAAGACTCCAAATTGTCATCTTTGCCCTCAGTGAGACCGCCTTCATGGGGAAAGATAACTGAAAAAATAAGTTGGCAGATACATCTTCCAATGGAAACAGAAAGCCGAACAACGATCCTCATATCCACAGGGTTCAGTTTGCCATCCAGACAGCATGCACTGTCAGAACCCCTGAGTTCAAAGGTTCATGACAGTACGCTTACAACCCAGCTCAATATGCCATTTTTGTCTGTGCTTATGCCCTGATCCTTGGCTCCAACATTAAGGAAAAGTTCTATTCTGACCTTGATGAAGTCCTCATTGTCATTCCAAAAGAAGAAATGATCATCCTCTGAAGACTTTAGTACCAGGGTTGGCTGCGACTCCAAAATATCAGAAGAGGTACCATTGGGGAAATCAGCATTGGAAAAACCCAAAGGATGGTGTCCTCTTGCTGACAATGCCTATTCAGTGTGGCCTCATAATAAACACTGTCTCCTGCCAGAAAGATAAATACAAATCCACAGGGAAGCAACCAACATCATCTATTGGCATCTCCTTGATTGTGTAATTCATCAAGTCAAAAATCTAAGTGATGGCTGTATCACTCAATACATATAAAGGTTGGATGCCTGCTGGAGAAATTATCAACTTGATCAATTGGTGATCACTGAGCACCAAGATATCACAAGAAGCTAAATTCCAAGAGAATGAAGATCAATGTCTCAGCCCTATAGCAGCTTGTCTGTAAAGAATTCCTAGCACAGCTCCAAACCAAGTGTGTAAAATCTTCACACATCCAACTCAACTTCAAAAAACTGAAATCAAGTAAATTCAGCTGACGTTCAAACTACTGGATTCAAGCATCATTTTTTTTTAACCAGGAATAGTATGACAAAAGAACTATGCCTGGCAGAAAAACCTGAGGTCAGAAGTCAAGAAGGCTATATTCTACCAGCTCAAGGTACACTCAAAGAAAAATTCGGAAGACAAAGGACAAATGGTGGGAAGAGAAAGACCAGAACACCCAACAGTATGCTGACCTACACGAATACAAAGATTTTTGAAGCCACTAGAGCAATCTCTAGACCAAAGATCAAATGGATAAAATTCCCTTCAGTCACAGAATGGTGTTTTTTTTTATTTTAGGGATGACAATGTATCCATTAACACGGGAAAGAATTTTTCAAACTACTCTTCAACTGTGAACCCACAGCAGCTGATACTCTCCAAATTGTACCCCAATACCTGTGGTAAAGTTCCTGGGTGAAATACAACAAGTAATCAAATAGATGAAAAGCAGCCAAGGTTGCAGCCCTGATGGTATACCAGCTGAAGCCTTCAAAATTGGTTGGCCTTACTCACGTCAATTCTAATGCAATCATCCTGTGGATTTGTGAGGACTACTTCCGATAGATGAGGAAATCATCCTGGAGAGAGACTGGCTTTACACCATCCAGAGGAACCTCTGATATATCATTGTTGCTATATAAATCTACAAAAATGTCAAGAACATCACCAAATACTCTATTGACATTACAAAAGTGTTTGCTTCAGTAAATTATAAGACTCCAGAGATTTGGATGTCAAAGAAACTTCATCACAATCCTGTAACTGCTTTATGGTGATATAACTACAACTATCCTGAATAAGAGACCTGAAACAGAACGACACGGACATGCATGACCTGCAGCATACAGTTGACTGCAGCGTCATTCCTCACTCTGCACCAGATTTATAAACCACTCCAGAGCTCTTCAATTCTGAATATGAGAGACACAACCTGTCCTTGAACGTTGCCAAACCAAACCTCATAGTAACAAGTCTGGTTTGTCAAATATTCCACCTCCTGCACTTGTTGAAGGGCAGACTCTGGTATATTTTAAACCCCTCTCAAACCTTGAAAGCCATCTCTCTTAAAAGATTACCATTGATGAGGAGATCCAAAACCATATTAGCTGTACCAAATCAACTGTGGCAACAAAGTATTTGACAACAAAGATGTCCACACATCCACAGAAGCATGAGTGTACAGTGCACTGTCATCACCACATTCTTATTCTGTGATGAGGCTTATTTTGTGTATTAGTGACACATAGGAGTTCCAGAGAAATTCAATCCGCAATGTCTCCGAGACATTCTCTGGATTTAATGGGAGGACCATAGACCAAATGCTAGTGTTCTCCTCAAAGCCAGCTCTACAAGTATTTAGGCAAACCTCCTGAAAAACCAATATGATTGTTTATGTGGGAAAAAAGCATCCATCCCACCAGGCAGTGTTTTCCCAAGTCTCAAATGGCGACATTCCAGGAGAGGATAAAGAGAAGTTCCCCTCCAAGCCACTTACCATTCTTGACTTGAACTATATCGCCGTTCCATTATTGTTGCTGGACCAAAATCCTGGAATTCCCTCCCTAACAGAATTGTGCACTGCAGTGGTTCAAGAAGACAACTCAACAGCCCCCTCTCAAGGGCAATAAAATACTGGTCCAGCCAACGATACCCACAGCCGATTAGTGAATAAAAACAAAACATTGCAAAGACACTCTAAAGTTGTCCTTGAAGGACAGCAGCATTGACATTGATGACTGGGAGGAGTTTGGTACCAGCCATTCAAAACAGGGACAACTTGTCCATCAAGCTCCACATGCTTCCATTCCAAATATCATGATGATGAGGCAGCGCAGTGGCATGGACAGAAGGAAAAGGAAGCAAATCCTGTACTCCAGACACCAATTTCTCAGCGGAGATCCTGCCCCATGTCAAGTTTGAAAATTAGTCTCTTCAATCACAAAGACTCATAGTAGAAACTTGCAGCTCTGAGTGGATGTCATACTCATATCGAGGGACAGCTGACAACGACTGCTATCAATCGATTATAATTCTATTCCTAGCTGCTATGAATCGTGTTGCTCCATGGATTACCTGAGCCCCAACCTTCCCTTAACCCTTCAGTTTTACAAGAACATCAGCCTTCTCCGTCTTGGTTTTCCAACAATTAATTCTGATGTCTGCATAAATGTGGACCGTGTGTGCCAGAATTTGTAGTTTGAGCAACATAGAAGTGGAAGCAGTAATCTGTCTAAACAACAGTGTTGCTTCATGAAATTCTCTCTGTTGTCTTGTTACTAAGAGACTGCATTTGAAGTGTGAGAAACACAGAATTAATTAGTTGTTTAAAGGTGACTGGAGTGGGGAAAAAAGACTAAATTAGTCAGAAAGCAAAAATACAAAAGCAATAAAATCCAGGAGTGGATAAAATATGATCCAATTACAACAAAGAAAAAAATGTGCATCTTGTTGGAGTTTCAAGTTCGTCTCTGAACTCTTTAGAATGGAGCCACAAAACCCTCTACATAATAATAGCTAATACATTACTTCATACTTTTTGCTGAAGTACATAGTAGTAGATAAGGCAATGACAGATTCACCACATTGGCACAAAGTGCACTGAATAAGCAAGGTTGCAGAATGGACAATTTAAATTAATATTTTAAAAAGCCCTTTGTTATACATTAGTCCCTCAACTCAAAAGAATTATTTTTGTTTAAAAATGACACAAATAGATGTCCCGTAATTTTCACAGCAGGTTTTGGTCACAAGATTGTAATGTGGAGTAATATTCACTGCAGGTTTGCTCTAGTCCCATCTTCTCAGTTTCAGATATCACTGCAGAATTTCTTGGGTGCACTGATCTAGGCCAACCACCTTCAGCTATTTCAATAACTTCCAATTCATCATAAGGTCTAAACTGGGGATGTTCACCGATGATCTCACAAATTTCAGCACCATTTGCAACTCGTCAGATATGGAAGCAGCTGAGGTCCATATGCAGCAAGACCTGGAGAACATTGGGATTGGGCTGATACGAGGCACATAAAATTCGTGCCACAAGTTTCAGGCAATGAGTTCCAACAAGAGAAAATCTAAACATTTTCCCTTGATATTCAATGGCATCACCATCATTGAAGTCAGGAGTGTAATGAAATAATTTCTACTTGCCTACATGAGTCCAACTCAAACAATACAAGAAGCTCAATATCATACAGGAAAAAATTAATTGCCACCCCATTCACTGCCTTAAACATTCATTTGCTTCATCATCTGTGCACAGTGGTAACAATGTGCACCATCTCCAGGAGGCACTGCAGTAATTCATCAAGACTCTTTCAACAGCACGTTACCATGTAGAAGAATAAGGGCAGCAGGTTCACGGAACACCATTATCTGCAAGCTCGGCACCAAACCACTAACCATTCAGATTTGGAAATATATAACTATTCTTTCAGTGTTGGTGGGTCAACATCCTTGAACGTCCTTCCTAACAGCACTATAGGCATCCCTACACCACAGTGACTGCAGTGGTTCAACAGGCACCTCACCACAATCTTTTCCAGGGCAATTTGATACAGTTACATGGCATCATGACATGTGACATTCTAGAACAAAGAACCAGACCTCTCCTTTACACACAATCTCAATTAATGGAGTCAGTATAGTGCATTCAGGCAGTTATGTGTAATGTACACTAACATGAGTAACTACAGAACACAGGCTAAAGTAAATGCAAATAATTAGTGTTGTTAGTGAACTGCAAGACACCGCCTCAACAAAAACCCAGTCTCTGCGTTATATGGGTCATGAACCAACTGAGACCACAACAAACTAGCAGTGATGCTTGACTCAAGAAACCAGATCAGTTGAGCACCTGGTTTCTGTTAACTGTATTCATGTGAAGGCTCAATCAAAAACTCATGGATGTGACCTTCTGCATCACATTCCATGGAACAGCATCCCAACCTTCCCATACCACTCAAGTTTCTTTTTGAAATTTACAGTTTGCCTACAAAGTGAAATACAAAACAACAAAAGATCCACTTATAACACAAGAGTTTCAGAGATAGTAGGAACTGCAGGTGCTGGAGAATCTGAGATAACAAGGTGTAGAGCTGGATGAACACAGCAGGTCAAGCAGCATCAGAGGAGAAGGAAGGCTGACGTTTCGGGCCTAGACCCTTCTTCACTGAAGAAGTCTAGGCCTAAAACGTCAGCCTTCCTGGTCCTCTGATGCCACTTGGCCTGCTGTGTTCATCCAGCTCTACACCTTGTTATCACTTATAATACAACTTGGGCATCTTGACAGTGTTCCCTCTTGTGGGAGGATTTTGAACTATGGAGTCTGTTTCAAAATAAGAGGTCATCCATTTAAATCAATGGGGAATCTTCTTCTCATAAACGGCCATGAGTCTTTGGAACTCTTTTCCTCGAATACAGTGGAAACAACTCTCTTGAATATTTTAAGTCAGTGGTAGATAAATAAAAGGATGAAAGGTTATGGGGGAAGACAGGAAGATAGAGTTATCAGATTGGCTGTGATATTAGTGAATGCCAGATCAATCTTTGTGGCACACCGCTGCTCACAGGCCTCCAGTCTGAAAAGCAACCCTCCACCGCCACCCTCTATCTTGTACCTTCGAGCCAATTCTGTATCCAAATGGCTAGTTGTCCTTGTATTCCACGTGATCTAACTTTGCTAACCAGTCTACCATGCGGAACCTTGTTGAATGCCTTACTGAAGTCAATGTAGATCATATCCATCACTCTGCCTCTCTGCCTTCATCAATACTCTGTGTGACTTATTCAAAAAACTCAATTAAGTTAGTGAGACATGATTACCCATGCACAAAGCCATGTTGACTATCCTTAATCAGTCCTTGCCTTTCCAAATACATGTAAATCCTTTCCCTCAGGATCCCCTCCAACAACGTGCCCAGCACTGATGCCAGGCTCACTGGTCTGTATTTCTCTGGCTTTTCCTTACCATCGTTCTTAAATAATGGCACACATTAGCCAACCTCCAGTCTTTTAGTGCCTCACCTATAGCTATCAATGATACAACTATCTCAGCAAGGGGCCCAGCAATCACTTCTCTAACTTCCCACAAACTTCTAGGGTACACCTAATCAGGTCCTGTGGATTTATCCACCATTATGTGTTTTAAAGCATCCAGCAGCTCCTCCTCTGTAACATAGACATTTTTCAAGATATCGTTATTTATTTCCCAAAGTTGTCTAGCTTCCATGTCCTTCTCCACAGTAGACACTGATGCAAAATATTTGTTTAGTATTTCCCCCATCTCCTGTGGTTCCACACATAGGCGGCCTTGTTGATCTTTAAGGGGCCCAATTCTTTCTCTAGTTACCTATTTGTCCTCAATGTATTTGTAGAATACTTTTGGATTCTCCTTAACTCTGTTCACCAATATTATCTCATGTCCCCTTTTTGCCCTCCTGATTTTCCTCTTCACTATACTTCTACTGCCTTTATACTCTTCTAGGGATTCACACGATCCCTGCTTGACATATGCTTCCTTCTTGTTCTTGACCAAAACCTCAGTTTCTTTAGTCATCCAGATTCCTTACACCTACTAACCTTGCCTTTCACCCTAACAGGAACATACTGTCTCTGGACTCTTGTTAGATCATTTTTGAAGGTTTACCACTTTCCAGCTGTCGCTTTACCTGCAAATATCTGGCCCCAATCAATTTTTGAAAGTTCTTGACTAATACCATCAAAATTGGCCTTCCTTCAATTTAGAACTTTAACTTTTAGATCCGGCTTATCCTTTTCCATTACTATTTTGAAACTAATAGAATTATGATCACTGGTCTCAAAGTGTACCCCCCACTGAAACCTCAGTCACCTGCCTTGCCTTATTTCCTAAGAGTATGTCAAGTTTTGCTCCTTCTCTAGTAGGTACATTCACATACTGAATCATAAAATTTTCTTGTACACACTTCACAAATTCCTCTCCATCCAAGCCCTTAACATAGACTTAACAAGTCTATGTTTGGAAACCTAACATTCTGATGTCACACTTTCAGTAGTGTAAATACTAACACTAAGTATATGTTTAACATGTCTCCATTTCCTATACATTTGCAATGTCAGATTTATTAGCTTTTAAGGGGCCCACAATACTTCCAAGTACCCTATTCTCTAATATAGCTATAAAATGTTTTGTGTGTGATAATAATATCCCCTTGTAAGTTTCTTTCCATACTCACTAAGTTTGTTATGGGAGGTCTTGTGGTAGAGTGGGTAGCACCCCTAGCTCTGAGCTAGAAGCTCCAGATTCAAGTCCCACGTTGGGACCTGATGACAACACAGGGCGTGCTTGCAGTGTGGCTGAACAGGTTGACTATTGACCAGTAAATCCTTCTGATATATCATGGCAGCTAGAAAGACTAGGGCAGTCTCCTGATCAGCCATGCTTGATGTCCCCTAAGCATATTGCATCTGGTGACAGGCTTGCGATCAGTTCCAGGGGAAAAAAAAACTAGCTGTGGAAACAGGTATAAGCATGTGCCTTTTCTGCCTTGTGTGTCCTTCAACATGGAAAAGCCTGTAAATCGGAGTACATTTCTTTGCTATTGCTATCTTGTTAAATGAGTCTTTCCTGCTCTTAGATTCCCTCTCCATTCATTAGAGTCCTTTCTTGGTTTGTTTTTTTATAATCATGAAGCTTTATGTTGTCTCTCGCCTGTTTGACATCGTGCCCATTTATTCTGGCTTTGAACTTGTAGAGTTATAGGCTCATTCAGTGTCAAAAGATTTTCTTTAAACCACATACATTTGCTGTCATTTGATTCATGAGCAGATGTGCCCAGTTTACTGTGGACAGTCTCTGCTTTGCCTGTTAAGGTCAGATTTACCTACATTTAGAGTGGTAATCAAGCTTTCCCCTTTCAAACACAATGGGGAACTTGATCATTTTATGATTGTTGTTAGGTAAATGCTCATATGTTGTTAGGTATTTAACTAAATTTGGCTTTTACAGTTTGACATTAATAATGTCTCAGCATCAACTCATCTTTAAAGTATACTAGATTCAAGGAAAAAAGTGTTCGGTATATCCATTTTTTGTTTACAGTTTGAGAACAGCCAAAAGGTCCATGTGTTAATTTCATCACAATGATGCTACAATAATAATCCAAATGATTCATTTATTCTTTCTGATACAATTTCACAAAGTATGTCTCAATGTTGAGTTATTATAAAGAAACAACAGAAGGAAGAAAACCGATAATTCTTTTTCATAGAGATGATGCCTTATTATTTCATTATCAACGTAGCTTCCCTGGGTTGTGTTTAATTTTCTCCATTATATTGACTCCTGTGAACCTTCTAATAACTCACATCATTTTAATTCCATGCTCAATATCTTCAAACAAATTTTTTCATTGCTGCACCTTCACAAAGAGGTGTTAGTGTAAAAATGATTACTCAAATTTAAGATACATGCAGCACTGGAATCTGATAGTTAACATTTGAGCATCATGAGGAAACCTCAGGGCAATACAATGGACGCTCAAGAGTTAACTTTACAGAATCCTGTAAAAGGGAAAGTTATGCTAGAAGGTAGTGCATTGCAATAATAAAACCCAAAAGAACTGCAGATGCTGTAAATCAGGAACAAAAATAGAATTTTTGCTTCAGAATTTTTCTCTTCACAGATGCTGCCAGACCTGCTGAGCTTTTCCAGCAAGTTCTGTGTTTGCACTGCAATAATTGTTTCCACCTTCAATAAAGAATCAAGGATATGCCAGGAAATTATAAGCCAGCTATTCAACTTCAGTTGTTGCCCAAACTCACGTAGATCTGGGAGTGCAGGGGTGAGAAATCTGTCAACAAGCCATTCCACTGATAAATGTCACTCTACTAAGTACTTAATGTAACATGTTGAAGACAGCCAGCCAAGTATGAAATCGCTGAGAAGAGTACTTCACTAGCTCTAAATCACTTTGAGATGGCCTCAAGTCATGAAAGAACCTCAACATGGCTTCCCAACCCCTATACTCAAAGGATTGAGGAATGAAGGCAAGTGACCAAATGCCTTTTTAACCACCCTGTCTATATGTGATGTGAACTTCAAAGAATTAGGTACCTTCACCTCTAGGTCCCTCCGTTCTACAACACTACCCAAGGTCCTAATTGTATAAGCCCAACCTTTGTTGTACCAAACTGCAATACCTCGCATTTATCAGATTGAATTCCATCTGCCATTTTTCAGCCTATTGACCCACTTGATCAAGATACCTTTGTAATCTCAGAAAACCTTCTTCACTGTCTACTATACCACAGGTCTGTTTCCGTGCTGTATGATTCTATGGCTCTATGCTGTATTAATTCACGTCATCTTTCCCTCTAATGATGCAACAACACCATGTGGCACATTTTCTGTCATTACTAGAATACAAAGCCAGAGACAAGAACATCATGGTTCTAGTATCTATCACTACAATGGCACATGCATGGATTTAAAAATCAAAGATGTACAAATATTAATTTTACAATTTAAATAAGAAACTGGCCTTTCTTCCTCTTCAGTTGTTCTAGAATAGTTGGATCCATTTTGCTAACGGAACAGTCGGTGACTCATCCATCTGCCTACCATTCACTTAAGAGTTTTTCAAGGCCTCTGCATATTTACTTACACAAGATTAAGTAGATAACACCTGTTTGTCATTGATGCGATGAATGCCTGGGATGACTGATAGCTTTATGAAAAGACGAAAGGAATAGCTTATTTCAGCTCGGAGTGTTGATAGCTGTTGTCTCATTGATCTTAACTCAAGTCTAATGTTTCCCTAGGTGCCACTCTTCCAAAATGCCACAAACCACTTCTATTAACAAAATGCCTTCTCAAAATTGGAGATGGTCTGAAATGTCCACCTCTGGAAAACAGCCAGAAAAGGCAAGAATGCTGTATATAGCTTTGCTACTGGCACCTTTATCCCGCACTGGTCAAAACTTAGCAGAAATGGGAATAGAGGCAGGAATATTGGAACTGAGTCTCACTTGGTATTTTTAAAGGCTTCCTTGACTTGACCCAACTCCGCAAAATCTGGGCCGAGGTCTGATCTAGGTGGTTTGTGGAGAAAATTATTTGTTGGGCTGAATAACTTTTCCGTGTTGTAACATTCTATAGTTCAATGATTTTCTTTCTTCCTTACCACAAATAACCAATGTTAGCTCAGTTAGACAAACTGACAATGAACAGTTCCCATTCATTTCTGCTATGTTCTTAATTTCCATCCTTTAAGTACAAACTCCACCAAAACCTCCAATTCCATTTCTCTAGTCTGCTCTCAGCTGATCTCCTCCAGGGAATTAGTTCCATTCTTTCCCATTAGCCCAGTGCAGCACTGTCAGCTGTCACATTTGGGTGAGATGATTAACTAGGACTTCGCCTAGCTGCCACTAATAAATATGGTACTTCTTGAAAAGCATATTAGAATTAGAATCCCTGCAGTGTGGAAACAGGCCCTTCGGCCCAACAAGTCCACACTGACCCTTGGAGCATCCCAACCAGACCCATCCCCCTATAACCCACACACCCCTGAACACTATGGGCAATTTAGCATGGCCAATCCACCTAGCCTGCACATCTTTGGACTGTGGGAGGAAACCGGAGCACCCGGAGGAAACCCACGCAGACACAGGGAGAATGTGCAAACTCCGCATAGACAGTCACCTGGAGCTGGAATCGAACCCGGGTCCCTGGCGCTGTGAGGCTGCAGTGCTAACCACTGAGCCACTGAGCCACCCCCTCTGGAGCTCCCTCTGCTACCAAAGCCAAAATTAAAACCTCAATAAATACTACCATAAACTAATTACCGGGTAAATTATTTCATTGCTGTCAACAGGACCCTGCACTATCCAGATTGCTGGTGGCATTCCTGATATTTTACATTACTGCACTACAAATGTACTTAGTTGAACAAGCTCCATTCCTGGATTTCAAGTACACTTGAATTTGAAAGAAATACCTATTCTCATTTCCTTGCATTTCAAAATCAGTGCAACCCAAGAATAAAGAAGGTACTGACAGAAGAACAAACTTCAAAGTGAAGAAATGAGGAAATGCACAGTCAAACCATCAAATGAAAGGTGTCAATGTGCATTAAAAAAGACATGAAACTGGACAAAAACATTATAAAAATTCAAAAGCCTACCCTTATAAAGCCAACTTCAGCAGGTGATTTGGTTTGACTTGATTTATTATTGTCACATGTACCTAGGTACAGGGAAAAATTTTGTATTGCTTGCATTACATGCAGATCATACACCATAAAGTGCATTAGGATAATAGAACAGAGCGAAGAATACAATGCCACGGCTGCAGAGAAGGTCCACAGACAGCGAGATCAACATTAAATTTAAAATTTGAGAGGTGCCATTCAGTTGTCTAATCATATTGGGGAAGAAGTTGTTCTTGGATGTGTATACAAACTTTAATGTCTTCTGCCCAACAGAAGAAGGTAGAAAAGATTTCACCAGGGTAGGATGGGTCTTTGATTATGTTACAAAAACAAAGTTGCTGGAAAAGCTCAGCAGGTCTGGCAGCATC
>JAHRHZ010000051.1:9479647-9644500 GCA_024137785.1 Ginglymostoma cirratum
CAGATGCTGCCAGACCTGCTGAGCTTTTCCAGCAACTTTGTTTTTGTTCCTGATTTACAGCATCCGCAGTTCTTTTGGCTTTGATTATGTTATCTGCTTTCCTGAGGCAGTTGGGATTATAGATGGGAGTCATTAGATGGGAG
This sequence comes from Ginglymostoma cirratum, assembly GCA_024137785.1. Classification (NCBI taxonomy): domain Eukaryota; kingdom Metazoa; phylum Chordata; class Chondrichthyes; order Orectolobiformes; family Ginglymostomatidae; genus Ginglymostoma; species Ginglymostoma cirratum. The sequence continues at coordinate 9,479,791 of JAHRHZ010000051.1, forward strand.
GCTGGTTTGCGTGATGGACTGGGCTGTGTTCACAACTCTCTGTAGTTTCTTGCGATCTTGAGAACAGCAGTTGCCAAACTGTGCCGTGAAGCATCCAGATAAAATGCTTTCTGTGGTGCATCTATAAAAATGGGTAAGAATTCTTGTGGACATGCCGAATTTCCTTTGCCTCCTGAGGAAGTAGAGCCATTGTTGTGCTTTCAACATTGCGTCAACACAGGTGAATCAGGACAGATTGTTGGTAATCATCTCCCATGAACATGATACTCTCAAACATCTCCACCTCAGCACCACTGATGCAGACAGGAGTTTGCCCTCCACTCCATCTACTGAAGTCAACAGTCAGCTCCTTTGTTTTGCTGACATGGTTGAGAGTTTGTTGTCTTTACACCATGCTGCTAAGCTCCCTATCTCTTTCTTGTATTCTGTCTCATTGCTGTTTGAGATCCGCCCTACAACAGTGGCGTCGTCAGTAAATGGAGTTAGGGCAGAATTTGGCCACACAGCCGAGAAGATATAAGGAGTATAGCAGGGGGCTGAGTATGCAGCCTTGCAGGACAACAGTGTTGAGGATTATGATGGAGGAGGTGTTATTACCTATTCTTACTGATTGCGGTCTATGGGTCAGGAAGTTGAGGTTGCAGTTACAGAGGTGGGAGGCGAGACCGAGTTTAGAGATGAGTTTCTTCGGAATTATAGTGTTGATGGTAGAACTATAGTCAATAAGTTGGAGCCAGACATAGGTGTCCTTGTTATCCAAATGTTCCAGGGATCGGTGTAGGGCCAGGGAGATGGCATTCGCTGTGGGCCTATTGCGCTGGTAGACGAATTACAAAGGATCAAAGCAATTTGGTAGGCTGGAGTTGATGTGAACCATGGTTAACGCCTCGAAGCATGGTAGACTAATGAGTAAAGTTAGGTCACATGGCATTCAGGGTGAGCTTGCCAATTGGATATGTAATCGGCTTAACGGCAAGAGACAGAGCTTTTCGGACATGAGGCCTGTAACCAATTGTGTTCCACAGGGATCGGTCCTGGGTCCTCTCTTGTTTGTCATTTATATAAAAGATTTGGATGAGAATATAGAAGGCATGGTTAGTAACTTTGTGGAAGACACCAAAATTGGTGGAATAGTAGACAGTGAAGGTTTCCTAAGATTACAAAGGGATCTTGATCAAATGGTGAACAGGCTGAAAAATAGCAGATACCAAGTTCAATCTGGATAAATGCAAGGTGTTGCAGTTTGGTACAACAAACAAGGGTAAGGCTTATACATTTAATGGTAGAGCCTCGGGTAGTATTGTAGAACAGGGGGACCTAATTCTTTGAAGTTTGTGTCACATATAGACAAGGTGGTTAAAAAGGCATTTGGCACGCTTGCTTTCATTGCTCAGTCCTTTGAGTATATATGAGTTGGGAAGTCATGTTAAGGTTTTACAGGACATTGGTGAAGACTCTTCTGAATGTGTGTCCAGTTCTGGTCACCCAGTTAGAGGAAGGATGTTATCAATCTGGAGAGGGTTCAGAAGAGATTTACCAGAACATTGCCGGGTATGGAATGGTTGAGTTATAAAGAAAGGCTGGATAGGCTGGGACTTTTTTCAATGGAGTTTAGGAGGTTGAGAGGCATCCTTATAGAAGTTTATAAAATAATGACAGATATAGATAGAGTTAATGGTAGTTGTTTTTTCCCCTAGAATGGGAGATTTCAAGACTAGGGGACACATTTTTAAGGTGAGAGGAGAGAGACTTAAAAAATACATAAGAGGCAAATTTTTTACACAGAGGATGGTTCACATGTAGAATGACCTTCTTGAGGAAGTGGTGGATGCAGGTACAATTGCAATGTTTAAAAGATATTTGGATAGATAGATGAATAGGAAAGGTTTGGACGGATATGGGCCAGGAGCAGACGGGTGGGGCGAGTTTAATTTGGGATTATGTTTGACATGGACTGGTTGGACCGAAGGGTCTGTTTCTATGCTATATGACTCCATGACGCCATGACTGTATTATTATGGAGGTTAGAGCCACTAGGCAGCACAGGTATTTCTGCTATAATGCATGTTTTGTTAACATGAATTAGCTGTAATGTGATTGATGAATAGTGTTTGGATAATGCGAACTTTCTGCTATACAGGTATAACGATTTTCTACAGTGATTTCCCTATAATTCGATTTTCTATGTCAATTTTCTATGGTGCAATCTGCCATAGAACAAGGTCATGCAAGAACGCAACTATCGCATTATAGAAGAAATACCTGTAGTCATTGAGGCACGCTGCAGGATTTTTCTTTGGCATGGAATGATGGTGGTCTTTTTGAAGCAGGTGGGGACTTCAGATCATAGAAAAGAGAGGTTAAAGATGTCTGCGATTACTCCTGCTAGCTGGCCCCCACAGGATATGAATGCATGGCCGGAGACTCCCTCTGGGCCAGTCACTTTCTATGAGTTCACTCTCAAGAAGACCGATTTAACGTCTGCAGTGGTGACTGAGGTTACAGGTGCATCTGAGGCTGATGGGACAGGTGGCATAGTTTCATTGATCTTCTGATCAAAGTGAGCATAGAATGCATTGAGCACATCGGGTAGGGATGTACTGTTGCCCAAGAGTCTGCTTGACTTTGCTTTGTAGCCTATTATGTCATGTAAGCCTTGCCAAAAATGACAGGTGTCTGTGTGGTTGGTCTGGGTCTCAAGCTTAGTTTGGTAATGCCTCTTGGCATCTCTGATGGCCTTACGAAGGTTGTACCTGAATTTCCCGTATACATCAGAGTTGTCCATCTTGTACACCTCAGGGTTGGACTTCAGTGGGGAGTGGATCCCCCAGTTCATCTATAGTTTGCAGTTGGGGAACATTCAGATTCCAGCAGGTGGGATCCCAGTATTCATACAGAGTCTAGTTTACGTGGAGGCACCATGCCTCTCCCAAAATCACCAAATTTTCTGTCAAAAACATTAGTATTTAATTTCATAGTTGAAATGAAACTGCAAGATATCATTATTGGATTCTCTTGATGAAATATCCGATAGAAAAATGAGTCACTGGCATCAAAGTGTAGAATTGTAATGCTTTTAATTGCTTGAAAATCAAAAGGACTGTGATTTGGTAGATTGACTAAACACTCTATGATTGAGTAGTGAAAGCAAAAGTTTGCAGATGCTGTAAACATGAAATAAAAAATAGACTGCCAGAGAAACTCAAAAGGTCTGGCAGCATCTGTGGAGAATGCAACAGAACCAATATTTAAAGTCTGGTATGACCCTTTTTCAGAATTGTGAGACTCTGTACAATATGTGGAGATCAACACAACAAAGAAATAAAATTAACGATGAGAAAAGGCTGCTTTCATTCCTCAAAAAGATTGTGAATTTTGTGCATATTATAATGCAGCAACTTTGAAGATATATTTGGCAATAGATTAGCAAGGGACAAGTGGAAAGTTTAGATTTTTTTTTCTCTGTTGCCTGTCAGAACACACTCAGACTCAGAACACACTCAGACATCACTGTGCAGCAGTCATCAAAAAAAATCATGATTTTTTTCTCGCTCATTGCCGGGAAATACTGCGCACCATTGGAATGCATCACTTTTAGTCAGCGTGACACAACATTACAAACGTCCTCTCTGCTGATCCAATGGGAATCTGTATCCTACATGAGTTAAGTTGTATAATGCGCTGATAGATCCATCCCAAGGGATACAATTATGACACAATGATGTGGAAATGAAGTGTAATGAGCAGGATGAAAGGAAGCCAAGGGACAACATGAGATAAGGCCGTATGGTGAAATAGAAAAATATATTTTAAAATGTAAAGGAACAACCAATAATAGATAATGAGAGATGAAGAGGATTCACAGTGAACAGGATAAAGACAGACAGTGGAGGGAAATATGCATTTTCTTGAACCGTTTTCAATCAAGCATGCATTCTACCATCTGGTCATTATGAACTGTTCCAACTGCTGCATCTAATGACATTTTCCTTCTGTGGAAAAAAAAGAGGCAGATTAAAGAGTCATCTGATATCAGTCTGACAATCTAATTGGGATAATCTTAAGTGAACTACTCTATGTGATAAGGAATGTTACTGAGGTGACCAGATCTTTCACAGTACAAACTCTGCCCTAAAGATGTGTTCCAATTTATATGCAACCATGGTAAAGGCACATGCATTAACTAATTATTAACTGCTGGAGTAGTCTCCTAGGTTCCAGTTCAAAGGCAACCAGCACCTAAAATTCACAGCCTATCATCCAATTTCCTGTATTTCCACCACAATACACACCATTCACATCCATCTCCACTTTCTGTCAAGGGACCAACCCTCCAAAATACTGTGGTCCCCTCTCTTAAATCAACTCTAACACACCCTCACTACCGCATGACAACTTCCCATGCAAGCGCAGAAGATGCAACACTGCCCTTTATCCTCCTCCCTTCCCACTATCCAGGGCCCCCTTTCCTTTCACTAACTGAAGATGTGATTTACTTGGGCTTTGTCCAATTAGTGTACTGTGGTCACAGCTCACAATGAGGATTCTTCTACATTGAGGACATCAAATGCTGGGTTACTGGACTCGAAAAATTAACTCTGCTTTTCTCTCTACAGATCCTGTCAGATCTGCTGAGCTTCTCCAGCACTTTCAGAATTTGTTTCAGGTTTCCAGCATCTTCAGTTCTTTATTATTCTTACAGATTGGATGGTCATTGGCAGAACATCTCTTGTCGGTCTTCAAGTCCAACCTGGCACAGATTTATCCACGTGGATGCCCTGTGGTCACTTCATGTGTTGTCTGGGTGGAGATGGGATTTCTGCCCCTCACTGTGGAAGAAGGCACATCTCAGGGAGGTGCTGGCCAGTATGATCAGCTGGTGTCAGTAAGACAGTAGTGGCCAGGAGGGGGACAACAAGCAGTTCCCAGATTCAAAGTTCAGGACCAGCTGGTGTAAGTGGTCTCATAGGGTGGTGGGGAAGTGAGGTCCAGAATGTGGGAAGCATAATGGAGAGGGATGCCCAATGGGGACAGACTTGTGATGGGAGGAGGGCAATGTCCAATGTGAAAAGTAAGCCAATGAGTATGTTGTCACCTTCTTCCCACCTGAAGCTTGACCAGGGTTACTTGCTGCTGAAAATAGACAGCAGACTGGAAACAGCCTTTAAGTGGTCACTAATTTCCCATTTAAAGGTTTCACTTTGGGCAAGGACCAGTGGGTTGCCCACCACAGAATTGAGGACAGGTTGAAATGGGCAGGCAGGCAGTGAGAAAGCCATTGGGAAAATTTTACAACAAACATATTGGTGGGAAAGAATTAAATCTGCTCCTCAAGATTTTATTCATATTCTACATTGTTCAGCAAGTTCAAAAAACAGCATCTCATTTTCTGATTAAGCACATTGTAGCCTTCTGGACTCAACATCTCTGGTAATTACTCTGTTATTTCATTTAAAAATGCTCCAGATCTTGAGAAAAGAAAAGGTAGTTGTAGAAGACTGCATTTTTCTCACAACTAGTTCAGAAATATATGGGGGTGCGCAGAGAGATACTAGTGGTGGGTAGATCCAGTGGGCAGTATTGAGTCTGGTGGGTAGTGGGGAAGTCTCTGTACAGATCTCAGCAATGGTATGGCACGGGTGAGACTACAACTCAACAGGCTGGGAGTGGCCTCACGTGGGAGATATGGAGAGGCCATGCCAATCAGGCCAGGTAATGTATCTATAGCAAACAATGTTGAAATGAATCTCACGGTGCTCAACAAGCCTGCTGATCCTAATAATGCGCCAAACTTAAAACAAAGTAATACTAACAAGGGTGATTTTAAACACAGACTCCCTGTAATATATATTTTGTATCACATAGTAAGAAAACTTAAATATCTGTGGATTTTCTGACTGGCAGTAGCAGCACTGTAGAGGTTTATTTGTATTTTACAAACTTTAACAAAAACATTTGTTGAAATGTTAACATTCACCTAAGTTCTTTTACAATATAGCCTTGGTAGAAAACCTATTGTCAGCTTCAAAGATCCTATTTCCAATCATTTTTGTACAGGCCAAAAATTGCTTGAATTATTTAAAATAGAAAATGATTCTTATTTCTGGTACAAGTTATAACATGCCTCAGTTTGGCCAGGACAGCAACTGCTGGAAGATCAAGGTCATTCCTTCTAATAGTAGCACACAACAACAGATAAATAACTTGATTCAAAACTTTCCTGGTCAGGAGACATAAAAACCCCTGGGAAACTGGTGGAGATCCATTTGTACCAAGTCTGTGCTATCTGGTTATCTTGTAAGGGCGAGAAGTCTCAATATACTTCCTGAATGACCATTGGTGGGTGAGCATAGTGCTGGGGTATAAACTCTCTACGCTGGGAATTTCTGCATCTCAGTTGGTAATGAGTTTAGTGTGAGAGACTGCACCCAACGAGATATGATGTAACTAGCCTCTGCATAAAGGGATATAGGACCATCAGCAACACAGCGCAAGATTACAGTTAGATGATATTTATATGGAACATAACTTCAGCAGATTAAATGGGTGGGATAGAGTTGACAATGATGACAACAAGCATCTACTATGTGTTCTTAACACAGTAAACATCCCAAAACATTTCATGTAAGTGGACACAATTTTATACAAGGCAAAAGGAGCAATTAGGACAAGTCAGAAACAGCTCAGTCAAATAGATAGGTTTTAGAAGGTAGTCTTAAGGGAGGAAAGAAAGTAAAGTTATGGAAAGTTTTGGAGAGCCATTTCTAGAACTTAAGGTGAAGGGATTTGAGGGCATTTGTGAAGTCAGACATGCCTCAATGTCAAAAAGTAGGTGTGGGCTCAAACTAGAGGTCCAGGCCTTCACCTTCCAAAAAACGTTTTATGTAAAATGTTTTAAATTGGCTCCCTTATAGAGCCTCATGAACTCTGGCAGGTTTAACACAGGAGCTGTCACTGAGCATATTCTAGCATTACTCCAGGGTACGACTACCACAGCTTTTCATTATCTGTGAGCCTAGAAATTACTATGGGTAACAGGAGAAAAGAACACGCAGGGCTACGGGGAATGGACAGGGAATAAAATTAGCTGAGCTGCTTTCGCAGAGTTGAATTGACATGACGATTAAATAGCTTCCTTTTAGTTGCAAACGTACTATGATTCCACTGTAGCACATAAACATAATGTTTTTTAATGAGGAAATCCTCTATTTTAAAACAGGTGTTAACCTATTTAAAGTAACAGACTAGGTTTTAAAATTTGTTCTTTCAAGGAATATGGCTGTTCCAGCTAGACCAACAATTATTGCACATCCCTAATTGCCCTGGAGAAGTTGGTAGTAAGATGTGTCTTTGAATTATTGCAGTCACTGGGGTGGAGGGATGCCCACAATACTATTAGATTAGAAGTTCCAGGAATTTTACATAGTGACAGTGAAGGAACAGCGATATAGTTCCAAGTCAAGATGGTGAGTGGGTTGGAGAGGAACTTGCAGCCGGTGGAGTTTCATGCACCTGTTTGGGAGGTGCTGTTGAAGGAAACTTAGTGAGTTGTTGTCATTCATCTTGTAGATTATACACAATGGCCCCATTGCATGTCAGTGGTGAATAGAGTGAATGTTGAAGGTGAAAAATGAGTGTTTTTAAGAGGATAGTGGAGTACCCTCCATAAATCACCTGCAGTAACTTCTATCCTCTTCAAACCCAGTCAAAATGACCTATTCTCATTTCTAATGAACAATGTACAATGAAATTATTTTTACAAGTATATTAAACTATATAAAATTTGGATCGCATTAACAGGAATGTGGAGCTGCATTGAGTCATTTTTGGGTGGTCTGAACTATTTCCAGCTTTGGATCTGAAATTTATTATAATTTATTGGTAACTGATATCATTCCTCACATTAGTATAGATGTTGACTTTTCAGATAAGAATAAAGAAGGCTTTCGCCCCACCCCAGTTATGGTTTGATAATAAAAGATTATTAGCAGGCAGGATTCAAGCAAGTTGAAAACAACTTAAAGTTACAAAGTGCAAATGCATGCAAAATATCATGCAAACACCAAAATATCGTATGGCTGTAAAGCCTAGATTTGACAATCTTAAGATTACTGTTTTTTACATCATGTAAATGAAATCATAATTCCTGTGTTTCTTACAAGCCACAAGTGCAGTGATAACCATGTTTAAATACTTATTATTAATACAATCACACAAAGGACACATCTTCATCTCACAACATATTGGTTATAACCTATCTGGAAATATAAAGAAATCTACCGGAAGGAAAGAGCCAAAAATTTCCTGGAAAAATCTAGTCGAGACAAAACATTTTTAGAAGGTGCATTTTGCCAGCTTATTTGTTATACATAATTTCACTATTTACTCATTATTAAGTCAATATATCTGGAATGAGATTCAGGAAACATCAGCTCACTTTAAAGTCTTCCATCTCAAATTTCTGTGCAACCAACAACAATAGAAAATACCACTGGGCTGGCTCCATCAGGTTCCAGTCCCACATTCTATTTATTCTGATTGCTTCTGACAGGTTGCAGTTCCACCATCAAATCAATCAGATCTATTCTGACTGCCTCTGATTATATCTTGCAACTGACCTGACTCTCCTTTTAACTGTACTCAAAATTGCCATAATGGTTAGGCAGCCTCATAGCAGGTTCCTATCCAAAAGCGGTGCACAACAGCTTGCTGCCTGGGCCAAGCATTCAATTTTCTCAGTGAAGCAGGGGCAAAAAGCTGTGAGGAGGCAGCTTAGAAAACTAAGTAGAACAAACCTGAATGTAAAGCAAAGAACAGCAGAATGCTACACTGTAGATGAGTGGTTGCTAGTCATTCCCATTCCATTGCCTCCCCAAAAACCCTGGTCTCGCATGGAATTTGAGGTGGATGATTTTATATTTTCCCCCTGTGATCAGTTTCCAGCAGCTCTGCCTGATTCCTGCAGCACTACATCAATGAGGTCAGTGGGCTAGTTTCCCATGATCCTAGCAACAGCATCTTTAGGCACATGCATCGTAAATGGCATGTAATTCAAGATCCAATTTGCCTGAATCTAATTTCTCAGCCACCAGATAGTCATTTTAAATTCGCAGTCTGTGGACCTCACTCTATGCAAGTTACTGTTGATATTTCCCTGCATGACAGCATTGAGTACTCTTCCCAACTTGCTCATCATAAGCATCCTGTGGACATGAAAGACACTCTATGAATACAAATTTTTACTTGTTTATTTATAATTGTGTAGACATTTCCAGTCAACATAACTTTTAACGCAAATGTAAAATTTGCCCTGCAATGGTTCAAATAGTTCTATCTTCCTTTCCTGTTGAAATATAATTTCTAAACTATTACATCTCTCTTGGTCTTTGAAATAGGATCTATACCTGCTGGAACAGACATACTAACAAGCTTTGAAACATGCCAGTTCCAAGTAATTGCAAAGCAACGCACCGCCCTACTTTTCTAATAGTAACTATCGGCTGAAACATTTCACTCAGAAGAACTTTTCCAGGCATCAGGTTACAAATTTATAATACTTAATACAAATGTTTGGTCAGTCAGCTCTCAAGATGTTTCTTCTGCCCCCAAGCAGATTAATGATTTATTTTTTAAACGGTCGCCCTAGGTGTTAGCAGTAGAGTTGTTATGATATACAAAGCGGTGGATGGTACAAACAGACTTCTACATGTTTGGGCATACATTACTGCAACAAAACATAATTAAATTGTTAATCCTGCTTAAGGATCAAGGCTCAGAGTGCAGATCATTAAAGTTGAAACAAAGGTTGGAACTAGGGGGCAGAAGGCCTGAAAACCATTTTAGATATGTGAACATTCTTTAATATCATTCTGGGTCACGTTCTCCTCCATCAAGATCCTCTGACAGCATTTCTTTCTTGCTAGGGTATGTTTTTATAAGTGCTGAGTACATTCACCGTTTCACCTTGAAGTGATAATTCTTCAAGTGTGAGCTTTACTATTTAACGCCATTTTACCACGACAGAGGGCAACACAACCAAATCTCATCATCATCTCCATGTTGCTAATGGAGATTAGTACCTTGTTCTCTAATCAGGGGCACCATTGCAAACACCTCCTGCCAACCTGGTTAAGATTAGTCAATTCAGCACAAAGCTGAAATCAAATCTACTTTATCATTAGTTTACACATTTAACATGTACAAACATTCTGGAGAACTTCAGAAATAGATTTAAGGAAACATCTGACTATTTATATCAGCTTTTTAGTTGTGTTAATCTAAAAGATTATCAAGGGTACTAGAACATTTTTGTAGAACTTGGTAGTATCTACTACCACAGACAATGCATTGTTTGTCAACTAATCAAGGAACTGGGATACGCTAGCAATTGGATTAGAATGGCAATTGGTTCTACAAGTGGCTTCATGTTTTGAATGCACTCTCGTCTTTCTTATGGGTATTCTAGATTATTCAAATGTCTGAGGCACAAGAAAATGGGCCAGGTCCTGTCTTTCTAATCAAAACAGAAATCTACCTTGATGTTTGGAAAGGCATAGGTCTCTTCATTCACTTCACGAAGTTCTACTGAAAACTACAAAAAGACATCTGATACTTAAGATGATTAAACAGGATCAGGTCCAATGCAACATAGTTGCAGTTGAATGGAAACAGGCACCTGACAAATTCAAACAGAAGTCAGTTTTTTGTAAAAACATGAGAACTCAATCTTTGATATTTCACACCATGGGTTTGAAGGGTTAAATCTGTTTTATTCAGCTAAGGATTATATTTTCAGTCATATTGTAAAATAAATGGGAACCACAGATGTGTGAAGGCAGGCTAAAAGTATAAGAGCTGCACCATCAGCAAGCCAGAGCTAGCAATGCCAATGAAAGACTGTGGGAATATGAGCCACATGGAAATTGAAGCGTGGAAATTATAATATGCATGCTGTGATCTGCATAAACGTGAAGAATTCTGTAAAGAATGATGCTCACACTTTATGGTGTTAAGGCTCCTTCTCCATATGTATGTATGAAATAAATGACCATTGTCCTGATTTCCTGAAGTCCTCTTTCAATTTATGAAGTTAACCCCCACAACAGGTTCAGCACTTCAAATCATGACTGATACATTGTACATGTCTGTAATATTGTGTCAGCAGTAATGGTGCTAGTATGGATAATATATTCTACTGAACTGTTCATCATCATCATTCATCAAACTAAAAGTGAAATATCTGTGTACATCATCAGTTGTTAGGCTTTTATGGAATTAACGTCAAAGCAAAACCTAATGGAGATATTTTGTCTTGAACAGTTCCTTATGACAAGACTTTCCACTAAAATAACATTAATATGGAAACTGGCTTGTGGCCAACAAGCCCATTCATAATGGCATGCAAGATGGATTTTCACACAAGGTCTATTATCTCCCATCAGGGTTACCTGTTGGCAGCAGTAGCCTCATTCAATTCAGAGAGTGCTTTAAATGAATTACCATTACTATTAAAAATACACTTATCAAAAAAAAAGTTAAGATGTCTGCGGTTGTCTCTAACCAGCAGTTCGAAAACGTTCAACTAAGAGCAACTGAGAAATAATGGTTAACATGAAGTTGCCTCTTTTCAGAATGTTTAGAATTATGTGGCAATTTAGTCATCTCTCTTTAGGGAGAATTCGCAATTTGATATTCACAAGAAGTATATGCTGAAAAATTGCAGGCTTCAAATCAATGATTAATGCATAGACATTCACAGTTGATTCTCTAGAATTTCAACGTTCTGAGATTCTTTCCCCTTGAAACATCTGATTAACATAATCTTCCCTTAACACTTCCCTTTTAAGAAATCAGATCTTAAGAAAAGAAAATTCACATAATTTTCAGGTCATAAACTATTATTGTTAAAAGCAATCAAAATGTTTGCTACATAATTGTGCATAAGCTTCCATATACTGCATAATATTCAATACAGTCTCCTGTGAAAATAAAATGAAGACAGAAAAATATTTACGCAGAACTGCACTACTGACACAGTGGAAGTTTAGCAGAAGCCTACAACGAAGAATTTTCCAATCTAAAGGAGGCATTTAACTGTTCTTATCACTAAATACTTAGCCTTCAAGCCTTATATTGTTGGTCTCTTGGTAAACATTGCACAGTCTTTCACAGTACGCAGGAGTGGTATCTAAGGATATCTGCAATAAGTCCCAGGCCTTATCCCTCACAGATAGCAAGGACTAAATGCATACAGCTCATTTCTATAGAGGTCAGGCGTCACAAGTTCAAGCAACCAAGAGATTAAATTTATTTGGATTAAGATGGACACTAAAATTACCTAAGACTGTGGTGTTAGAACACAGAGACACACCGCTGAACCAAATCAGCCTTTCTACCTGTATTCACAACACATTAAAGACCCCTAATAATTACTTCAACGGTTCCAACCGGACTTTTGAATAACCAATCCTAGAATTTATGAATAATTAATTCCAGACATCAGCTTTGTATCTCAAAGAAAAGATAATTATTTATTAAAACACACAATAGCTTAAGCAGAGGTAAGCTGATTAATGTCTATGCTTTAAACCTGAAATATTTATTTTCAACTGCCATTCGCACTAAAGACAGACAGACAGACAAACACAGTTAAGAGATACATAAAAGAAAACAGCAAATCTTGCCAGGTTATTTAAATGGAACTCACAACGAGTTGTTTCATAGGCAGAAACGTGGACTCCTCAGCTGCTTTTCTGAAAAATTGACTGGGGTCACCTTCCCAGTTCACCCAGGCAAAGACAGCATACTTCTAACTCAGCTTTCTACTCTTTGGGCTTCCACATGTAAAATGTAGGATTGAGCAAAAACTCCAATCATCTAAAATACTGAACCAAAAGCCTGGATTTTTCAAAACTTTTAAATGAAAGGGAACAGCTGGGCTCTGCTCTGGGAGAAATACACAGGCACAGAGATGACTGTCTGGACCCGCTTTCAGCCTGAAAAGTCCTTGACTCTTAACAGAACAATCAAGCAGACCTAACACTCCAACATTGGCAGTTCTTACTAACTCTATACTGAAACTAACTTTTACACCTCGGTCTACACAACACAGACTGAACGGGTCTTCTATAGATACCAGACTTTGAACTTCAATTAATATTCATTCACAGAGATATCGAGCATTCAACTTCAATCAAAATCCATTTACATGTACTCTAAACAGTTACGTAGCCAAGTGACCTCATAGGGAACACCAGTATACAACAGCAAGTGCAGATTTGGTGCAAAGATAAGAGGTCCGCAATTAGTATAAATGCAGGCTCCAATCTCACCTGAAAAAGCTATCGCCCCTACAACTTTCCACACAGTTACCACCAGAAGAGGGATGCTGACAGCAATTCTGAAATGTACCAATACAGGCCTGGTCCTCACCAGGGGAACACACTCACCACGACCAGCAAACCAAAAAACCGACAACTCCCGAAAACCACCAACCCGACCGACATCATAAGGCCTCAAATACATCCTAAGGTGAAAACTAGCCCACAAAACCACCAGAAAGTAAGGAAAACCAAGTAATTACCCAATAAATCCAATACGCATCCTACGCATCAGTGGACTTAACCCTGACTGAAAGCCTACAATGTCCGAAGTCTTGATTGAGGCATCAGGTACGGCAAGCAGGAACAGTCAGCTGTACTTCAAAACTGCGTTTTCCCCAGGTGAGCTTAAACTCCCGAGACCCCGAAATTCCCAACCTAGCTAGTAGGGAGGGAAAGGTGGGTGGTGACAGTGCAGGAACCCCAAGGGTAGGAAGTCTGATTAAAGTTTTCTGTGATTAAAACTGCTGTTTAGTTCTAATAGTTTTAAACCTGTATTTGATTTAATAGTTTATTTAATTACTGTCCTCTGCATAGCTGCTTGTGTCAAGTTCACTGTCTAATACATTTCCCTTAATTTCTTATATTATACTTACCTTTTTGTATTTAATAAACGCAGATATTCTTTTGCCCTGAAACTGCTGCCATCTTCATTTCACATTCCTAAATAAGTCCAGAGTCAGAATCAAGGATCTGGGGATGATTCGAACAACCTGAACATCAGCAAATTACTGATCGCAAACCAGAACCCTGCAGTATGTATACCATACTGGGTGGGGGGCTTTCAAATCTTCATGCTGTCTGGTCAGCAGCCAAGCTTATCACCCTAAAAGCATTGTTTAAATAAAAAGTTCAATTTCTGATTCTGCCCTGATAGACTAATCATCCATTCCTGAGGCCTCAATTACTATTCAACAAATGCTATTTGCTTGAACATACAATCTGTTCCAGACTTCCTAGAACCAATTCCCTGGTACTGACCTCATTAATAGCCAACTTCTGCTAACTATTTAAACACAATGCACTTCCCGGGGTCTGTTAGAACCCTTTAAATCAAGACTCAGCACAGAATTAGCCTCTAGATCTGGCTCACAAACAAATGATACTTGTTTGGTTTGATCTTTTCCTTTTACCATAAGCTGTCTCAAAGTCCAAAGTTATTTCCAGCTCACAGTTCCCTGTACACAATTCCAAACCAAAGTTGATAAAAGAATAACAATAAAAAGTAACGAAAGTTCAGTGAGGATTCCAGCAGTAATCTTTTATATTTACATGAGTCATTTGGCTATTTTAAGAAATCCATAACATGCATGAATGTGTATTGGACTAGAGTTTCTGATTTACAGGCATCCTTTGTACAGTTGGACTTCACACATTCAGAGATAGTTGACCGACATTGGCTGTAGCACCAGTGCTGGTTAATATGCACTGATAGGAAGACATCCTGAGCTAATTATAAAAACTAATATATGTATTCAATGAGGAATGGAGGCTGGTTGGCTTAGTTGGCTGGATGGTTTATTTACAATGCAGAGTGACACAAACAGCACCAGTTCAATTCCTGTACTGCCTGAGGTTTCTATGAAGATCATGCCTTCTCAACCTTGCCCCTCACTGGAGCTATGGTGATCCTCACAGCAAACTCTGCACCTCTCTGAACAGAAAGCAGCCCTATGTCCTCTGGGAACATGGCAATTTTATCTTAGCTTTAAAGGTGGAGGTTGGAGTCACTCTTCAGCTAAGTCTGCCCCCAGTGAGCTTCCTGTTTCCTGCCACTTCAACACACCACCCTGTTCCCTGGCTAACATCTCTGTCTCTGGCTTGCTGCAGTGACCCAGCTAAACCCAACGCACGCTGGAAGAACAACACCTCATTTTCCGCTTGGGGACCCTGCAGCCCTCTGGACTCAATATCAAGTTTGAAAATTTTAGGGCCTAAACTTTCCCATGTCCTAGCCCCTTAGCCCACACACCAGGCCTTGTTATCACATAGCCCTGCCATTACAAACTACCTATTGTATGTCACTAATAGTCCCCATTAACAGCGATTCACCCTCCTTGCCAGATTGTTATCAACTCCTTTGTCTATCCAACTGCTCTTCTCTCTCTTCGGGCTCTATCTTTTATCCTATCATTTACTCCCTACTCCATCCACCTCCCTATTTTTTGCGTATAAGTCAATGTTTTCCCAGCTACCATCAGTTCTGAGGAAGGGTCATCGGACCAAAAACATTAACTCTGATTTTTTTCTTCACAGGTGCTGTCAGACCTGCTGAGCTTTTCCAGCAATGCCTGTGATCAGTGTATAGTTGCAACCATAAAGATAAAGCAGGCAGAGGCAGAAAGAGTATTGCAAATAATTATTTTGAGGAGAAGAATCAAATCACACTTAGGCAGAGATCAAGTCTGTTTTCTATTTGGCAGAAAAGGAGGCGAGAGCTGGCTAAAAAGATCTAAAATCTGGATCAAAAACAGTTCTGAGGAAGGGTCACTGGACCTGAAACGTTAACTCTGATTTTTGATTCACTGATGCTGCCAGACCTGCTGAGCTTTCCCAGCAACTTCTGTTTTTGTTCCTATTTTACAATATCCACAGTTCTTTCCGTTTCTAAAATCTGGACATCTGCAACAATGGTTCAGGGATGCCAAATAGCTGGGGATTTTCTTTTAAGCATCTAATTAAAGTTGGTAATTTAAAAAAGCTCTAGGAAACTACCACATTAGAATTATCATAATGTGACAAGGGAAAGCTTCAGACAAATGCACTTTGCTGACGATAATCATTCCATGAAACTCAGAGGTGACAGTTGTCAGAATATTTGAAGAACTGCATATTACAGAATTGTGCAGCTACAAATGTCAACAGATACTGAAGGTGAATGTTTGTGGTTGTGTAAGCCCTAATTTTGTCACATCACCTATTTAAAGTGAAATTTACCTTTTTATTTGAAATATCATTTGCCTGTTAATTCAGATTTAATTTGCGCTCATCCTGATTTTTAAAGCAATAGTTACTAAAAGTGAAATCTTGTTGGCAGTTTCTTCATTTAGGGGTCATTTACAAAACTTCATTATTTTGGTTTCCAGTTTTCCCCATAGAGGGTGGAACATTAGAGGGGATCATTCCTATGAATTTGATTCTGGTTATGCGCAAACTGACCATGGTACCGTGACACAGGAAGCCATTCAAATGGTGGGAGCAACAAGGAATGTAGTAAAAATAGGTGATAGAACAAGGAGTGAGAATCGAACCAACTATGTTGCTTGCCCAGTACCAGAGTTTGGGACATGTGCTCAGAGCTGGAATGGAACTTTCAGTGGGAGGAAGAGAATCCAGTAGTCATGATAGATGTAGGTAATGATATAGGCAGAACTAGGAAAGAAGTTCTGCAGAAAGAGTATAAACAGCTAGGGACAAGATTAAAAAGCAGAACTTCAAATGTTATATTCTCTGGACTATTACTTGAGCCACGTGAAGTTGAATGAATGAATGAATGAATGATTCATTGTTACATATATCTAGGGAAATACAGTGAAAAGTGTTCCGTCACCATAATTTTGAGGCACCAAAGAATAAAAAGAAAGTACTTAAAGTAGAATTCATCTTTATCCGCTAGGGTCCCAAACACAGCTCCAGGACTTCTGCAAGGTACCCGCTCTGGGCCTACTGCAGCCAGGAACCCCTGCTTCGGGCACTGACAACTCCGCAGTTGACAACCCACTGCCACTGAAAGAGTCTATGGCAGCCAGGAGTCGCCATGCTGCCATCATGGCAGCTGATGCCCTGCCACCATTCCAGGAGTACACATATCAGGCCTATGAATCCAGGAGACCCCACTCTGCCATCGCTGCAGCTGATGCCACGCCACCATTCCAGGAGTCCGTGCATCGGGCCTATGAACCAGGAACCACCACCGACATAGCTCCAGCCTTCCCGCAATGTCAGTAAGATGAAGAAAAGAAAAAGAAAAAGACAAAAAGGAGAGAGAGATAAAGAATGTGGACAGCCTGGATAGGACAGGCTCAGCCTGAACATTATCTACTGTGCTGGTGTTGCCATCTTGAAATTTAGAAGAATAAGAGGCGATCTCATTGAAATTTGTACGATTCCTGAGGGGCTTGACAGCATAAATGCTCCATGACTATAAATGTAACAAAACTTAAGGTCCTGTGTCAAAATGCCTTTATCTTTCATTACAGGCATCCAAAAGTAGGGGACATAGGGTTAAGGTGAGAGGGGAAAGACTTAAAAGGGACTTAAGGGGCAACTTTTCACACAGAGGATAGTGCGTGTATGGAATGAGCTACCACAAGAAGTGGTCCGAGGCTGGTACGTTCACAACATTTAAAAGGAATCTGGATGGGTATATGAATAAGAAGCTTTTGGAGGGTTATGGGCCAAATGCTGTTAAATGGGACTAGATTAATTTAGGATATCTGGTCAGTATGGACGAGTTGGACCAAAGAGCCTGTTTCCATGCTGTATGTCTCTATGACTCTATGTAAATTAATTTGAAGTAAATAAATACAATCTCACAGCATTACAAGTGAAATAGCTGCAAAATGTCAGAGATTGGGTCCTCAATATTAAGGGGCACATGATATTCAAGAAAAATAGGAAGCTCACCAAAAGTAGTGGGTTAGCGCTATTAATCAAGAATGGCATTTGTGGAATAGTTATGATGATTAGCAAAGGAACCAAAGGCTATTTGTGAAAATATCTTTTTCTTAACACAGCTGGTTTGGATCTACCTTTGCTTAAGAGAGGGGTAGATTCAGTGGTGGCATTCAAAAGAGAATTTTATAAGGACCTGAAGATAAGTACTTGTAGGTTCATAGGGAAAGGGGCGGGGAACAAGACTAGCTGAGTGGCTCTTGCAGAGAGCCAGTGCAGACTCAAAAGGTCAAATGGCTTCTTTCTTTGCTATAATTATATCATTCTATTCCATGATTCTAAGTAATAAGTTGTTCTGCAGTCACATAAATAACTGAAGGAAAATTATAGAAGGGATGAACAGGGTCAACTCATAGGTAATATCAGAAAAGTACAGGTTAGTTGTCTCATTTTTTAAAAACAAGATAACAAAATCAGAACTTCATGAGAGCATATGTGGCTTAAAATAACTTTCAAACAGTTAAGATAGAAAAAGAAGAAATAATTGACAAATCGCAAAGGATAACCCCACCCTCAACACTCACTTGTCTCAAAATCCTCCACTCTCCATTCTGAATGCTGTGCATTCTATATTCAGGAGGTTAGGGGGGAGATGGCAGAGGTATCTATATACACAAGTTCCACATAAGATAGTAGCGGTTCTGGTTGCTCTGGTAGTGGCAGAAATCTAGCGGACAATAAATGCTTTTCCTACATGCAAGATGTAAAGTGAAAGAAAGCCTGAAAATTATAGATCCGCCAGCTTAACATCAATGATAGGAATGATACAGGAATCTATACTAAAATAAGTAAGACAAAATACCTGAAGTCGTCAGCATAGATTCTGAAAGGCTAAGTCACGCTTAATTAATCCAACAGGATCTTTTGACGAGGTAGCAGAAGGAATGGACACGGCAACGCAGTTGATGTGATTTACTCCGATTTTCAAAAGGACTAAACTTGTTTAAACAAAAAGAAAGCAAATAGTAGTTATTCTGAATATAGGAAGATAGAATATATCACAAGGGTTACTGCTTGAACCAACGTTCCCAAAGTCCCTATAAATACCTTGCACAATTTGGCTTCCACAAGAGATTACGTATGCAGTCACACACACAAAAAAGGGACTCACACTTTAACAAATTACCAGTAGGTATGAAAAAATAAAACTAGATGGTATGTTCGCTGAAACCATTGTTGTTCATAATCTGCACTAATTATTTCAATTTAGGGATAAGTAACTAATTGTCAAATCTTTGCAGATGTTACCAAACTGGGGGTGTGGCCACCACTGAGCAAGAATGTATGATAACATAAAAGGAAAAAATAATTTGCAGACTGGGCAATGGAACAGCAAACACACTTTAATATATTGAGGTGATACACTTTGGCATAAAAAGCTGAACCATCATTTTTCTTTTAAAAAGTAATAAATTGAATAGGATAAACAAGACAAAGCAGCATTGGAGGTCAACAAAGTAATCAGAAGTTCTACAAAGCAATCAAATTTGTTTCTAGGAGTGCAGAATTCAAAAGTAGTCAAACTGTATTAAAATTATACAGCACCCTGATGAAGCTGTGCTTAGAGTATAATGCACAATTCTGATCTGTACTCTAAAAGAGACCTATAAGGACTAGAGGAAGTACGAGATGATTTACAAGAATTAAACCAGAACTGAGATTATAACTGTCAGAGAAAGGATTCAGTAGATTGGGATTTCTTTCATTAGAAAAGAGAAAGCGAAGGTGGGATCGATAGACATCTTCAAGATTATGAATTGGTTGACGGGTGGTACATGTAGAGAGAAAGTTTCCACTTGTGGGAGAATCCAAATCTAGTCGTCATAAATACAGAGTCAGACAGTGGTACAGTGGTATTGGCCCATATTAATGTGCAGTTTTGCTCTCCTTATCTGAGGAAGGATATTTTGGCTATGGAGGAAGTGCTATAAAGGTTTACCAGACTGACTCCTGGGATAACAGGAATGACCCATGAAAGACACTGGATTGTTTTGGGTTATATTCACGGGAGTTTAGAAGAATGAGGAGGGTCTCATAAAAACCTATGAAATTCGAACAGGACTTGACAGGGTAGACACAGGAAAGATATTACTGATGACCAGAGTCCAGAACCAAGAGTCACAGGATAAAGGGTAGGCCATTTACAATGGAGAACAGGAGAAATTTCTTCACCCAGAGTGGTAAACCTGTTGAATTCTCTGCTACAAAAAGCAGTTGAGGCCAAAAATATTGAATGTTTACAAGAATAAGTTCTTAGGGATCATGGAATATGGTAGAAAAAAGAAACAGGGTATTGATTTGGATGATCAATCAGGATTATATTTAATTGGTGGAGCAGGCTTTAAGTGCCAATTGGCTGAATCTTAGCTTTATTTTCTATGTTTAAAATGCCCTTTGGATATGGATTCAACTCCCATCTCAGCAGGTAGTGGAATTTAAATGCAAATAACTAGTTAAACAAATTCTCTCAAATATAATAGAGTACTATATTTTGTTATCTGAGAGAGGTGAGATCACTGGTAATCAGTAATGGTATAATCAAACCATCAGTTGTTGTAAAACCACACTGTGTCATGAATATCCTTACCAACAGCAGGTGTGACTCCAGTGTCACAGTCACAGTAATGTGGTTCACACTTAACTGTCCTCTGAAATGACTGAACTGGCCACTCAGATCAAGGGCAACAAATGTTGGCCTTGCCGGTGATGCCTACATTTCATGAAAAGGATTTAAAACAATAAGATGGTTATTATACATCCGATAGAGAAATGTGTTGGAGACTTGGAGACTGGCTAGAATGTGTAACTGTTGAGGCAGAGAGCTTAGATAGTTTTAGAAAGAACAAGCAAGTATAGATAAAAAGGGGATAGGTGGAATTAGGAGGGACCAATATGGAATGTAAACATCAGACAGTTTGACCAAAGGAATGTAAACATCAGACAGTTTGACCAAACTCTCTGCTATATAATCCATGTAATTAAATGCAATGGCTTGGTCCTGCAGACAATAATTGAACAGCTCTCTGGAAAAGTATCAGAAGTGGAACGTGGCAGAGTGGCTTTGCAAGCACATTTTCAATTACATCTGTTTTGTACCACCCCAAAACTGTTAAACTAGCACAACTGGGCTAGAAAGCCTAGACTACCATATCATGTCACAATTATTTTTACAGTGCATTTAAGGCCCATCATCTCTGCATTGGCTGTCTGAGCATTTTAACTTAATGTCAATCTCCTTTTAACTTAATGTCAATCTCCTTTTCCCCATACCCCTGCACATTGAATGATTATTAAAATTAAAACAATGCCTTCTTAGAATGCCTCAATTGAATCTATCTCCACACTTCCAGGCAATGAATTCCAGACTAACTACTCGCTGTGAGAAAAGATTTTTTTGTCATTTCATATTTGCTTTTAAACTGGGGTCCTCTGATAAAATATACATTATCTAGCCACTTTACAAAGAAGCCCAACAGGTTTAGCAGTGTTTCTGGTTCTCAATCACTTTACAAGCAGGAGCAGTTTCTCTCTATCTACTCTGTCCAGACCCCTCATGATTTGGAAAACTTCCATCAAAACTCCTCCTCGTCTTCTCCTCTCCAAGGAAAACAGTCCTAATTTCTCTAATTTTCCAGAACTGAAATGTTTCATCCCTGGAACGATTCATAAAATCATAGAATCCCCACAGTGTCAAAACAGGCCAATCGGCCCAAAAGTCCACACCGCCCCTCCGAATGGCACCCCATCTTCTCCCTGTAACCCTGCATTTCCCACGGCTAATCCACCTAATTTACACACCCTGGACACTATGGGCAATTTAGAATGGCCAATCCACCTAACCTGCACATCTTTGGACTGTGGGATGAAACCGGAGCACCCAGTGGAAACCCACACAGACACAGGGAGAAGGTGCAAACTCCATACAGACAGTCACCCAAGGATGGAACTGAACACAGGTCCCTGGCACTGTGAGGCAGCAGTACTAACCACTGAGCCATTGTGCCACCCACAATCTATTCTTGGAAACTACTTCTACATTCTCTTCAATGTATTCACATCCAGAACTGTACTGTGATTTTGAAATTGGCCACTGCACATCAAAACCGAGACCATTAACATATATCAGGAAAAGCGAGGGGCCCAATACTGACCCAGGGAATTCCATTAGAAACCTTCTTCAGGCCAAAACATACCCACTAATCATTATTCTGTTCAGCCAATTTTGTATCCACATTGTTACTGTCCCTGTTATTTCATGAACTTTAATGCCCTTCACAAGCTTGTTGTGAGACACTGTATTAAGTCTTGTCCTCATCAATCACCGGTTACCTCTTCAAAATACTTCAGCAGGTTAGACAGACACAATTTTCCCTTAACAAATTCATGCTAGCTCTTTCAAATTAATCTACATTTTGCATTCAATGCAATTTCCTCTCTCACTTCCTTTAATATCCTTGGATGCATCTCATCTGGCCCTGGTGCACTATCAATTTTAAATTCTGACATCTTATACTTCCTATTAATTTTAAACTCTTCTGGTGACAGAACTCCCTTCTCCTATGGCCTGGGCAGCAGTCGCCTTGTGAGTAAAGGTTGATAAAAGATATTCATCTTATGCCTGAGCCATGCCTCTTGCCTCCATTCGTAATTTCCCTTTTTTAGTCCCTAATCAGCCCCACTATTCCTTCCACCAAATTTGGCGGCACAGTGGCTCAGTGGTTAGTACCGCAGCCTCACAGTGCCAGGGACCCAGGTTCGATTCCAGCCTCGGGCAACTGTCTATGTGGAGCTTGCACATTCTCCCCATGTCTGCGTGGGTTTCCTCTAGGTGCTCCGGTTTCCTCCCACAGTGCAAAGATGTGCAGGCTAGGTGGATTGGCCATGCTAAATTGCCCATAGTGTTCGGGGTGTGTGGGTAATAGGGGGATGGGTCTGGGTGGGATGGTCCAAGGGTCAGTGTGGACTTGTTGGGCCGAAGGGCCTGTTTGCACACCATAGGGATTCTACGATCTATGAACATTTTCCTATTGGTGTGTTTATACACGACTTTAGGATTTCCCTTTACTGTAGCTTTTCATAACCCGTCTTGGTTCTCACCGGTATTCAACATTAGCTAAATAAATGAAAGCTTTTTATTTTCTTAGTGTAAGCTGCAAGCAATCATAGCACTAGAATACAAATTGAGACTGCTCAGTCCGGATTGGATTAGAACCTAGATTTGAGAGGTTTATGTCAACAATCTATTCATATTCACAATAACACATGCATATTTTAAAGTAAGCTTTAAAAAAATTCTTACTTATGCATTGTTGAAGTACAGCCAGGATTAAACACTGCTTTGACATTTGATACTTCATTTCTTGACTATTTGTTTAACAGAGTTCATCCCAGTGCAGGATTGGCCTACTGCCCAGGATTGTTCAATAGCTTTACTGGACTTAAATGGTCTCTCACCCTTTGCACTTAGCAGAAAAAAAAACTCCTGCTAATGGTCATAATTTTGGTGAATGTTAAAAAAAATCACCTCACTAGTAAATTAGTAGCCAACATGCTACTTCTAGTGGCTGCAAGATCAACACACACACTAACCTTGCGTATTCGTTGATTCTTCCTGCAGTGAACCCCACCCCTTATTTTGATTTCAGCAGAGATTTCAGATTTTTTTGCTGATTTAACAAACTGCTAAGGTTATCTAATATTACAAAGAGATCTTGATCAATTGGGTCAATGGACTGAGGAGTGGTAAATGGAATTTAAATTGAGTAATACAAACAAGTACAGAGAATTGTACAAGGAATGGTAGCGTAGTGTTACAGAACAGACAGACTTAGGGGTTCAGGTACATAATTCTTTGAAATTTGTATCACAGACAGATGGTTTTTAGCATGTTTGCCTTCATTGCTCAGACATTTGTGTATATGAGTTGGGACGTCATGTTGAGGTTGTACAGCTTGTTGGTGGGGCCTCTTATGGAGTACTGTATGCTGTTCTCGGTGCCCCGTTGTAGAAAGGATATTGTTAAACTGGACAGCATTCAGAAACGATTTACCAGGATATTGCTGAGAATGGAGGGTCTGAGATATAAAAACAGACTGGAAAGGCTGGGACCTTTTTCATTACAGCGTAGGAGGTTCAGGAATGATCTTATTGAGGTTTATAAAATCATAAGGGGCACAGATGAGGTGAATGACAAGGGTCTTTTCCCTAGGGTGAGTGAGTTCAAAACTAGAGGGCATATTTTTGAATATTTCTCTTCTCACCTTAAAAAGGACATGAGGGGTGACTTTTTTTTTTACGAGAGAGTAATTCGTGTGTGGAATGAACTGCCAGGGAAAGTGGTGGATGCAGGTACTCTTACAATGTTCAAAACACATTTTAATAAGTTCATGAATAGGAAATGCTTGGAAGAATACAGGCCAAGTGCAGGCAGGTGGGACTAGTTTAGTTTGGGAACGTGGTCGGTATGGACTGTTTGGACCAAAGGATCTGTTTCCATGCTGCATGACTCTATAACTCAATGCTATGATCAATGAAACACAGCACCCACAGGTTCCTCAGCTTATTGTTCTTTTCAAATTTAATTTATTCATGGCTTCTTTCTACACTGTAGGGATTCTATGATTCAAAGCTTTTAATGAGAAATCCTCCACTCACTGGCAATCAAGATTTGGCTTTTATTTGATGGCTCCCATCAAACAAGCACTCAGCTGTACAAGACATGAATCAAAGGCTAAACAAAATTCTTTGATTAAATTGTTCAAAGGGATATTGCTTAGGGACCAATTCAATCTTCATGTTGGCTCTGGTTGATAAGAATTGTCAAATAAAAGGGTTATCATCCCGGCCTTGAGGAAATCCCTGTTAACCCTTTCACGTTCCTATTATGCCTTAAACTATCAGTGTAATATCCCGTACTTGAACATGAGTTGGTCTGCTGTTCAAGAATAATTATAAGAATTCAGCACAAAAATGAAGTTAATCATCTTTTACTGTCTACAGCCATGCAAGGATCTGTGCATGATTTAAGGTAAACTAAAATTTCAAAACTACATTTAAAATACAGTATATTAATGTTGTTCAGTAATTGCTGTACATGGAAAACTAGAACAGATTTCTGTTCCTTTCTTTGTTAGCAATCATTAGAAACATTAATTAAACAAAAATTCCATCAAAATGTACACATTGTTAAAAGTTTACAAGCAAAATTACAAATATTACAAAAAAGACAGCCTGTTGAATTTTTGGTTTATTTTAGCATATTTGGACTATAAACAAAGCCTCTATAATTTTCAGCCTTATGTTTTGCATTGAAACTTTTACTTTCAACCAATGCAATGGTCACACCTGGTATGACAGGCAAGGATTTCTGCAAAGCACATTTTGTATATATAAAAAGCTTAGCCAATAGTGACTATGTAACCATTACCAATTGTTGTAAAAACCCATCTGGCTCATTTGTGTCTTTTAGGGAAAGAAATCTGTCACCCCTACAGCAATGTGGTTGACACTTTATTACTCTGGGCAACTAGGGATTGGCAAATAAATGCTGACTGAGCCAGCAATGCCCACATCCCACGAATGAATTTGAACAAATACTGTTGGGCACAGATTTGTACTCCACCTACATGTGGGCACCATCACCAATTATGAGCCTGATAAGGCCACTCACACGCTGGCTCCAAAACCAGTCCATAGGGAATTAGACTTTCCCTCCATTCTTTGAGAATCCATCTTGTAATTCGACAGTTCTGAACAAGTCATATTGGACTTGAGACATTAACTCTGTTTCTCTCTTCACAGAAGCTGCCAGACCCGTTGAGGTCCTGCAGCACTTCATGTTTTAATTTCAGTTCTCCAGGCTCCACAACAATTTGCAATAATACGGTCATTCTGTCTGAACTATTTGACGTAAGAAAGAATGTGGTGGTGGGTGGGATTTAGAGACATCCTATATAAATAACAAAATCTGGTAATTGAAACCTTCGCTTCGTATATTTCTCCCTTCTTGCCCCAGAAGGTGATCAGAATTGAAGGAATTGATTTACAGCATCCGCAGTTCTTTCAGTTTTTATCACAATTGAAGAGATTGGTTCTGATGATGTGTGAGGTATCTATGGTCAAGCGTTGTTGGTGGTGGAGGGAAGACTCAACTCCAGCACTCGCTGTGGTTTTTTTTGTCTGTCTTCTTCTCAGCTTTGTATTTAGCAGTAGCAGCGAACCATCCTGACATCTCCGCCTGGAGCTTCCAGCTCCTCAAAGACTGGGCACCACCCCCGCCCACACCAAGTCAGGGCGGCAGTCACATGGGTAGTTTTCGACTCTTAACGGCTGAACGTGGCGCGAACCCAGTAACTGTCGCCGCTGCTCGAGCCAGACCGTTAATGCTAGCGAGCGGCCGGGATGTGAATAGCCTTCAATGCATGCCGCTCCCAGCTCCGGCGAAGACCCCCACAGTGAAGTGAGCACGTACGTTTAGGCATTCCTTGAGTTTTTAAACATCTCCCCCTCCTCATTCCCCCAACCTACATCGCCTCCCACTCAACCATTACTGGGAAACAGCAGAATTCCAGTCTTTGTTCTTCATGGATTCGGCCGCACGTCGGTTCGACCTGATTAAAACGCTCGACTGGATTCCATGTGAAGACCACAGACAGTCTGGGAGGCACAATTCTAAACACGTTCTTCCCCTTCGTCACACTTTGTCGACAGTAGCATTGCGGAACTCCGTCCACGGCTGCAGGGATCTCGCTGGAATGTGATTAGCACTCCCATCCCCATTGTGGAGCTATGATTGATAATGGACTATTCGTTGTATTTGTGCAGAGATGGAGGCTGCAAATAAGGATCTTCTGCCATCCCCGCAGATTGGTTGTTGGTTGTCTTCCCTGAGACTAATGCGATCAAGTTTCTCGAAGTACCAAAAAAACAAAGCGGCCCTTCACGCCCCAGAACATTAGTGAAGTTGCCAATTTCGAAGTGCAGTAAGGCACGATTAGTTATGAATGCAGTGAGTTTTACAGATGCACACAAGGTGCAATATTGGCTGCCAGATATTAGTCACATAATTTAATTCAAATTTCCTTTCTCCATTTCAGCAGTGAGATTATTTTAACAAGTTTTTAAAAATGGATTTTTTCCGTTGCATTATTTTAGAAAAGAAAGATATTCGCATCCTGTAATTCTATTCTTTTTTGGGATGAAATTCATGAATATCTGAAACATCGTGTTCCCAAAGAATACCAACATTCAAGGAATAAATAGGAAATAATTGAAAAGCATCTGTTAATTCTTCACTAGTTGATTTTTTTTAAACAGCATTTTTCAAATGTTTATTTACCTATGTTTTCAACTCAGACATGCTGAATTTACTGCTTATTTTACACAGAAATATTCAAATTGCTGATATGCAGGAATGTGATATTGGGAGTTTCAGCAGGTTTTCAACAATGGGGAGTCTTGTTAACTTTTAAGGATTCAGTTGTCAGTGATATGATTTGAGTGAAGTAGGCACGCACAGATCAATTGTTACAATACATATTTAAAATTAAAAGCAATCTTTTCACTACAACATGGTTGTTGATAGAATGCCAGATCTCACACGGACATTCAAGACGTAGTAGTCTCAATAATAAAATTTTAGTGAAAATACAATGTAGTGTTGTAAAACCATTGAAGTACATGACATTGAATGGTACACTTATTCAGACATAGGAACAGGAGTATGAATTCGGCCAGGCAAGCCTGTCCCACTATTTAACATGATCATGACCAACTGAACACTTAATGCCTTTTACCCGCACTATCCCCATAACCTTTTAAGCAATTGGTAAACAGTAACCTTTCAAACTACTTTAAACATACTGAAAAGACTCCATGTGCCCTGAGTTTTGTATTTGGATTTTCAGAAGGAATTTAATAAAGACCCTCACAGGAGGCTTGTTAGCAAAATTAAAGCACGTGGGATCATTTACTGGAATGGATTAAAGATTGGCTAACAGAAAACAAAGAGGGAGAATAAATGGGTCATTGTCACATTGGCAGGCTGTGACTAGTGGGGTACTGCAAGGATCAATACTTGGGCCACAGCTGTTCACTATATATATGGAATAATAATGTGAAAAAATGTGAGGTTAAAACCCTGGTTAAAAGTGGGAGGAACAGATATGCAGGCCATTTCTTAAATGAAAGAAAGTCAGCAAGTGTAGATGAACAGAGAGACCAGGTATCTTTGTCATTAAAAACCAAAAGAACTGCGGATGCTGTAAATTAGGAACAAAAACAAAATTGCTGGACCTGCTGAGCTTTTCCAGCAACTTTGTTTTTGATCTTTGTCATTAAGTCACTGAAGGCTAACATTCAGGGGTCAGCAAGCTATTAGGAAGGCTAATGGAATGTCAGCCTTTATCTTGAAAAGGATTTGAGGATAGGAGGACTGTAGAAAGTGTTGGTTAGACTGCACAAGAAGTATTGTATGAGGTTTTGATCTGCTTACCTCAGAAGAGAGAGACTATTGACATAGATGGAGTGCAATGCGCCGAACTTGTTCCCAGGATGGTGAGATTGTGTTAGGAAGAGAGTTTGGACACACTAGGCCTGTATTCTCCAGAGTTTGAGAGATTCAGGCAAGACTTGTGCCTTGGTTGGGGAGTCTAGAACCAGGGCACACAATGTAAAAGTAACGGGGACACCACTTAGGACTAGGAGGAGGAAAATTTTTTTTTACTCAGAGGATTGTGAATCTTTGGAATACTCTACTCCAGAGAGCTGCAGAAGCCAAGTCTTTTGAGGAACAAAAACAAAATTGCTGGAAAAGTTCAGCAGGTCTGGCAGCATCTGTGATGGAGAAAACACAGTTAATGTTTCGGGTCTGGTGCCCGTTCCAAAGTTCTAACAGACCTCCTGTGAGGGTCTTTATTAAATTCCTTCTGAAAATCTAAGTACAAAACTCAGGGCACACTGTGGCTCAGTGGTGTTTGCACATTCTCCCCGTGTCTGTGTAGGTTTCCTCTGGGTGCTCCAATTTTCTCCCACAGTCCAAAGATGTGCAGGCTCGGTGGATTGGCCATGCTAAATTGCCCATAGGTGTTCAGGGGTGTGTAGATTAGGTGGGTTATAGGTGGGGGAATGGGTCTGGGTGGGATGCTGTGAGGGTTGGTGTGGACTTGTTGGGCCAAAGGGCCTGTGTCCACACTGTAGGGATTTTATGAAAATATCCCTGAACTCTGCTTTATCAATTTTGTTAATGCTCAAGAAAGTCCAACACATTTGACAAACACAATTTTTCATTTGCAAATCTATGTTGACTATGTCCAATCAAATCATTATTATTATAATTTTTACTATTAACATCAAGGAGGTTCTTGCCTTGATCTATGTGTATTTAGCTAACCTCAACTGAGACACAGTCAGAATGTTATACTGACCTCAGTGACCATGGAATAGAGAAGGGAAAATAACTTCAATCACAGTTCCTAACCAGCTGCAAGGTACAGTATTGGGGATAACTGGAATTTTGGACTTAAATAGAGTCAGGGCGTTCATGAAAGCATGAGTTACAGTGGGGAAAGACACTATTTACCATTTAAATCTGCATACCCAGCACTGCTACAAAAGGATTAAAATATTAAATGTTAAAATGTTTTAACTGTTTAACTATGTTTTTACATATATCATATGCAATTAAAAATGTCACGATCTTACATAGTGTGTGATAGCCTCAGTCTTGCCCAATCCCCACCCCAAACTGTAGACAGATTACCAAAAAATTAGCCTCTGGATGTGCATAACCAGGACCCTCTCCCCATCAACACAAATGGATAAAATTACTCTTTGAAGAAAAACGGAGGATATGCAAGATCAAAGAAATTATTCAAATTGAAGACTTCAATCAGCCAAATATAAATTGGGGGATCTCAAGTGTTTTAGATCAGAGTTGGTAAACATAAGGCCCAACTGCTTTGTGATCTAGTATGTCAAGTAAGCAGCAAAACACAATGCTCATCATGATTGCTATTTGCAAGTGATCTGGATAATGAATAGGAAACATAATTCATAGTCCGCCTTTAAACTTTAAAAAGGGATAATTTCAATGGTTTGATTTTGCTCTTAGTTCAAAAATAACCAAAAAGTATTAGTTCACCTTCATAAAAGTTGTACTCTCAACATTTGGGTTGCTAGCCTAGCATCAACATTTCTCGATCACTGATCTCTTCGCATTTATGGTCATGTGTACAGTGAAGTTTGTTCAACAATAGTTCATCATAAGGGAAGTGAGGCAAGGTGAAAGGCGCATACTGGGCTTGCAAAATAGCTATGTACTAAAAATCAACAAGTTAAGACTGACCAAATAAATTTGCTAATTAAAATCAATATAAGGAGGAAAAATATTCTCCACAAATCTGAGTGGTCAAGATTTGGAATGCACTACTTGATGGGTTTGTGGGTACAGATTTAAACAGCCTTCAAATGGGAATTGGATAAATACTTAATGGGACAAAAAAAATGCAGGGTTCTGAGACAACAGTAGGAGAGTAGCACTAGCTGGATTACCCTTTGAAAGAGCAGTCAAAATGGTTTTGCCAAAAGGCCGCCTCCTGAGCTGTAAATTCTATACAATCCTACACAGTGAAATAACAAAGGAGGAAATTTGTGAGGCACAGTCAAGCATTAAGAAAGACTGACTGATTCCCAGTGAACATATCTGAAGTTATTATAATCCCTGCAATGATAAAACTTGCAAGGAAGTAAGACCTAATAGAGCACCAAGCTGACATCCTCCACTACCTTCAACTTCACCTTCTTGACATTCCTCAGCACCTACTACCATCGCCAGGAAAAGTATGATCCTAAGTACTCTGCTCCCAGCAGCACATCCATTGGCATGACTGTACTAAGATGAAGCATTTGTCTTTCTCGACTCCATTATTGCACTTCTTCCCAGCTTAAAGCCTCAAATTCTTTCAAATTACAGATTTGAGATGTCCCCTTAAATAACGCAGTTGAAATCTCATGAATTGAGTTATCATCATGCCAAATGATATGGTAATACTTTGACTGAAAGGTTACTGTCAGACTGCACCAAGCAGCAGCGCCATGGTGCTCTTCTTATTAGGTCTCATTTCCTCCCACTTTTATTCAACATAGTGTCCATAATCACCTGTCTCAAACCTACTAATTGATTCCCAGTGAATCTTTACAAATTCACATTTCCCGATTACGAATGGATCTCCAACCCTACCCCTTAGCTCTTGGCGCACCACCATCTTAAAATCCAGCCAAATGTCAATAATGTGTTAATCTACAGAATATTCAGAAATTTAGCTGTGTCTCAGCAATGTCACACCTATTTCCAATGCAGACAAGCTGCAATTGTGAAAAGTCATAATTACATTGATGATTTGTAGTGCCAGATTCAGGTCTACAGTTGGGCCTTTCATATGTCACGATCTGTTTAACATTATCAGAATGTGAAAATATAAGCACCCTATGTGGGAAAAAAAACTCAAAATTTCTGCCACTATGATTAATTTGAGGTGACAGTTCCCATAAATTAACCAAGAATTAATACCAAAACAAAAATTTAACTCTTGCAAAACATCCAACTCTTCACAATTCTGTTCAAGTTTATGAAGGTAATTTAATTATCACAATAACAGAAATTAAACACTATGTTTACTGGTTACATTATTCAATATTTGAAAATAAGCTGTGAAAAGATAGTTGTATCATCTGTGAATACTACCATTATTGATTATCATCTTTTAAAGTTTAAGAGGTGATATTATTAAGACATACAAGATCCTGAGGGACTTGACATGGTGGATCCTGAAAGGATGTTTCCCCTTGAGAGAGACCAGACCTAGGGGACACAGTTTCAAAATAACAGTGGTCCTTCATTTAAAACAGAGGTGAGGAGGATCGTTCCGAGATTCCTGAGTCTTTGGAACTTTTCTCAACTGGTCAAGGTGGAGTAATTGGATTTTTTTTCAAGGCAGATGTAAGTGGATTCTTATCTAACCAGGGAACCAAAGGTTAGTGGGGGTAGGCAGGAATGTGGCGTTTAGGTGACAGAGCAGTTATGATATTGTTGAATTATAAAGCAGTCTGTAAGGGCTGAATGGCCTACTCGTCCTAATTCACATATTTTTAAAATAGTCAAGAATCACACATTCCATACAGAGATAAGTTTGACAGAATAGTAATTGAAATTGTCAAAAATTTAATCGAACAAATTGACTGAC
The DNA here is from genome assembly GCA_024137785.1 of Ginglymostoma cirratum. Classification (NCBI taxonomy): domain Eukaryota; kingdom Metazoa; phylum Chordata; class Chondrichthyes; order Orectolobiformes; family Ginglymostomatidae; genus Ginglymostoma; species Ginglymostoma cirratum. The sequence goes on from JAHRHZ010000051.1 coordinate 9,512,084, forward strand.
AAAATCTTGCCTAAACATCCTGTGGTAAAGCCAATTTTGCTGGACATGTGACATTACAAGTGCTCATCCTACCATAACTCCTGGAGTAAACCTGAATAATATTAACATCAATCATTATAAAAGGCCTATGGCTGACAGGTTATTAGTTTGGAGAAAGTTAATAGCATTGTTGCGAATGTGTGGTTATGATATTAAGTGTTTAGTGAAGAAAACTAATCTGTCTTTAAGATGGACAGAAGTAGTTTTCCAAATTTCCTGTGAACAGTATACATGACTCCTATTGCAGATTCAACTACAGTCAAAAGCAGACAAACTGTATTATCTTCAGAGTCAGTCATAAAGGACCACTATATAATTCAATAATTTCAGGATTGACCATAGTTCTTCAAACCTTTTAAGATTCAAAAGTTTCTGTAATGTTGAACAGGAGACAAAAAGATCCCAAGGAAATCAGGCATAATTGACTTTAATTTGAGAAACGATGATTTATTAAAGTTAATGTTTGCAGCCATTTTTGTTTGACTATAATAAAAGCTGGCTGAAGACAGCCATTTAATGGAGAACCATCTGTACACAAAGAGACATCTTGAAACAGCAACTGCTCCTAATCAGGGACAGAGAGGAAGCCAAAACAAAAACTGTTAAGGGACCACTGTACTAAGCTAAACCATCAATAGCCATAAACTGCAGCACTGTTAAAGTCAAACAAAGGAGCTTTCACTTACTGCAGAACTGTTCAGCCTAGATCAACTAGGTGACAGCAACATCTAACTATTCAACCACAGAAGCCATCACAGTTGTTGAATTTCACTTCGAGTTTCAACCCTTCATTTCAGAAACAATCTTCGAACAAGCTGGATTGTGCAATGATGTCAGAATCTGATTTCATTTTCATTCTTCAAACATTACTTTTTGTACGTGTATTTTAGCTAATTCATTTACCATATTTTTTACTTCAGTAACTTTCAGCAACATGAAGGATCCTGTAATCTTGTTTAAAGCATGAAGCTGTGCTGCTGATCATTCTTAAATTGAAACACTTAGAATGGGGGTACAGACATGCTTTTATAAATTTTTAGTTCACAGACCTGTGAAGTAGTACTAACATGTGGTCCTGACAAACATAATGCTGCAAGCTTTAAATGCCTAAAGATCAGCTGCAGGGCAGAGTTCAGCTATCTTTTCTGATTCAGTAATGGAAGAGCTGTTTGGAATGGAAAGATAGTTGAGCCCAATCAAATCAACTAGGGTCTGGAGGAGGAATTGAGGACCAATTGGTAACACAATGAGCACATGCTCTCTCATTGCACAGGTATAATGGTCCTATTAGAGCAGGAAAGGCAGAACAAGTCAGCCAGCCTTTTAATAATGTACTGAATCATTAGATTTGTCACTTAACCTGATGTCCCTTGTCAATCTTGAAGGACAAAAGAGTAACTGGAGAGTAAGGCCCCTTAAAGATCAGCAAGGCCACACATGTTTGGAAACACAAGAAATAGGGGAGATACTAAATGAGAGTTTTGCATCAGTGTTTATTGTGGAGAAGGATATGGAAGATACAGAAAGTGGGGAAATAAATAGCAACATCTTGAAAAATGTCCATATTACACAGGAAGTGGTGCTGGACGTCTAAAAACACAAAGGTGGATAAATCCCCGGGACCTCATCTTGTGTACTGTAGAAATCTGTGGGAAGCTAAGGAAGCATATGCTGGGCCCCTTGCTGAGATATTTGTATCGACACTTATAGGTGAGCTGCTGGAAAACTGGAGGTTGGCTAACATGGTGCTGCTATTCAAGAAAGGTGGGAAGGAAAAGCCAGGGAACTATAGACCGGTGAGCCTGACATCGGTGCTAGGCAAGTTGTTGGAGGGAATGCTGAGGGACAGGATCTACATGTATCTGGAAAGGCAAGGACTGATTAGGGATAGTCAACATGGCTTTGTGTGTGAGAAATAGTGTTTCACTAATTTGAATGAGCTTATTGAAGAAGTAATGAAGAGGACTGATGAGGGCAGACCAGTGGACGTGACCTATATGGACACCAGTAAGGCATTCAATAAGGTTCCTCATGGCACACTGGTTAGGAAGGTTAGATGACATGGAACACTGGGAGAACTAGCCATTTAGGTACAGAACTGGCTCGAAGATAGGATGGAGGGTGGTAGTGGAGGGTTGCTTTTCAGACTGGAGGCCTGTGATCAGCGGTGTGCCATGAAGATTGGTGCTGGTTCCTCTGCTTTTTGTCATTTATGTAAATGGCTTGGATATGAACATAGGAGGTATGGCTAGTAATTTTGCAAATGACACCAAAATTGGAGGTGTAGCGGACAGCAAAGAACGTTACCACAGAGTACAAGGGGACCTTGATCCAATGGGCCGAGGAGTGGCAGATGGAGTTTAATTTAGGTATATGCGAGGTACTGCATTCTGGAAAGGCAAATCAGGGCAGTTCTTATACTTAATGGTAAGGTCTTGGGGAGTGTTGCTGAACAAAGTGACCTTGGAATGCAGGTTCATAGTTCCTTGGAAGTGGAGTCGCAGGTAGACAGGATAGTGAAGACGACGTTTGGTATGCTTTCCTTTATTGGTCAGTGCACTGAGTATAGGAGTTGGGAGATCATGTTACGGCTGTATCGGACATTGGTTAGGCCACTTTTGGAATACTGTGTGCAGATCTGGTCTCCCTGTTATAGGAAGGATGTTGTGAAACTTGAAAGAGATCAGAAAAGATTTACAAGTATGTTGCTCAGGTTGGAGGATTTGAGTTATAGGGAGAAGCTGAATAGGCTGGGGCTGTTATCCCTGGAGAATCGGAGGCTGTGACCTTATAGAAGTTATAAAATCATGAAGGGCATTAATAGGGTAAATCGATAAGATCTTTTCCCTGGGGTGTGGGAGTCAAAACCTAGAGGGCATAGGTTTAAGGTGAGAGGGAAAGATTTGTAAGGGATCTAAGCAGCAACTTTTTCATGGAGGGTGGCATGTGTATGGAACGAGCTGCCAGAGGAAGTGGTGGAGGCTGGTACAATTACAACATTTAAAAGGCATCTGGATGGGTGTATGAATAGGAAGGATTTAGAGGAATATGGGCCAAATGCTGGCAAATTTAGGACATCGGGTGGGCATGGACAAGTTGGATTGAAGGGTCTGTTTCCATGCTGTAAATCTCTGAGTCGGGTTGTGATTGTATGCCATCAAAACATGAGCTGAGAGGGTTGTCGCAGTTGAGGAGTGACTAAGTAAAAGGGCCTATATGTTCTGGATGATAAAACCATGGGTTATAATGGGAGAATAGGAGGCCTGCGGTAAAGATAAATTTCAGGGGGTTGTTAATCTTGGGAATACGCTGCCCTAGAGGATTATTGTTGAGTATATTCAAGGCTGGGATCAATAGTCAGGGCAAAACTGTAAAGTTGAGGTCAAAGACAAACATGATCTTATTAATGGCCGAGCAGTTTCAATGGACAATATGGCCTTTACCTGCTTTTTAAAAATGTCTTTATACCCATGCGGAATCCAATTGCTTGCCATCTGCATCTGTCACCTTGCCTCCCACTAGCTACCTGAAGAGATCGGTTAACCAATAAATCTCATTTTCAGCATTATTGATAAAGACAATAATACCTGGGAGACATATATGAGTTGGAAAGTCCAAATCTATTTGAGAAAGGTGTCTTAGATGTTCTTACTATCACAAAGCAGACCCATACATTTTGCCTAAAAATGGCCCGATGACCAGTGACATACTGCCCTGGTTCTCAGATGGGTGGGCAGTCCAATTACATGCCAAAGTTAAGAAACCTAAAGTATGGACCTAAAATTTCAAGCATTGAGAGACTGAAGAGGGGGTCACCTCCTCCCTTGAAGGAGACATGATTTCAGGGTGGAATTCAGTTGAGAAGTATATAAAATTACTGCGGGCTTGGGGGCAGCAGCAAATCTTTTGGGTACTCTTCATGTTGAGGAGCTGTTTTTGCAGGTCAATTGGGGTTGAAAATGGTAGACTGAGCACTGTGTGTTTCATTCCCATCTTTGGCCTTACAGGACTGACAGTTGCCATGCATTTTATTGAGGGCTCGAAACATGCCCCAACTTGTCCCTACAGATAGGATTGGAGCAAGCACCTCTGATTATTCCTACCATGTGCAAACTGCCTACCAGACTAAGTTAATGGCCCTCCTCCCTAAGATTTAGGATGTATCCTTGTCCATGGCTGTGCAAGAATCTTGTTGCACTTCCATTGACAAAGTAGGATTCTGTAAATTTAACAATAGCTTGTATTTGTATTCTGAGTTTTAACATAATGAAACATCCTGAGGTGCTTCACAATTGATAAGACAACCAAACCATGTAAGGAAGTATTAAAGCAGATTACCAAATTCTTGGTATTGTAAGGGACCAAACTATGTTTTTAGCCTAACTCCTGCCAAACCAGATATTTTGTCCATTTTTGCTGATGTTTCATGATTATCTTGGTCCAGATACCAATACAGGTGAGCAGAGCATTTTTCAGTTTTATGCCATGCCTTAAGGAAAATCAGGCTAAATTTACAGAGTAAAGCTCAATCTTGTCAATCCCAACAGCATGCCCTCACCCCAACTTCATTGTCACATTCTTCACTGTATAAGCCTTGCATTTTGATTTCTTAGGCCAATCATGTGTGTGTGTGAGGAGGGCCATTAACTTAGTCTGGTAGGCAGTTTGCACATGGTAGGAATAATCAGAGGTGCTTGCTCCAAACCTATCTGTAGGGACAAGTTGGGGCATGTTTCGACCCCTCAATAAAATGCATGGCAACTGTGAGTCCTGTAAGGCCAAAGATGGGAATGAAACACACAGTGCTCAGACTACCATTTTCAACCCCAATTGACCTGCAAAAACAGCTCCACACACTTGTGTGTGTGACATGGGTCATTTCATTTCAACCTTTGTTAAACTGAAAGTAATTTCCTACAGTGAATCTATAGACACCAGAGGGTGAATTCATTCATTCTAAACTGGTTTCTTTCATTTTATACATTTGTGAGATATGGGCATTGCTGACTGGCCAGCATTTATTGCCAACTCCTAGTTGCCCTTGAGAAGGTGGTGGTTAGCTATCTTCTTGAACCGTTGCAGTCCACCTGCTGTGGGTTGACCCACAATGCCATTAATAAGGGTATTCCAGGATTTTGACCCAGCGACAGTGATATATTTCCAAGTCAGGATGGTTAGTGGCTTTGAAGGGAACTTGAAGGTGGTGGTGTTCCCATCTGCAGGTTCCTTTCATTCTAGCAGTTTGGCTTGGATTCAAGCCCTTGTGTGTAAGATTAAAGAGCAATCCACTGTAAATTTCTCTAAAATGACCAACGTTTGTAATCACCCATTAGACATACCTGAGATAGTATATACTGGCAATCTGTTCAAATTCAAATATCAGGGTCCATGGATTACAATAAGTTGGGAATTTAGGCAATAACTTCCCTTGGTTCACCCAAAAAATAAATAGGCTAATAAAGTCATATTTTGTGTAAACATATATCTAGCACTCCCTTATTTAGAAAAGGCTTTGAATTTGTGAAATTATAAAAGGACAGCAAATGTTGTTCTCACTGAGTTTCACCAAAGCAATTGAACCAACATTTCAGTTGGTCAGAAAGCTGGACCGTGAACTGTCTGGTTGTTGTTGAGCTGCCAAAGAAATCAACAATGTTACTTTGATAGCAAGAAATTGCATCAATAGTATAACTTCCCCACTGCCCCCAATCCTTTGCCACCGGTTGTTTCAATTTCAGGTTCACCTGAGAACCAAACTTTTGGAAATTCAACTGAGAAATCTCATATAAGCAAAGAATACAGAGCAGGATATGTCCCTCACATCAATTTTAAAATGATCAAAACTATCAAAGAAACTGCAGGCCTGCCACTTGGGAAACTGAAGAGCGTGAGTCAGAGACTGACAATACTATAATCTGTGAAGACATATTACCTTCACCTGTATCATGTGTGTTAGAGAATGAGTTTGAGATGTAACATTTTACACCAGATGTGGCATTTTTATGAAGTGGATGTTGCACTGCAACCATAAGTATTGCTCTTCCTTTGCAATCTCTCTCCCTTTGTAATGTGCTGATAGAATCCAATAATTGGGTAATTGAACAAGTGTTTCCTGTGTATTAAACCTCTTAGACTCACTGAGACTTGCTCGTGGGGCCTAGTGGAGGTCTTGAATTTTCCCCATTGCATTTTATACTGCTGTGACACAAAGACAGACAGCTGAATCAACTCAGCATTCTTATGCTTACGTTGACAATACAGTAAAATTAAAACATTCAGTGTCCCTCAAAGTTGCCCCAACGGTTCCTAGCCAGATTTTTTGAATAGCCAATACCAAACACTAAAATGATAACTTAAACAAAAAAAAATTATTGATAATACAATAGTTTTAGAAGTACAAAGTCAAACAAGGGAATCTAATTGATGCCTATGATTTAAACTAAATCCTCTTTGATTTCTAGTCCCCATTCACACACAGACAAAGTTAAAGGATAAATTTAAGAAAATAGAGGAAACTTAACTGGCCAGTTCACTTAAGCAATTTCTGCAATTTGTAATATCACAGGAATACGGGATTATGTCATGGTTTCTGAGGACACCAGTCAAAGCAATAGTTTCCAGTAAGCTCCAAGGAATATTCACTTAATACAAATAACTGAGATTCTATTCTCTGAACTTTCAATAAGTTAATAATGGGAGCATAAGCAGAGAACATATAGATCTCCTTCCTGTAGTCTTGGCAGACACACTCATTCTAATTTGAACACAGTTCAAAACCAATTCAAACTTTGGTTTCTGTTTGTTAGACTGGATAATACCAGCCCCAATTAATATCTAAATATCTGCCATCTAATTATCTTAATGCATCTCTGAAACCAAAATGTCTATAGTGTTCTTTGAATAAGAATCAACCTACAATTAACTTTGAGGCCTAGTCTCATAAACAGATATCAGTTTGTTTGCTCTCTTCCTTTAAAGAGGCACAAGCTGCTGCTCTTAGCTCAAAGGTCATCTCAGCTGTCAGCTGCAAACCAATAATAGCAAAAAAAAAAATGAAAATAAAGTTCTGAAGAAGGGTAGTACCCGAAATGTTGACTGCTCCTTTCCTCCAGATGCTGCCTGGCTTGCTGTATTCTTCCAGCCTCCCATCTGTCTACCTTAATACTATGGAAGGTTGATAGTCTCCATTCACTTCCATCTTCCACAAATTGAGTTTCAACTTTTACCTGTGCCCAATATGAAATAGGAAACAAACAGTCTGGAAAATCTACAGTCATTTATCTTGGCCCATCCTTAAAACAAAGTGTGAACTCCCTGGATGGCTGTGAATGTTCAGAGTTAATTAAATATCCGCTTGAGACACGTACAATCTGTAATTCAAATATCAAAGGTCACATGATTTACAGCAACCATTTTAATAGTTATTTTTAAAAGTATTGACCGAAAGTTCACAAGGACGTATCTGTACTAGGCATGAGACACCTTTGTAATTTTACATGCGTTAATTTATAGTCACAGTAATAATAATTTGCTGCTATTAATCTTTTTCTGTACTGTCATTTGATTTATTATTTTCGGTGGTCCTCTAATCTTCAGTCCATACATGCAGTAAAGCAATTTACTTGCAGACTCCTTGTTTTGGGGGTTGGGGAGGCATGTTCCTCATTCAAAGAGGCCCAGCATTCAGAAGAAGGGACCCCATCAGTCTCACTGCTTGGTCCGTGATGCTGAAGCCTTGGCTGGGTATAATACCAGGAACAGTGCTGCACCAGTGCTATTGCCAAGAAACGATGAGCTTCCATCTCAGTAGGTGGGCTGGCGGGTGGCCCACCACTGCCCAGATAAGTGCCTGACCAGTAGGCCTTCCCAAAAATAAAGATAACACTGGGTTTTTGCCAGCTCTGTAGCCACTTTGCCTGTATTAAATACTGCCCAATATAACTGCAATGCACATTGTAATAAATTAAACTGGGTGTGTAATACATTGCTAGTGAGATGGATTGTGTGTGATAGTTTATCAAAACACATCTTTCACAGCAAATGGACAAAGTTTATTAGAACATTTGACGTTAGGCATAATATATTGATAATTTGTCAACTATTGGACCACATCAACATCCAATGTAAAAGAAAACTGCAGATGCTGGAAATTGGGAACAAAGGCAGAAAGTTCTGGAAATACTCAGAAGGTAATGGTACATCTGTAAAGAATGAAGCAGAATTAACAACTCAGGTCAATAATCAGATTGCAGATCCCCACCCAGTTGCTTGTCATCATAGGAGTGGCCATGATAGAGACCGTGGCTACTGGTGTGGCTGAAAGAACAGAATCACAATTGTTCATTCGAAAGCTTTTCAAATTTCACTAGCTCTTTATCCATAATCTCATCTGAACCCGAAGCTACACAACAAGGGGAGCACATAACTCTTGTTTTCCCTGATTCCGTCATTGCTATCTTTGTGTCTTTCTCCCTTGATATATACTCTAACTGTACCCAGTCAAACCATGATGCAAGAGTGTCAGTTCAAAATCATAGCCACCAGCTCAGGTACTAGCACTGTATGTACTTTAGAGAATAGCATGAAGATGGTGAGTCAGTGAGGTCAAGTGGCCAACGGTCAGGGCAGGGGCAAGAGTTGCCAGATCATCGGAGGGTGAGGTTCAGACATGTCCTTTTGCAGAGAATTTGGATGAGGACATGATGGGGCAGCATGCAGAAAAATGCCGATGGGCGTACATGAGACGATTGTTTGAGGGGCTTTCAGTTAGTTCTAATTCCCTCAAACCTAAGATTCCCTGTTTCCCTTGCTGCAACTTTATCAGCCTGCATCAGCTTGCAGCCTTCACTTACGCACAGCTAAGCAGCTTCCTCATTTTAAAATTCTCATTCTTTATTTCAAATTTAGGTAGTTCTTGAATAATGCAGTAGTTACGTTCCTGAACATGATCCTGCTAAACAAATCCGTGTTGTTGGAAACACATATTCCCATAGAAACCCATGTAAATATTCATGCTGATTCCCAGACATCATTCAGGCTGATCTGACAACTTTTTAACAGAATGGACCTTCTGGTTACTCCACTTCTATTTATGATAGAGTGAATAATACTGCCTCTACTCCCACAACTAAGGGATAAAATTGATCATTTTCATTAGTGGACAAACCTTATTGCCATCCTTTATTGGACACTTGAATCAATTGGATCATGTTCTTTACATTTGATATTTGCCATCAGCTATAAAATCACAGGCAATGTGGAGAAAATAGAGAAGATTGGAATAGTCCCAAGCCTAACTAGATGGGTGGAACAGTGTGTATAGAGACTTAGAATAAAAGCACTGCCCTTCGTGAGGTAGGAACAAATGTCAATCATGAATTAAAGGCCATCTCTAGCATTGCATGTACAACTGTCCACGTATTGATGATCAATATATATCGCATTATTGCTTTGAATAATGAGTAGTAAAGTAAAATCTGCATTATGTTGAAACTGCTTTTTGTAAAACCACGTTAGAGACTACATGTTCCTTCATTGCCTTGTCTCACATTAACCCTGTAATCTCCTACAACCTCTCAAATCTCCAACATAACTATACTCATTTAATTCTTACCCCTTAGTCCCCAATTTTATTTGCTTCACCATCAGTGGGTGTGCCTTCAGCTGCCAAAGTCCTAAACTCTGGAATTCAAGCCTAAGTTGTTCCTCCTCCCTATCTGTTTCCTCCTTTAAGACACTCTGTAAAACTTTTTCTTCCTCAAGCATCTGATAACTTGTCTTACTCGAGGTCGAGTCAAACTTTATTTCATGACATTGTTATCAAGCACCTTGGGAACTGTAACTACATTTTAGGTGCTGTAAATACAAGTTGTTCTTAGGACAAGGGCAAATCTAATTAATGTTCGACACCATCTGTTGCTCTGCTGCAGAAAGATTATGCCTCATTGCTTTGAGGAATTACAGCAGGATTGCGCTGCCACATTTACTATGGCCAAGACGAATGGCAGCAGTCAGGAAGACTCAGCTAAAAGCTGATCTTTCTGGCTGACAGTTTTAAAATTATCCAGTGAATTTTGTTTCTCGTTGCCACTAGTTACGTGTGTTAGAAGGTGGTGCCACAGGAGCAAAACAAAATCAGCTTTAATGGTCAGGGCAACACAGATGTGACAGGTTACAGCATCTGGTATGTCATTATCTCCAAGTTCTCTCTTAATTGCAAATGGTCTTTTTTTAAAATTGTCAGGTTAGTAATAGTAAAGTTAGCAATTTCACTTCTTCATTTTTGCTCAGTGCCTGATGTGATATTTTCTGTGAATTCATCATCTCACTGCCTTTAAACAATAATGTTGTGTAGTTCTTATAACAAACATACCTCATTACGGTGAGCAGCCGTGTTGCAGTTTTCATAAACTGCACTTTGTTACTTAGTCTCATTCTGTCATACATGGTAATGAAACCATTAACAAGGGGAAGATTGGATCAGGGTTTAAATCAATTACTGTACATATTGATGAAAATTTCAAATAAAATCTGTCATATTTGGTATTAACTAATTGGTATATGTAGTTCCTAAATAGGTAATTTCCCCCACTTATTGGCCAACAAGTGTCCACATTTTTTGAGGATGCTGTTTGACAAAGAATTCATGCTATATAGCCCGCTGTATAACCCTGAGGTTAGATGATAAATGCCCAGAGAAATATATCTACAATTTGACACATGCAACACTAAACTGGCAAACCTCCACTCAAAAGGGCCATTGTTATCAACAAAGCATTCCTAGGTCAGATACAATGACAGGCCAATGAAAGCTGATTGTACCATTCTACACATAAAAACATGCTTTAACTGAAACTTAAAAAGAATAATCCTACTACACCAGTGCAAATTCTTGAATGTCACATGGAATACTGATTTTTGTGTGGCTGCCAAACAGGCCAATTAGTCAAGAATTTTGGACAGTTCTTGACACCAACTATTCACTTCATGAAACTATCCAGTTCCTTCCAAATGGCAAACACGTCTCAAAACCAAAGAATCAATTTTGCAACGTACTCACTCTTACTAAGTAAGCAAATGAGGCATAAAGCAAGTTCTACAATTAGAAAATTAGGTGAATAGCCAACTGATGTGTTGGTTTACTGATCTTTCATCTCACTTGGGCATTAGTTGGTTTTGAATTTATGCATTATATTTGACATTGAGAATTTAATGAAGACTTGGACCTTGTGATATGAGGGCCTATTGTCTCAACAAACTGGGATCAAACTGTTTGAATTGTTTTTTTGTATAACCCTTACAGGCTGATAAAGAACAAACTTTTTTGTGATTTTTCTCAATAGTAAGCTTTGTTATTTCAAGAATAAATTAAAACAGAAGTACAAAACATAGAGTTATACTTGTTCAAATCAGGATATCCCACTGAAACGACTGAAAATTAACAACTGGTGATAATGCAAACTGATAGTAATCTACATTTATCTTGCAGGAAATAAACATATTCCCATATAGCAAAGATTTTTATTGCACTCCAAAGTGCTCCAATTCCTATAAAGACTAATGTCAACAACATAATGTGATTCAATCCAATCCTCTGCTCCTTGGACGAGATCCACTCCTGTCCTTTTAGCCATTGGTCTGATCCACTCCTGATCCATTGTCATTTCTGTAGGTGGTCCTTTAGGGACCCTCCAGCCTCAGAAGTCTGCCTACTATCCTTAAATGGATTCAGAGATAGTAGGAACTGCAGATGCTGGAGAATCTGAGATAACAAGGTGTAGAGCTGGATGAACATAGAAGGAGGGTCTAGGCCCAAAACGTCAGCCTTCCTGGTCCTCTGATGCTGCTTGGTCTGCTGTGTTCATCTAAGCTCTACACCTTGTTATCCGTAAATGGATGTTGAGCTTCAGAACACGAGTCTTGTGTAAGTGGTCGTGGATTCAGGTTACAGTGGTGTCAAGTCCCACCTCAGGATGCGATGGCCATGAAGATATGTCAGAACACTGAAAGGTGGATTGATAATTCAGCCTATCAAATCTGCCATTCGATCATGGCTGATATGTTTATCAATCCTATTCTCCTGCCTTCTCCCCGTAACCCTTGATCCCCTAACTAATCAAGAACTTATCTATCTTAAATACACTCAATGATGGGGCCCCACATCCCTCTGCAGCAATGATTCATCACCCACTTGTGAAGAAATTCCTCCTCATCGCTTCACTTTGAGGCTGTGCCCTCAGGTCCTACTCTCTCCTACTAGTGGAAACATCTTTTTCCATATCCACTCTATCCAGGCCTCTCAGTATTCTATAAGTTTCAGCGACATCTTGCCCTCATTCTCCTAAACTCTACTGAGTACAGACCCAGAGTCCTCAACAGCTCCTCATATAACAAGTCCTTCATTCCCAGGATTATTCTTGTGAACCTCCTCTGGCCCCCCTCCTTGGCCAGCAAATCCTTCCTTAGATAGGAGGCCCAAAACTGCTTACAATTTTCAAATGCATTTGACCCAAGCTTATACTGCCTCAGGAGTACATCCCTGCCCTTGTATTCTACTCCTCTCGAAATGAATGCTAACACCGGATCTGCCTTCCTAACTGCCAACTGATCCTGCATGTTAACCGTAAGTGAATCCTGAACTAGGACTCTTAAATCTTTGTGTTTCAAATTTCTGAAGCTTTTCCCCACTTAGAAAATAGTCTACACCTCTATTCTTCACATCAAACTGCACCACCTCACACTTTCCCGCATTGTATTCCATCTGCTACTTCTTTGCCTACTCTCCCAACCTGTCCAAGTCCTTCTGCAGCCTCCCTGCTTCCTCAACACTATCTGTCCCCCCACCTGTGTGTCATCTGCAGATTTGGCAATAATGACCTCAGTTCTTTTATCCAGATGGTTAATGTATAACATGAGTAGTTGTGGTCTCAATACTGACACCCGTGGAACTCCATTAGTCACTGGCTGCCATCCTGAAAAAGACCCCTTTATCCACACTCTCAGCCTTCTGCCAGTCAGCTAATCCCCTATCCATGCCAGTACCTTGCCCCTCACACCATGGGCTCTTTATGATTTAGCAGCTGGCTGTGCAGCACCTTGTCAAAGGCCTTTTGGAAATTCAAACAGAACACATTCACTGGCTCTCTTTTGTCTAACTTGCTTGTTACCTCCTCAAAGAATTCTAACAGATTTGTCAGGCACAACCTCCCCTTGAAAAAGCCATGCTGACTCAGCCCTATTTTACCAGGGAATTCCAAATACTCCCAATCTCATCAGTGGGATAGTATGCTTCTCCTCTGGAGTGTGGGAAATCAGAGGTGTGGGAAACATTCAAATGTCCCTGATGACTAACATCTGTAGGAAATGTGTCCAACTGCAGCTCCAGACAGACTGCATGGATCAATTGGAGTGGCCGCTGAACACAGTTAGGTGCATGCAGGGGGCAAAACACATCATAGACAGGAGTTTGAGACATGGTCACACCCAAGGTTCAGGCAAATAGATGGGTGACCGCTTTAAGGGGCAGGCAAACAGTGCAGGAGTCCCCTGTAGCTATCCCTGTCTCTAGCAATATCCAATTTGGCTACTAGTGGTGGTGGGGGGAATGGACTATAGGGGATGGCAACAGCAGTGGTCAAAAAGGTAGCACCATAGCTCTGTTGTACGACAGGGAGGGTCAAAGTGCGAAAAGCAGGAGTAATAGGGGACTCTATAGTCTGGGCACAGATAGGCATATCTGTGGCCGCAAACAGACTCTAGGATGCCTCCCTGGTGCCAGGGTCAAGGATGTCTCTGACTAGGTGCACAATATTCTCAAAAGGGTGGGGTGGGAGTGGTGCAAGCAGCCAGAGGTTGTGATTCACATTGGTACTAATGACACGGGCAGGAAGAATGACAAAGTCCTGCACAGGGCATTCAAGGAATTAGGAAATAATCCTGGGATTACTTCCTGTGCCACGTGCCAGTGAAATTAGGAGTAGGAAGATAGTAGAGTTAAATATGTGCATCATTGAGATCGTGTCCGGGACAGGTGGGACCTGTGCAAGATGGATGGGTACACCTAAACTGGAGGGGCACCAGTATTCTGAGAAGTTTGATAGTGCCACAGGGGCGAGTTTAAATAGTGTAGCAGGGGATGTGGCAGTGTGTTAGTATTGCTGCCTCACTGTGCCAGGGACCCAGGTTCAATTCCAGCCTTGGGTGACAGTCTATGTGAAGTTTCTGCTGGTGCTCCAGTTTCCTCTCAGATTCAAAAGATATGCAGGTTAAGTGAATTAGCCATGGGGAATAATGTGGGGTGCTCTTTTGGGAGGGGGGAGTCAGTGCAGTTTCAATGGGCTGAATGGCCTCTTTCTGCACTGTAGAGATTCTAATGATTGTATGAACACAGCAGGACTTGCAGTCTAATGTATATTTGTTTTAATGCAAGGTGAATGACAGATAAAGCAGATGAACTTAAAGCTTGGATTAGTGCATACAACTATGATGTAGCTATTACAGGGATTTGGTTATGAAAGGGACAAGACTGGAAACTTAATATTCTAGGATTTAGATGTTTCAGGAAAGATAGAGAGGGATGTAAAAGAGGTAGGGGAGTCGCGTTATTGATAAATGAGAAAGGACACCTTGGCAGGGTCATCCAGTGAGGCCAGTGAGAGCTCAAGAATAGGAAGGGTGCAATCATTTTGGGCTTATACTACAGCCAGTGGGAGACAGAAGCACTGATATGCATACAGATTATGGAAAAATGTGAAAACAACAGGGTTAATGCCATATATTGACCAGCACACTCTGAGCGCCAAGGGCTTCGGTGGTGGGTAATTTGAGAGGTGCATCCAGAAGGGTTTCTTGAAGCAATATATAAATAGTCCAACTAGGAAAGGGGCCATACTAGACCTGGTATTGGTGAATGAGCCCAGCCAGGTGATTGAAGTTTCAGTGGGTGAGGTTTTAAGTTACTAATGGATAAGGATTAGAATAGTCTTCAGGTAGAAGTACTAAATTGAGGGAGGGTTAACTCCTATAATATTAGGCAGAAATGGGGACTGTAGATGGCTTCTTTGGCGTAAATCCACATGTCATGTGAGAATATATAAAGGCCACTTGATTAAAGTTCAGGACCATCATGTTCCTACAAAATTGAAGGATAAGGATGGCAAGATTCCAGAACCTTGGATGACAAGATACATTTTGAGTTTACGTATGCTTCCTTTCTCTTTGAGTAAGATTTAGGAAACTGAAGTCATAATGAGCCCTCAAGTATAAAGAAAGCAGAAAAGAATTTAATAAGTAGTTAGGAGGGTTAAAAGGAGACATGAAATGATCCTGGCAGACAGGATTAAGGAAAATCCAAAGGCTTTTTATATTTATATAAAGAGCAGGAGTAGGGAAAGAATATGTCCACTCAAGGACAAAGGACAAAATTTATGCATGGAACCAAAATGTATGGGTGAGGTCCTTGAAGAATACTTTGCTTTGATATTCACAATGGAGAAGGACATAGTGGATGGTGAGGCTAGAGAGTGTTATGTTGATATTCAAGGGCATGTCAATATAAAAAAGGTGTTGAGTATTTTGAAAAGCGTTAAAGTAGACAAGTCCCAGGACCTGATGGGATCTATCAAGAATACTGAGGGAGGCGAGGGAGCAAACTGCTAGGGCCTTGTACCAAATCTTTGTATCCTGTTCAGTCGCTGGCGAGGTCCCAGAGGGCTGGAGAATAGCCAGTCTTGTTCCTTTGTTTAAGGAAGGAAACAGGGATAATCTGCAAAATTACAGGCTAGTAAACCTTACGTCAATGGTAGGGAAATTATTGTGGAAGACTCTTAGGCACAGGATTTATTTGCATTTGGAAAAATAGAGTTATTAGTGACAGGCAGCTTGGCTTTGTGCGGCAGAGATCATGCCTTACCAACTTGATTCAGTTTTTTGAGGAAGTGACAAAAATGATTGAGGAGGGCAGAGTGGCGGATGTTGCCTACATGGATTTTAGCAAGGTCTTTGACAACGTTCCTCACGGCAGGCTGATACAAAAAGTGAAGTCGCTATGGGATCCACAGAGAGTTGTTAAGATAGAAAAAAGCACTGGCTTGGTCAGAGAAAACAGGCTAGTAGTGGAAGGGTGTTTTTCTACTGGAGGTCTGTGACCAGTGGTGTTCAGCACAGATCGTTTCTAAGACCCATAAATGAATTGGAGAGGGATGTAGTTGGTCTGATTAGTAAGTTTGCAGATGAACAAAGGTTGGGGCAGCTGCAGATAGTGAGGAGGATTGCCAGAGGATACAGATTAGCTGGAGACTTGGGCAGAGAAATGGCAGGTGGAATTTAATCTGGACAAATGCATTTTGGAAGGTCTAATACAGGAGGAATGTTTACAATATATGACAGAGTCCTTAGAAGCATTAATATACAGATACCTACACAAAGTTCTGCAGTTCCTGGAAAGTGGCAACACAAATGGATAAGGTGGTCAAAAAGGTTTATGACATACTTGCCTTCATCAATCAGAGCACAATGTATAGAAATTGGCAAGTCATGTTGCAACTGTATAGAATGTTTGTTAGGCCATATATAGAATATTGCATACTATTCTCAAAGTAGCAGAACGATGTGGAGGCTTTAGAGGGGGTGCAGGAAAGGTTTACCAGATGTTGCCTGGTTTGTAAGGTATTAGCACTGAAGAGAGATTGGGAAAATTCAGTCTGTTTTCACTTGAACATTGAAGGATGAATGGTGAATTTATAGAGATCTACAAACTTATGAGACACAGAGATAGAATGGATAGTCGGAGTCTTTTCCCCAGGGTACATATGTCAATTCCAAGAGGACATGGGTTGAAGGTAAAAGAGGGATAGTTTAGAGGAGGTGTGAGAGACAAGTTTTTTTTATACAGAGAGTGGCAAGTGCCTAGAAATGCTGCCAGAAGAGATGGTAGAAGCAGATACAATGACAACAGGGAATAGATGGATATGGACCATGTGGAAGCAAAAAAGGTATGCTGTGCTGTTCTTTGTCCTCTTTCCTTTAGTAATGGGTTCTAAAATCTTACCAATGACAGAGATCAGGCTAACTGGCCTGTAACTTAAATACAGGCATTGCATTAGACATCTTCCGGTCCTGTAGGACCCTCCTTGACTCCTGAAAGATCACCACCGATACTTCCACAATCTTCACATCTATCTCCTTCAGAACCGTGCGGTGTTATCCATCCAGTAAGGGTGATTTATCTACCTTCAGGCCTTTCAGCTTTCCCAGTACCTTCTCCTTAGTGACGGCCATTACACTCACTTCTGCTGTTACGCAGTCTTCCACTGAAGACTGACGCAAAGTATCTATTCAGTTCTTCCACCATTTTTATGCACTGGTAGAGCTTGACTAGGGGAGCGGCAAGTTCTGGAACATGAGTCTTCAATACACTTGCTGGAATGTTGTCAAGGCCAACAGTCTTTGCAGTATCCAATTCCTCCAACCATTTCTTGATGTCACATGAAGTGAATAGAATTGGCTAAAGACTGGTATCTGTAATGCTGGGGGCCACAGGAGGAGGCCGAGATGGATCATCCACTCTGCACATCTGGCCGAAGATTGCTGTGAATGCTTCAGCTTCATATTTTGCACTGATGTGTTGGGCTCTTCCATTATTGAGGAAAAGAGTACTTGTGGATCCTCCTCCTGCTCCTCCAGTAAGTTGGTTAATTGTTCACCACCATTCACAACTGGATGTGGCCAGACTGCAGAGCTTAGGTCTGACCTGATGGTTGTGGGATCACTTAGCTCTGTCGATCACTTGCTGTTTATGTTGTTTGTCACAAAAATAGTCCTGTTTGGTAGCTTCGCCTTATTTTTTAGGTATGCCTGCTGCTGCTCATGGCATGCCCTCCTCCACTTTCCATTTAACCAAGGTTGAGACCTGGCTTGATGATAATGGTTGAGTGAGGGATATGCTGGGCGATGAGGTTACAGATTGTGGAGTACAATGCTGCTGCTGTTGATGGCCCACAGTGCCTCATGGATGCTAGTCTTGAGTTGCTAGGTTTGTTTGAAATCAGTTCCATTTAGCATATCTTTGTTATTTTTACTCAATTTTAATACTGTTACTTTTGATTCCAGCTTCTCCCTCTCAGAATTCACCCTGCAGTTTATCATAATATGGTCACTGCCCCCAATTCACTGCCTTAATTCCCTAATCAAATCTTGCTTCATTACACATCACCAAATCCAGAATTGCCTGTTCCCTAGTGGGGTCTACCACAAGCTGTTCCAAAAAATCTTGTATACATTCCATGAATTCCTTTTCTTGGGTTACACTACTGACCTAATTTTCCCAGTCCACCTGTATGTTGAAGAATCCCCATGATTGTTGTAATAGTGCCTTTCTTACTTGCCCTTTCTATCTCCTAATTTCTTTTCTGCCCTGCATCCTGACTCCTGCTAAGGGACCTATACATGCAATAATGACTCACATCAGACAGGAGCGCAACATTGGGCAAGCACCCAATGTCAGGGTTGTGACACCAGAACAAAAGAGTCAGCCTGTGGTCTCTGAAATCACAATTCAAACATAGGGAGGGGTGCTCTGTTCCAGTATGGGGAAGGGTAGCTCAAGCTTAATGAATGGGTCAGTTCCCTCAGGCAATATGGGGAGAAAATTGCAGAGGAAGATCTAATATCCTTTGTTTTCTGCAGGATTTTTCTTTAGTTCTGTCATGTGCAATTAAGAAAAAGAAACAAGCATTACACACTGGCAAGTCTTAAACGTTGCTAGGTAACACTACTCTGAGCTCAATTTCATCTATGTCAATAAAACTTTCCATTGAAAATATGTTGGTTGCAAACCAGAAACAAATAACACTCCATAAATGTCAAGTATGGCTTGTAGGAATTACATACAAATCCAAATTATTATCATTTTAAAAAGGTGAAAAGCAAGAAACAGAACCTCTCACCTCAAGCCACACCCCCATCTCCTATCTACTAACATCATCCCGCCCCCTTGACCTGTCCGTCCTCCCTGGACTGACCTATCTCCTCCCTACCCCCCTACCTACACTCACCTTTACTGGCTCCATCCCCGCCTCTTCGACTTGTCTGCCTCCTCTCCACCTATCCTCTCCTCTATCCATCCTCTATCCACCTCCCCCTCTCCCTATTTATTTCAGAACCCTCTTCCCCTCCCCCATTTCTGATGAAGGGTTTAGGCCCGAAACGTCAAGTTTTCCTGCTCCTATGATGCTGCTTGACCTGCTGTGTTCATCCAGCCCCATGCTTGTTATCTCGGATTCTCCAGCATCTGCAGTACTTTTTACCTCTGATACAATCTACCCCAAAAATAATGTTGCTTTTGTCTTGACTCTTGACAAACCATCTATCAGTGTTTAATATTGATGTAGAGCATCCAATGGATATGTAAGCCCTCAAAGTAATATTTGATCACCTTTACATTTCACAAAGACACAAGACGAAACACTATACTCACCAGGTCAATATGAATTTACAGCACGTCTCCCACAGTCTCAGAAATTCGGGCACAAAATGCAAAACACCAATATCCTGCATGACAAAATCATTCTAAATTAGCAGATGTTTAATAGGACCAACATCAAATACACTGATACTTATAAAAATAGCCTCATACAGCACTGTATACAAACTCTGTATACATTCAAAGTAATAAAAAAGGTTAGTATGATTACTATTAGAATTTTCATAGGACTACAAAAACAATAATATATTCCTAAAGTAGAAAACTTTGTATTTGAGACGCTGGGATTAAAACGAATACGCCAGACTTTGTTGAACAGAGTATCCAAAGCACTTGCCATTAGATACACATTTCCATCTGCCCTTCAGCTCAAACATTTTTTTCCCATTAAGTCATTGAAGGAGGAAGCTGTGAATGGTATGGAAAGTGAACAGAGCATCTGGACTGAGTGTGAATAGGACAATGAGCTGAATATATCTTCCTTAACTGATGAGATTTAAGGATTTGGAAATAAACTGAATAGACAGTGTGTTGAAGGAAGAGAATTCAATGTCAAATCAGTAGTATGGGAAATGAAGAAAGGGGAGGAAAGGTGGGAATTAAGATGGAGTGAGAGAAATAGCCAGAAATGAAGAGATTAAAAAAAATGTAAAATTCCTCAAATTTTAAGTCTCCTGAAACAATTTGTAACCTGAAGCGATGAGACACCACGTAATTTTCAGGACCAAGGAGCCTCCTAATATTCACTTTCTGTAGTAAATTCAAGGAGCAATTGATGGGAAAATAAAACAAGTCCCTAAAACAAGCAGGGAAGCTAACAGCAGAACTCAGACTGAGACTATTGGATTTAACAGTTAACCATGCATCTCCTCTTCACTGTTGCAGTACCATTTACTGATAAATAATGGAGAATACCATTAGCCTTATCTTTATTTTGACAGCCAACACTGGCCCATTGCCTCATCATTGTCTCCATTTGTGAGGAGCATTTGAAACATAAAACTTGTTATCAAGCCATTTTTTATGCTCCAGGAGTCTTTGACAGTAATTCTACAAAGAAGCTGGATAATGGTGACCATGGAAACACTACTTCAGAGCAACATTATATTACAGTATTGAAGTCAACATTTCAGTATGAGATCATGTGTGGTTACAGGTTAAACACCTAACCTGGAACCACTGAGTCATTCATTGGTGGGACCCACACTGCCGTAACTCCACAATTTCAGTTTTTTTTTCCTGCATACTTAACTCAAGATGAGAATACGTGGATGTGGTATCAACTACTCAACATTTTGCTTCTAACAAATAAAAATATTGAATTGTGACTATTCAATTCAAGTGCTCTATATAGAGTCAACTTCTTTCAAGTGAAAGAGCGTTTTTGTTGTTGTGAAGTATGAATATGAATGTAAAATCAGGTTTGTATCACAGGAGAGTAATGCACAATGCCCTGATATTTAGGCAACATTCATCTCAGAACTGCACTGTGCAAGAGAAAACCATCCAGTGTTTGCAGGGTGGGTGGGGTGTTAAGAAAAGAGATTTAGGAGTCACTATTTGCCCATGGGTCTTGTCAACATTGGCCTCATCATTCTCCCACCTAAGCCTAAATTGCTAACTGGATAGCAGGCAGAAGCAGGATTTCGAGCCATACGAGAACACTGCTGGGAACCCAAAGGATCATCCTTCAGCAATTTAGTAAATGATTAGCTGGAGGGGGGGTAGTAGCAGAGGAACATTAAAGGAGGTGGAGGAGGCAAAGGGAGCCTCAAGGTCTCTCCAAGTGGTCTTCAGGAGCTCTCTTATTCCCTTCCAATTCTCAAGGGAACAGCAAAACTAAAGAAGTTGCTTTCTTTCCATCAATTTTTATTTTGCGCCTTCAGCTCCTCTTGTTGCCATGCTGGCCTATCAGGGAAGGCACTTGCCCATGCCAGCCTCAGTTGAACCTGCAGTCAACTGCTGAGGGTGTGCTTAGAGACTGCTCTGCCATTCTAATGAAGAGCTCTGCTGCCTTCCAATTGATGATCCTGTTGCTTATGCTAAGCCTACCGATCTTTACAGATGCAGCAGTTTCAGGACATCAACTGGCTTCTTCATCCCTTAGTAGATAAATATCCACTAGCGATTTTACAGGTACCCTGCATGGCTGAGCTTACAAGCACATATGTAAACCATTAACGTGATTTCATTCTGTAATTACATTACTTGTGATAGTTGGTGGCTGTTGCTTCGACTGCCTTCTCAGAGGAAAAAAAAAAATCAGAAGTGGAAACTGTGCCAATTGCAGGTGGGAATGTGAGATAGGACCATCCCATCTCAGCACTGGTGAAACATTTGCTTCTTGCACCTTTTGTAAAGTTGCTGACTTATTGATTAAAAGTAACAGCTTACAGCAACTGCTGGGAGAAAATATACTGGCTTTCTTTAGGCTTGAGGTATTTGACTGGAGAGAGACAACACCATCTTCAGAATTTCAAAGGCCTACCCTTGTTGTTCACACCCAAAAGCTATTCAGCGGACCAGGAGCCAATCCAATAGTTATTGTCAGTCTAATGGCCTTTTGCACCCACAACTGGTCACAACTTCAATCAGCAGTTAGTGGCTAAATCTCACTGGGTGACATCTCCCGTCCTCTTCCAACCTCACCTCCTGCTAGCACAGGCCCATCTACAAACATCTTCCCTCCCTGTTTGAGTAAAGCAGCAATGTAACCACAGACATTCTCAAGTTGTGAAAATTCTACTTATTTTAAAAGGCCAGAAGACATTAAATCATTCAGCACCGAGTGCATGAAACTACTTACTTATTTTGTGAAAAGTAGCAAACTTTTCTTGATTTATATTTCAATCCCCAACTTAATTAAAAATTGTTTCACTTTTCCACAGAATATAACAACTTGAATAAACAAATCCTTTAGCCAGACACAAAACGTTTCCAAGGATTGAAAATATCAGAGTTGGGGGTTGGGGAGGGGGCGGGGTGCGTTGACAGGTTTTGTTTTAAATTATTTCTGCTCTCGTAGAAAACTATATTTGTTGCCTGCTTCCTGATGTACCTCCTTGAAACCTTACTCATCAGTACAACAGCAATTTTAATCAAAATAAATTCCACCTCCCCCCACCACGGTTTCCTTTCACATGGCATGTTGCTGACATTAGAGCCTGAAGGGGCAGCACTTTCCAAGTTTGGTGGTTGTCTCACACACAGCTTGAGAAAGTCTTGCAACACACCTTGTGCCACTTGGGAGTAAGGCTCCATGGATCTCCTACCAATCAGGTCATCCCATCACAGCTGTGCTGAGGTAGACCTCCAGGCTCTAGAAGCCCCCCACTCTCCTTTCCAGGGTCTCCAGTCCAAATGTATAGATTCCTGCCAGCCAGAGTGAGAATCCCAACTGGCACTCATTAGTATGGCCACAATTGAGGCTATTGTGTAGTGTAAGACCATAAGACCGTTTCTTTTGAATCTGTGTTTTTGAAGACTGGGAACCGTAATGAGAAACATCTGTTTTAAAACCAATGTTTTAATCTACAGAGTGGCTGCAGTTTTGAAACCCATTGCAGGCATCATGTAAAACAGAATAATTGAAGTTTGAGTTGCAGAACAACTTGTAGAGGCAGAGAAATATTCAGGTGTGTCTAGTTCAGAAATGATCTCTCCATTCTCTACAGTCAAATCAATGTAAACCTTAAGAAAACCAGTTTATCTTTCCCACAATAATTACTGTAAGTGGTGAATTTATCTCACAAGCCAGAGACATTTTATAAAGGAACAAGATAGTTTTTGTCTCTTACCAATTCATGGAAGCGACTGGAGTTAGAGAAGTGAAGCAAGTTGCTGGCCAGCAGATATGTGGAATAGAAGGAATGGATTAAATGTTTTGAGGAAGAAAATGGCAGTGCCAACCTTAGATCAGTTTTATGCACTGACTGAGGATAGGATCTGCCTGTTCAGTATTCCTCAAGTGCATGCCCCTCAAGCGAGGCAAACACTCTCACCACATTAAAGTCTATTTGGATTCATTCCAGAGGGGTGGAATTTGTGGCCTCTTCTGTATTATGTTTGGAAGGGCATTTAAATGGACAGGATGGTGGCAAAACTGAACCCAGTCACCTTTCCACTTTCACCAGAATTAAGTCATGGTTGGGAAGGCCCACGGTCAAACTTCCTGCCCTTCCACCAATTTGGACCCTTAAGTGGAAATTAATGACCACTCAAGTGCCTCATCTTGTTGCCACTGGTATTAACCCAGTGACAGGCAGGACTGTAACATGCAAGGACAGATACATCTACGCAGATTTTTTGTGGTCTGCCAGAGGTTGGAGAGGCCCCTCATTCCAAGACACTTAATGCTCAGATGAGGGGAATGCAACTTTGGGAAGGGGAAGGTCTGCTGAGAGCCACAACCTGCTGTTGTAAGCAGAACTTTATAGTGATGCACTGTAGGTAAAAGGTAATAAAACTCTTCACAAAAAGCATGCAGTGTACAGTTGCCATTGGGAAACCAAATTATGAGCACCACTTACCCTTTACCGTGTCAAGCTCACACATCATGCATATAAAAAAAGCTGGAACATGTGGAATTTCTTCTTGCAAAATTTATGCCAGCAGTCCTGCCTGTCAGTGACTGCTGAATGAAAAAGTGAGCTCAAACGTAAGAAGTCATTAACGCAGCAGCCTGAATTTTGGATCACTCACAGAAAAGGACAAAAACCCAATGAAAACTGTTCCTGCTCCAAATTCTACTGTCTCCACCCAGAGTAGACAGGCAATATTGCCCTCCCAAATCCAGAAACCTCAGATCTAAGCATTCAAGCCTTAGAAGGATGTTGTTAAACTTGAGAGGATGCAGAACTTGAGAAAAGATTTACAAGGATTGAAGTTTATATCCTTAAATATAAAGGATATTTAAGTTCTAGGGTTTAAGTTATAGGGAGAGGCTGAATAAGCTGAGGCTTTTTTCCCCTGGAGTGTTGGAGGCTGATGGGTGATCTTATAGAGGTTTATAAAATCATGAAGGGCATGGATACTGTCAATAGCCAAGGTCTTTTTCCCAGGGTAAGGGAGTCCAAAACAAGAGGGCACAAGTTTAAGGTGAGAGGGGAAAGATTTAAAAGTAACCTGAGGGGCAACTTTTTCACGTAGAGGGTGGTGCATGTACGGAATGAGCTGCCAGACAAAGTGGTGGAGGCCAGTACAATTACATATTTAAAAGGCATCTGGATGGGTACGTGAATAGGAAGGGTATTTAGGCCAAAATGCTGGCAAATGGGACTCAATCAGATTGGGATGTCTGGATGGCGCAGACAGGTTTAACTGAAGGGGTATTTCCATACAGTATGACTCTCAGGAAGATTATTCATGATTTTGCTGAAACACAGCAATACAAAAGGTGTGTTGTTGGCTGTGGCTCTGAAGCATCCCAAGCCACCAGCAGCTGTATACACTTGTCTCAGGTGTACAAGGAATAACTACCGGCTGTGTCACCTCTGGCACCAACTCTGGTTTCATTCTAACATCATGCTGTAAACTGTGTCAGGGCTGTCTCTAAAAGTGATATCAATGCACTGTGGAAAAATACATTACTACAGAATGACAGCTGCACCAAGCAGGTTGGAGATTTCAGCTGCACCCACAGCTGTGCCCATTTTGCTCTATACTGAACTACATTGCGGGCTATAAAGGGAGGCTGCAATAGCTGCCAATTATTGACATTCTTGTAAAGAGGAAGTTATGTTAATAAAATAGCAGGAAACATTTCTCTGAACTCTCCCTCTCCTGCTCCCTCCACAGATCCAGAGCCTCTAAATTCTGCCCTCCGTTTAGGTCACTGAAAGCTTCATTTGAAGCATATGTGGTGGAGCAAGAGTTATCCTATATAAAGTTAACACCTCACTGAGAAGCTGACATCTACTTCATCAATCTTTCACCAAAGTGTACTTTTGAGCTTTCTGCGTATTTTTCCATAATCACCTAACCACTTAGGACATTCACTATCTAAGGTTGAAGCAGATTGAAGAAAATTCAACTCTGTGACTGGCCTAGCCTTCTAGTAGTGAATAGGTTGACTGTGCAATCATCATATGGCCCCAGGGTCACTGTTTCCGCCTATTACTGGTATCAGAATTAAGATTCCAAACCGTTCCAAGACAGGCAAAGCACTTCCCCACAATTGGGGAAGGAAGCCTCTAGAATTGGTGTTCTCCGAATCGGGAGAGGGCAGGAGCAATTTCAGGAGTTCTCTGTAACAGGGGGTGTTCCTCAGTTTCCTCTTTTTCCTGCTCACAGGTGACCTCCTGGTTCCTGGAAATTGTCACACAGCAGCCTCTGACACAGAAGCACAAGCAAGGGTACCCAACTAGAAGCATTCCATCTCTGTAGTGTATTATAATCCATTTACAAAATCCAGATTCTTACTTTAATCAAAAAATACACAAGATTTTTTTTAAAAATTAAAGCGTTATTGTATATTAAAGATTTAAAATAAAATAATCACAATTAACTTAATAATGCTTTTATAACTACTATGTTACACACTGAGGTTTCACCAAGAATTGTCTTATAAAATACATCAATGTTATTGACTTGTCCATTTATGATATGCTACAGTTCCACGTTCTGCTTACTTTGCAATATTCCAAGATAATTTAGTTGATTAGTTTTCAATAAGATTCTGAGAGGCTCACCACAGATTCTTCCACAAGCTTCAAATTAGGAATTCTTCCAGTCTGTACTTTCATATATTCAAACTAAAATCAGGCTTCACCCACCTCCCACGTAGTCAATAAAAGGCTAGTGCTTTACTCTTCTTACTGTGCTGACCTCTCTCTCTCAGCACTCTTTCCAAATAGGGCATTAGCAAACATGAATTTCAATTGCATTGGTCAATGATTATGCTTGAAACTATACTCCAGTACTTTATCATTGTCTTCTGCAGGATGGCTAACCAGGATGCTTGCTATTAGGTATATTGGAAGGATTTATAGGCCAATAATCAACCCATCTGGCCACTTTGTGAATGCATCTTGTGTGGCCATCAAGTCCTGAGATTGGTCCTAAACACAGAGCCTCTAGACCAGCGGGAAAAACACTACACTATGCCGCAAGACGTCCCCAAGGCCTCTCTGTCATTTATGTTGGCTATTTTCTCTCAAGCGTTCAAAACCACATCAGGGCCAAACAGCAATGAACATATCCAGTAAACAACTAGATAAATTAAAACTAGAGAACTTTCTTAAGCTACACCCACCTTCATGCCTCTTATTCTGGATTGTTCTCAAACTGAACTTTAAGTTAATTATCCCTCATTTACAATTTATTTTTTAATCTGATAAAGTAAATGGGTACTTACAACCTTTGAAGGTTTACTGAATGTCTTTAAACTGACTTAGCACTACTTCCCAAAACAAAGATGTTTCTCTGGACTGCACTTCTTTGCAAGCATTACAGACATCCTACCTCAAGCTCTTTAGCTAAATAAGCTGCCTGCTGCTTCTTGCTCTCTCTTCTGATTTCCATGTTTTAACTGAAAAGTTATATTTATAAAATTGAGATTATATTTTAAAACATATGGACCATAAACTTGATGTTTGTGACAACATTTGTCAAAGTCACATAATTAAATGTCTCATGATCAGGTATCAAGTGGTCAAAATGTCAAATGGTCAAACCTCCAGGAATGCCTCCAACCAATGTTGGCAACCTTAGATTGAAAACTCTGACACAAAAGGCTAACTTGATTCATAGGCACTTGAAGGCAACTAAAACACCCCCTGCTGCCACCTCCCCATTGAGACTTAAGACACATTCTCTGCAGGAGTATACCGATAAACGGAAATAAAATATTCTTATTATATTTTAAGAATACGTGCGCTCTCACTGTGATCCCAAAACACTCAAAACATACTGCCTGCAGAGTGGTGCTAAACCTGTACTGCCTATTGCCAGTCAATGCTGTAGCTACTGGCTTCCCCACAGCAATTTCACAGAGATTAATGTAAAGGCTAGAAAAGTAGATAAAGATGCATATTCATTGGGCCGGATAATTGTAGACTTCAGCAAAACTGCAAATTTGCTAAGGATAGGTTTTTTGACAGAAAATGCCAAGTGATTGGTTGTGATGACCTTTCTAGGGATTGTTGCAAAGAATTCCATTAACTGATTAATACCACCAAGCACATAATTGAAATGGAAACAGATTTGTCAAAGAATTAAGCTATAAGTATAGATAAAGCTGAAATATTCTCCCAAAACACTTGGCTACATCACCAAGAACAATATCACACAGCATAAAACGTAATGAACACAGTAATTAACAGATCAAAACAGGATTAGATCCAAATTTGGAACATAAACACCATTCTAAGATTGAGAAAGCTACAACTGCTGACATTTAGAAATAAAATGACTTGCATTTATATCACACCTTTCACCTCTCCAGGAACCAAATTGCACTCAATAAGATCCCATAAATAGCAATGAGAAAAGTAGCCAGTTAATGTATTTTGGTTCTGTGAAAATTGTTGGCAGGGCAGTGAAAAAACTCCCCCGTTCTTTACCAAGTAATGCTATGCAGTTGGTATAGATGGTCAGGGCCTCGGTTTACCATCTCATTCAAAGGCCTGAGCTTTAACCAAGGTAGCACTTTCTCAGTGATGCAGTAAAATGCTTGAGGAAATCTATGCTGTTGAATTGAATGTGTGTGTCTGGGGATGAGCCTAGGTTAAAGGACTTGAAGGGGTCGGGTTGACAACTCAATTGTGTTGTGTGCATTGTGAAAATATGACCATGTGACTTGGTGTGAAGCATAACATATGATATGATATGTGGTGCAAGAGCTAGCCGAGATATTGAGATTCGGGAGAAAAGGTAAAGGTAGTGAGCGACCATAGCTGTCCACTTTTTGAGCAGCTGGAAGTGTCATCTGCGCTCAATTCATTTTGCCTCCAAATCTTTCTAGGGCTCTGCCATGAACCTATTCAGGATCTCTCCCTCGGCAACCTGCAAGTACCTAAAACAGATGACGGATGACTTATTAGCCAGAGCTGGCAATAATGTCAAGTGTGCCTATCAAAACATGCTGGTGCTTGGCTATCTGTGTGGGTGCCATTGACACACACACACGCACACACATACATACACCACAAAACTCTAGGACAACCAGGGTCAATTGTCCCCTGCTACGTCTTCTACTCATTGTGAAGCCCTTGTGTGCAAGCACAAGATGATTTCATTCTGTAGCATTCCAAGCCACACCAATGCTTTCAGGCCTGAGAAGCAGGCTGAAGAGATGGCTGCTGGCAATAAAGGAGGTGGTGGTGTAGTGGTACTGTCACTGAGCTAGTAATGCAGCAACCTGGGCTAATGTCCTGGGCACAGGTGTTCAAATGCCACCATGGCAGACGGTGATATTTGATTTCAATAAAAAGCTGGCCTAGTGGCAACCATTGTTGTTTAAAAAAAACTTTTAAAAGCTTCACTAATGGCTTCTTGCGAAGGAGGTTTGCCATCTGTACCTGGTCTGGCCGACATGTGATTCCAGATCTGATTTGGTCCTAGCTAGCAATGCCCACATCCCACAAACAAACTTTTTAAAAAGTACCCTCTTCAAACAGAGCTTGGAACTCCACACCTGAAGTCCAACAATTCTCTTATTTTATAAGCAACCTGGTCAGAGATATTATTACACACCTCTATGGCAGTGGAACTTGAACTCCTGGCTCAGAGGTAGGGACATAACCATTCCACCAGAAGGGCCCTCAAGACCAAGCATTCTTTTTTCTATATCTGCAAGTATTATCACGAACAACTGAAGCTTTTTTTCCCCCCGAAATCACCCATGAGTCTTTTCACCTATTACCTACCATTCCTGAATCACTCATGTTTCCAATTACACAAATTACATGCAATCCTTGGCATGGACAATGCTGATCACTGAACAGGAGGGGGCTCAATCAAAATGGATTTGGAAGGGGAGATAGGGCATTCCCCCTCCTGCATTTCCCACCTTTCTCTAAAAGCATCGAATGCTTTGTTGGACACCACATCTTCCCTCTCCAAGGTCACCCAGGCAGGAATGTAGCTACAGAACAGAGCAGACTAACAGTTCTACAATGAATGCTGTATCACCAATAGGTGAGAGATTTAACATTCCTCTGCAGCTTCAAGTCTGTACCTTTGTTGTCTAGACAGATGACAAGAAGCCTTTCAGCGAAGATCTTCAGAACAGTTTGTTATGCTTCACATAACACTGTACGACTTCAACCTGCAACCTAGGTGAATTTGGCTGTTCCTGCATTAGTGCACCTATGGCACCAGAAACTGCAATAGCTACATTTCCCACACTCCAAACAATGTTACTGGAATAAAGCAGCCCTGTAAACAACTAACCAAACCTTGAACATTGCTGCCGTTCCCATCTGCCTAATTCAGATCAATTTGCATTGTCCGATTCGTCAAACAAGTGAAAAGTCAACTGACTACCCAAGCATCCAAAAATGGCCAAGATGGGAAGAAGGTGAAAAAAAATCACAGTTGTGTCAGCTAAAAATCAGAATCTCTTCAATGAGCCAAAACTTGCCAGTTAGCATTACGAGTGAATTCAGCACATAATTCTTTCCTGGAACCATGTGTTACTATGCATTTTATAACATGACGTTTCATGCCTGTTTAGTACGCCAGCTCTTTTGGGCTACACTTGCAGGGCATAACTGGAAGGGCTCACCTTGTGCAGAATGGGCAGAGTTCTGACAGGATTTATTCCTTCTTGATTTTATTTGCAACACAGATCAAAAATAAACTCTCTTGCTTTCTCATAACTATTGCAGTGTACTGAAAACACATGGCACTCTTGTCACTGGATCTGAAGGTCCTGAGTTTAAGTCCAACAACAAACTGAGATGTACACCAATGCTGCAGACCTGAGGAAGTGTTGTACTGTTGCAGATCCTGAGACAATAGGAAGGCTCTGACTACCTGTCTTCTGTGCACTAAAATAATTAAGGCACTTTATAAAAAACAAATGCAGGAAGTTTGTCATGGTCAACGCAGGGAATACAATGAAAAATAACCAAGAGTGATTAGTCACTCATTTCTGTTTGTAAGAACTGTTGATGCAAATAACTCATGTTTGATAACAGCAGTCATGTATTTAAAAGTAGTTCATTGTATGAAGACCTGTATTGGGATATGAAGTGCACTATATTAATAGAGGGAATTATCAAATCACCTTTCTTTACAAAAAATGTGATAATTCTCCAACAATCAAAAGAATGAATTAAAAACACACCAACTCAAATATCTTTCAATGTTTTATGATACACTGAAATCATAAAAAAGGTGAGAATAAACCTTGTGCAAAGATACCATGGATTTAAAGATGTGGCAAAATGTAAATGATATAACATTAATAAAGATGGGGCATTGGGTCGAAAATGATTGACAATCTATTGTAGAATTCGACAAAATAAGAAATATTTGATGGAAGAAACACAAGTGGCTTCTACAGTAACTACATTTACCAGAAGAGTACATTTAACCCATACTTTTAATACTTTTGGTTAATTCCCATTGGCACAGGGATTTTTCAAGATCTCCTCATGCCTGACTTCTCGTACTAACATCAAAAAACTTTATCCTAGAAATCTTGCGAACACTTTGTCAAATAAAAGATAGAAAGGCTTCTTAAAGTGTTCATAGCGCCTTAAAAATATAATTTAAAAGGACAGCAACTGACTACACCCTTAAGCAACTGCACCTCCCAGTCGCGAACCATTTCAACTCCCCCTCCCATTCCTCAGACGACATGTCCATCCGGGGCCTCCCGCAGTGCCACAACGACACCACCCGAAGGTTGCAGAAACAGCACCTCATATTCCGCTTGGAAACCCTGCAGCCTAATGGTATCAATGTGGACTTCACAAGCTTCAAAATCTCCCCTTCCCCTACCGCATCCCAAAACCAGCTCAGCTTGTCCCCACCTCCTTAACCTGTCCTTCCTCCAACCTATCCCAAGCCACACCCCCGTCTCCTACCTACTAACCTCATCCCGCCCCCTTGACCTGTCGGTCCTCCCGCACTCCCCACCTACACTCACCTTTACTGGCTCCATCCCCGCCTCTTTGACCTGTCTGTCTCCTCTCCACCTATCTTCTCCTCTATCCATCTTCTATCCGCCTCCCCCTCTCTCCCTATTTATTTCAGAACACCCTGGCCCTCCCCCATTTCTGAAGAAGGGTCTAGGCCCGAAATGTCAGCTTTCCTGCTCCTCTGATGCTGCTTGGCCTGCTGTGTTCATCCAGCTCTACACCTTGTTATCCGGGGATGTTTGTTAGTGTGTTTATGTATAAACGATTTATCGCAGAAACTAACAGGCTCATTACAATGAAACTGGGCACATGGATAGGTTTTATTTTCATGGGATGTGGGCAAGGCCTGTCTCTGATCCTCTATTGTCCTTGCACTGAGTGGCTTGCTAGGCCATTGCACAGGGCAATTAAGAGTCAACCACATTGCTGTGGGATCGGAGTCAAATGTAAGCCAGACAAGGATGGCAAAATACCTGAATCAGGGGTATTTTTACAATATGCAATAATCATGGTACATTTTAATCTACATATAAATTAGGAAAGTCGGATGGGCAAAGGTAGCCTAGATGAGGAGTTCAGAATGTTTTCAGGGTAGTTTCTTATAACAGCATACTTAAGTGCTGATTAGAGAGCAGGCTATACTAGACCTGATATTATGCAACAGAATAGGACTAATTCATGATCCCATAGTGAAGACACCCCGAGATAGCAACGAGCATTAACATGATCCAATTTTACACTAAGGTGGAGAGAGAGAGGACCGTGTATGAGACTGGTTTTAAAAATTAAATAAGGGGAATTATAGGGGTATGAAAGCAGAGTTGGCCAAAGTGAATTGACAAATTAGTTTAAAAGATAGGTCAATAGGGATGCAGTAATAGATGTTTAAGGGAGATATTACAGAATACATAGAATAGATATATTCCAATGAGTCAGAAAAATTCCAAGGGACAGACCCATTATCTGTGGTTAACTATAAATGTTAAAGATAGTATCAAATGAAAAACAGAGAAAGCATATAATAATGCAAAG
Source organism: Ginglymostoma cirratum (assembly GCA_024137785.1). Lineage (NCBI taxonomy): Eukaryota > Metazoa > Chordata > Chondrichthyes > Orectolobiformes > Ginglymostomatidae > Ginglymostoma > Ginglymostoma cirratum. The sequence goes on from JAHRHZ010000051.1 coordinate 9,544,724, forward strand.
ACAGGTCGTAGATCAGAAGATTGAACAGAATATAAAAACAGCGAAGAACAACCAAGCAATTAAGATGGAAAGATAAACAGGAAATGACTGAAAGCTAGCCAGAAATATAAAAACAGACAATAAAGTGACCCATAAATATTTAAAGTAGGAAAGAGTGAACAAAGTTAACTTTGATTCAATGGAAAGTGATACTGGATACTAATAATAGAAAATAAGGATATGATAGATGGATTGTAAAGGTACTTTGCATGAGTCTTCATGATGGAGGATATAGGTTACAGCCCAGCAGCAGTGATAAATCAGGAAATGGAAGGGAGGGAGGAACTCAAGAAAATCACAATCACAAGAAAAGTGGTTTTGAGTAAACTGTTGGAGAATGGACCGACATCCTGAGATGTAAAAGAAAAGGCTAGTCAGTCAGTTGATGCATCGATTCTAAGTTTCCAATGCTCCCTTGATTTGTGTATGGTTCCCTTAGATTGAAAGATAGTGGCGTAAATCTGATAGTCAAAAAAAAGTCAGTCAATCAGAAAACAGGAAATTACAGGTCAATTAGTTTAGCATCCAGGCTACAGTGAGTTCACGTTGTGTTTAGGGACACACACCCATTTCATGAGCTGGACCATGCTGCGTCACTGACAAGTTCACTTGCTGTCTTGGCAGTCACTCTGAGCTTACCTAGATGTTCACAGCAACTGTGCCTTGCCTTTTCTGTGCCTTGGCCCTCAGCCAGACATACCAGGCTCACAGTACTGCTTGTTGCCATGCTGTTTAATACAGACACAAAGTCAGAAAGCTTGTCATGTTTGTTAACAGTCCTCAGTCAAGTCATAGGAGATGGCCTTAACTCAAGGGTCTCTCGGCGTGGTAAGTCAAGGACAGCCTCTGATACCAGTGCATGGGATTGGACACAGTCAGTCACTCGGGGCAGTCCGCATCAGTGCCCACCAACTGTCCTGGCACTTTCTGTCCCATTGTGGACTGTTTTCCTCCTGGAATAAGAGAGAGGCAGATATTATGGGAGATGAAAGCAGATGGTATCACTGTTACTTTGATGCTGGTAGGGAAATGTCGCAACTCAATAAGTAAGTAGAGTGGGCATGCAGGGTTAATGATACTGGGAGCTGGAGTGAGTGAGAGCAAATGAGGGAAGATATTACAGGCAACAGTGAGAGTGGTAGAGCATGAGCCTTGGTGGGAGGTGGGGAAAACAGCAGAGATAGAGAAAAAGCGTGAAGTACTGCAGAGAAGATGGTGGTGCCTATCATGGATGATTAGGGAAGGCCACTGACCTTCTTCCGGCAGTGCCGGGCATTCCTCCAGACGGCGGAGATTACTTTAACTTGGTTGACAAACTCAGATCAGGCTAGCATGCTCTGTGTCATGGCCTCCACTGCTGATACTGGAATAGTGGGTGTCCTGTGTCTACACCACCCTTTCTAGGAGGGCATCCAGGTCCCCACGTATAAAGCATGGTGCCAATTTTCCTTTCCCTGCCATATCCAGGGCAAAGGTAAGGAACCGTGCAGGGCAGCTCCAGATTGAGAGTGTGTGTCTAGTGCACAGCCTTTTAAAAATAGCACTGGCACCAGCAGTGCTGTTCTGGGTATAGCACATGGTGCAACAGGGTTTGAATTGGGTGAAGGGGTGCCATAATAGCAAGGTAAGTAGTTAATGAGCTAAGTTTGATAAATTACAGCAAGAGATCTTTCTGGGCCTTGCACAGAGAAACCCTCCATGAAATTCGATGAAACTGACACTGAGCCAGTAGAGTCAGATTCATCCCGTAATCTTAATCCGTGATATAAATTATGGTTTTTAGGAAGATTCAAGTCCATAAAATAAATCCAATATTGAGCTAAAAGCAGTGCCACACAATTTGGATTTTCAGTCTGGGGGTTGAAGGCACTGGAGGAATCTAAGGGTTAAATAGAAAACCACTGAAACAGAAAAACAAAAAAGGTGCACTTGAATGAATGATATTCGGAAGACCATTTTGTAAATCTCCACCTGATTACAGACCATTCCAAAGCTACCTTCAAATGCCAGACATGCTGCAAATTTGGATTACAGTCATCCGGTGATTGTATCAGAAATTTGCAGGATCATTTGAAATAAGCTAAGTTCAGTCTGTTATCCTATTATCTCCAAATTCACCAGAATGGTAGGATGAGAACTGGCTGTGGAGGACTTGTTCTGAATGTTCAATCAATGGGAGTAATCTACTGGGTTTGAATGCAAGTCAAAGACAGTCACAATTGAGCTAATGCAGAATGTATTGTGGAAGCTTGCAGAAACCCCGCAACACACTGCAATGGTAGTGCAACAGAAGTTGCCAGAATCATTCCAATTGGCCTCCAGTTGTACTACATGATCACATGAAAAACTCCAATCATACTCCAGTGTGAAAGATTTTCTCTTTATTTGATTCCTATTTGACATAGCTCCTAAACTGAATTAGTTCAATATACGCCTGCAATACACCATGAACCATCCAAGGTTCTTGCGTAGATTTGATGAATCATCATTAAATCACCATACGCGATCAACAGTCTGTTGATCTTTAGAAACAGCTTGGTTCGTCACACTACATAGGACTATGGGAGAGGTTGTTAGACTAATGTTCCATTGTGTGGCTATGTCTAGATAGGAGCATGAGGAGCAGAACAACTAGGGCAAAGCATCAGATGGAAGAAAGAAATCTGAATGGGTAGGATGCGGTCAGGTTGGGCAAATTTTGAGGCTGGAACTATCTAGCTCTTTCTCTGCTCCAAAATGTGGGAAGAGATCATCTGCAATTGGTTCAGAAGGTAAAAAAAGTCCTGAAAAGCAATCCGAACCACAGATCTGAGGGATGAATATATTCTGACAGCCAATCAGCATAGAAAGAGGTTGTTGGTAGTAATGGGAAGCTCGGAGACACCCAGCATTTTGAGTTCATGACATCCAGAATGGTATAACACTCCCACAGTGAAGGCCATTATACAATGTGCTTATAGGCATTTAGAAGGGGTGAGTGAGCAGTCAGCATAGTTCCTGGCAGAGTAACAATGTTGGCAGACTAAGACAGGGACCCAGCAGAGAGGAAATAAGGAATTAGGCTGATAACTGAAACAAGCTAAACTCTGACATTTTCAGGAATGCTAATGTGCCACATGCCATACCAGACAGTAGAGAGAGGTTAACCAAATTAATGTTTGGTTTGAAAGATACAGGCCTAGATCTGAATTGGACGGACACGGTTAAGGTGAAAGGTCAATAAGGTACATAACTCTCAAGTCGGGGCTCCCTTGCACACAGAAGAGTTTTGTGCACTCAACTAAGCAGGAGGTTCCATTCGGGTGTTCAGTGGAGAATGCAGGACAAGGTAATGTCAGTTCCCCAAGAGGAGCGACGATTTGTGTTGGGGACAGAGGTTGAGAGGCTGTTGTCAGTGGTGGCAGATGTGAGGAAGGGCTTGTTGAAGGCCTCATAGAACAGAGGGATATGGTATGAGTAGATGGCTAGTGGACATGCTTCATGCACCAGGCTAGCAAAGAGACAACCAACCATTGATGGGATTTGGCAGTCCTGGGCTTCGAGAAATGGGAGTCACAGCAGCTTTTATTTTAAATATTATAATGACGTAGTCATTCAAAATTTGAAGTGTTAATCTGCTTCCTTGGAGAGGATTAGTGACACAGCCACCTTTCCATGTCTAGTCAAGTCAGAGGTAGGTGTTTTGGAAGAGTGTTTGGGTGACAATGAAAGGTTTTTTTTGACATTTTAACCTCCAAACTATTTTTTGAGGCTAAAATTTGACTCAGATTTGAGTTTGACCTGCTTTGGAACAGAAGATGAGGTTTGTCTTAACTTGCTTAACTCAGTGTTAAGTTGGTCGTGTTGGGTTAGATTGGAAAGACTTATCTTAAAACAGATTGAGAAGCAGTCAATTGTTAGAATAGTAAGTGAATGAATAAGGAAAACAACCGAAGGAAGAATATTCCTAGGAAACAACAGTGGACCAGAGTTCAAAGGCTAGGTTTTCATTGTCCATCATGTTAGAACAGAAGTGGCCAGCATTTAAAAATGGAGGTGGGAGCCTATCCTAGGATTCCAGCTCTATCATGTGGAACTTCTATGACTCCTAAAAAAGGATGCCAGCACCAAGCCCGCATTTAGAATTCCTGCCCTAACTTACCCCATTGCAGCGATAGGCACTTCAGATGATCTGCTTTATTTGATGAGTTATTTTGTGATGAGATGTATATCATGGCATCTTAACAGAGATATAATCCTTGAGGGAAGCCTCTGATAGATGCATTGAAAAGATGTGGTCAATTTCACATGTCACACATTATGGTGTATGACAAGTATGTTTTCAATCAACACAACTACAAATGATACTGACTCCTTTTTTATATTGACCATTAAGTTGACCAGCTTGTGCAAACATTTAGATTCTTTAATGTACTTTATTCGGTGGATAAAGTGCTTCTCTGCTTTCAAAGGTATCGTAAGATTTCAATTTGTGACCCGAACCTTGCACTCTCATTTCCAAATTGATGTAATGTTCATATAACTGATTAGCCTTTGAAATAGCTGCATATATGTCTGACTTTGATCAAAAATTTCTGCTGGGTCTTTGAAAAAAAATGACCAGATGGCCATCTGTTCACGCAACTTCAAAGATCATACTGTATTTGATTTTAGATGTTTTGTTTATGCAATTGTGCAATGAAATCTCATTATAAAATGACTTGAGTTGCAGCTTCTACTAATGGATTCAGCTCAGGAGGGATTGTTTGCACAGTGAGAGTAGAACTGTGAGTCAGGAACGAAAACAAAGTTGCTGGAAAAGCTCAGCAGGTCTGGCAACATCTGAGGACGAGCTGAGAGTTGAGGAAGGGTCACCAGACCCCTAAACGTTAACTCTGTTTTCTCCTTCACAGATGCTGCCAGACCTATCAGGGTGTTCAGGAATAATGGGGATGGGGAGGAGGTGATGTTGAAGGCAATATTTAAGCAAGGACCCATTCAACTTACATTCCTCCAGAAGCATGTTACCTTTGTAACACATTCCCTTTGATACCTGAAAACCCAGGTCAGCAGAGACAAATATCATGGTAACCAGTTTCTAGCCTTAGCTGACCCCAGAAAACATTGAACAGTTTCATTTTGCCAAATGATGAGCAAATGTTAACTGTAAAAACATTCCACTACCAATTACTACCTACACTCAGACAATTAAAGGACATTTTGGCACATCTAAGCATTTGGTCAGATCCTGAGGCACATCATATCAGACCAGCAATAAATAATAATTCTGTGAATATAGGTGTTAAACCCCTGTTTCAGTTATTAGACTTGTGAAGGTCAGTAGCTGCAAAAATAATAAATAGCTCGTCATGGAACAGTGAACAGTTTCCATTTATTACGTAACAAAAGCACCAAGATTTCAGACTATCTTTGGTTGTACAATAGCTTGAGAGAATACATCTTAAACTGCCACTCTACCACAGTTTGGTAAAAGGCAGATTGGAAGTCTGCCACCTTGATGGTGAATCAAAGTGAGAAAAGGGTACTTCCTCTGGCCTCGAGTTAGCACCCTGCTAAGGTAACAGCAAACTGCAAATAGGTACAATGGTGGAAGTGCCATATACTAACAGACCAACTACTGAAGAAATGTTTCTCAAATGTATTTTTTCAAAGAAATTCAAAGAAAAGGTGATGCTCAACTGAGCTAAATTGGAGCTGCGTGCTGGCTAGAGAGGCAGTTGGAGTCCTGCTTTACCTCTTTGTAGGAAGATACCAATTATCCAGGCAAAAGGTGCCCATCCCTGGGGTCAAGGGTTCTGAGGGTGGAGGACTCCCAACCTCTTCAGCCTGCTGCGTGGATGCTGGTAGTACAATGCCCACCCGAGACTGAGCATCACCTTGGAACCTGCCGGGGGTGAGCGATGGCAGGAGGTGGATCACATGGTGGAGAGGAAGGTGGTTTAAGATTAACAGGGAATGTCTCTTAAGGCATTCACTGCTTCCTGTTACTGAATCCTACAATCAGCTACCAAGTGCCTGGATGTGCCCAATCATCTCAGTAGCCTGCACCCCAGGGTTTACTTTTCAGGATTCCCATGGTGGCGAGTCCCTCGCTTACTTGTGACTGAATACCAGGATATAGCCCTATGGCCCATTTATGGATCTCAGCTGGCAATGGGATGGGAATGTCTTCCTCAAACCTTCCCACCAATTAGATCACCGGCAGGAAAGTGGAGGGTTCCCACTCGCCTGCCTCTCACCTTACTACATTTTCTTCATTACAAAGAAATTTCCTGTTTGCGCGAAATAGAAACAAAGGGCAAATGTTTTATGGTGGTGACAGGGTTCTCACCACCACCTAGATAGCTGGCGAGAAACCTACACTGCCTCCTCCAGAGACCCCTGCCATTTTTGCCAATTAGGCAGTTGAGAGGTCACTGGTGGGCATCCATGGGGTTAGGAACCTGGGAGTGGACGGTCTTGCCTGCAAGAGCTGCCTGTTCAGATGCTGGCAGCTATTTTGCTCATCACTGCCAATGGGGAAGTGGTGGCTGCTGCTGGAGGCTCAGGATCACAGGCTGTTCCAGGCCAGAAGACAGACCGACAGAGGCATTTCGCAGGATCGGGAGGTGGTGTTGGGGGGGGGGGTGCGTGGAAGAAAAAAAGAAAAAAAAAAAAATCACAGGGGTTAGTGGATGTAGGGGGTCAGCAGCAAGTGCAGGGGGTGGATCTCAGAAAGGAATCTATCCCACCAACCTCTTGATGTTGGGCTCTATGAGCAAGAGCTCCCTTCCCAGGTTGAGGCCACAAGCAACTCATACAGCTTTACTTGTCATGTTCCCCCCTGGTGATAATCAGCCTATCTGCTTGCCTCTGGGATAATGCCAGTGGCAATGTGTAGAAGTCCTAAATTGGCCACTAAATGTCTCTTGAAGGCCTTAAATCAAAGGGGAGATTCCCATATGCCACTCTAGCAGATTAAATGCTGTCCCTGCCTCCAAACAAGACACACACGAACAAAAACTCTGCTCATATTCTTAAGAAAACAACACACATGCAGCTGATTCCAATTTGATTTATTAAAAATACTTCTGTGACTCACTGTACAGATATTATCAAGAAAGTTGATGCAAGAGCTACAGGGTACAGGTCCTGAGTCACATTGGTCTGTATTGGCCTTCGACCACATACAGCTGCCAAGGGACCACGGAGGTTGAATGAAGATTTCCTCTATTGGCTATTTATAACAAAACTATTAAATGCATGTTTACTGTTTGCAAAGAAACTGTAAAGAATAGAATTCTCCCCTCACCAACTTCTGAGTGTTAATCTTGAACACAATCGGTTCCCATGAACATTCTCCTGGTATCTGACATTCATTTACGAAGATGGCAGTTGAAGATGCTCACTACTGCATAGCATTCTAATACTCAGACAGTCCCAATATCTCAAGCCCTAGAGATTGATGTTGCAACAGCAAGTTATATTTGTATAGCACCTTTAAAACATACCGAGATGCTTCTCAGAAGCATTATAAATACTGATCCACACAAGGAAATTTTACATCAGTTGACCCTTGGTCAAAATCTTAAAAGGAAGAAACTGAGATTGAAAGACTGAGTGGTATCGGAAAGGAAATCCAGAGCTTGGATCTGAGGCAACTGAAGGCAGGGTCACCAATTTTGTGGACTGATTAAAATCAGTGTGATGTTCAAAGCTCTGGAATTTGGAGGAATGCAGGTATCTCAGAGCAGTGCTCCACAAAGTGGCTGTCAGGATTCCAAGTAAGATTGGGAGCTGACATGTTGAGGTTGCGAGCTCTGGGGTAGCAATGGCCGCCATACAGCTTCAACTAAATTGTAATAATCCCTCTCTAACAGTCCCCACTGACAAGTTGACACCATTTTTAAAGTTCCAACATGGGCATCACAGAGAAAAATTTTGGGGAGCCCTGTCTCAGAGGGTAGGTGGAGGCGATTGCAGGGATAGTGAGGGGCAAGGCCATTGAGACATTTGAAAACAACGATGAGAATATCTCAAAACATGAAATTCCAGACACCTTCATGCTGACAGTGCCTATATCTCACATGTACCTGTTGTGCTACCTTTGGCGCTGTTTTATTTCCTCAGTTTAGAAGGAATTTTCATGTCAGAATGTAGCTGTGTGTGTGTGTTAGGAGTGGCAAGGGCTATAGAGGGCAGTGGGTGCTCCCTAGGATGTGGGAAGGCAGCAACAGTGTCACCAATCCCAACTGGCTATCCATGGAACTGCAAGCAAGTGCAGCCATAGAACTGAAGGCCCAAAAGAGATGAGCAAGCCTGAATATTATTTCTTGTCACAGATGCAGTAGAAATTACTCTGACTATTAACAGAAAGATGACAAAATTTCCATTCCCTGAATTGGAAAAGTAAGTGACTTTAATGCTGAGTTCAAGCTGTTCAATCAACAAATGCAGCTGTTTTATGGATCTAGCCACCTCTCAATCAAAGAACAAAGAACAAAGAAAACTTACAGCCCAGGAACAGGCCCTTCGGCCCTCCAAGCCTGCACCGATCCAAATCCACTGTCTAAACCTATCGCCCAATTCCTAAGGATCTGTATCCCTCTGCTCCCCACCGACTCATGCATCTGTCCAGACGCACCTTAAATGAATCTACCGTGCCTGCCTCTACTACCTCTGCTGGCAACGCGTTCCAGGCACCTACCACCCTCTGTGTAAAGTACTTTCCGCGTGTATCCCCCTTAAACTTTTCTCCTCTCACCTTGAACGCGTGACCCCAAATCATCCCAAACACGCCAAAGTCAAAATAGCCAGAAGGAACAAAACCTTACACACAATGAATAAATCAGCACTTTCAGAAGACAATCTCAAAAATTTGAGCAAAATTTGGTCTATGCTGATCGACAAGTGCAAGGCTTAGTTTTTGCATGTCTGTCCAACAGCAACCCATGGGGACGATTCACAATTAGCTGCAGTTTGTACGGCCAAGGGTGAAAGGGTTACTGGAGATGGTTAGGGTTGGATGGATGAAATATAATTATGAATGGTACAGCTACAAGCAAGAGGGCTTTCACAGACATAGATGGTGATTGAGTTTAGTGCCCAAACAGCCAGGTTTGTCATGTTAATGCTAGGGTGTGGGGTTTAAATTGACGGATATGGGAAGCAGCTAGGATTGTGACAGGGGCTCTCTAAAGGTGGGTGTAGGTGAGGCTTCAATAATGGGAGAGCCAAGTGTCAGGGTGTGCAGGGGGACAGTGATGGCTGTAGTCTCTGTGGGGTGAGTTGGAGTTGGGTGGGGGAAACTGGAGGTGGGTACAGGCGAGTGGGACATAGGTGAGCATTGTCACAGGGTCCAGATAAATGGGGAGAGGTTCGAAGGGTGACAGAAAACAGATTGATCCTAATGTGGGAACAGTCAAGCATAATGTGGGGGCAGTGGGTTTGAATTGGTGGGTGATGGGAGAGAGTAAAGGTAGTGGATATTATTCTGAAACTGAGAAGTATACAAGAACACCCTGTATTGCCATACATGATAATCAAGGAGACGATAGTAGCAGCCTGAGAAATTATACATGTTAAATAGCCTCCTAGATATTATGGTATGAAGTTCATTTCTTCAAATAAAAGAACCCAGATTGTTTGAGTTACGTATCCTCTCCATGTATTACATATGTCTATATAACAATAGGGAAACAGCAATGCCCACACCCCATCAGAAAATTTTTAAAAAACCCTTTGAAAATCTTCAGTTTCCTCCATTATCTTCTGAATTCCTGCCCAGTTGTATATTCCTTACTTGGCAAAACTCTTTCTACATGAGAGTATGAAGCAAACCTACATTTTTCTACATTCAATGAATGCAGCCTTAAACTTTGACGTGGTTTGTAACATTGTTAGCAGTCTGTCCAGAGGAATTATTTGATGGATTTGTCGCTCTTTTTGGGTAATTTATCTGGATCTGTGGATGGTGGCATAAAACTGACACTTGAGGTTAAGCTACTGCCATGAAAAGAAAGGGAAAATCATCTGAAAACCAGACAGTGCAATAAGTAGACACAAAAGAAGCCAGCCAAAAGGCTGCAACTTGATATGTGTTTGGCAAAGATATGCTTTACAGTGACAGATACAAAGAATCTGGCTTCCAAGCAAAAGCACTTAGAAGAAGAAATTCAGTTTGGATAAATATTATTAAGTTGAATAAGTGAAATCTTATTCAAGATCAATCATAATTTCCAGACTCAAATTCTTCTTGGCTGGGTTCATGTGTTTGTGAGTTGAAATAATTCTGATATGAATCAAGCTCTAATCATTCAATTGCAACATTCGTGTGGCCTTTTCTGCAGGATTATGTGGTTATCTAATTGTCAGTTTATTAGAACGTCTGATAGAATGTGAAATGTAATAGAGAAAATTGACCAACTTCGCCAGAGTTCTCTCTTTAGGTTGTCCTTTCGGTGGCTGTTTTCGTCAGCGTCGGTCTGTGTCTCCTTATGGTGGCTTCACTCAGTTTGTGACTCCATTAAGCATTCTCTTCAGCATTGTGTTGGGTTTGGCCCAATGGGGAAGGAGTTCGGTCCATGATCCCAGAGCCGCGAAATGGACTAAGTGGACTTTGTCTTTGATTTTCTTGCTTCTTTCAAACTTTTTTCTTTTTTCTTACTATGTTATCATGGAAGGACTGTTACTGTGAACTTTCTACTTCTTTATTTTTCTAATTTATTACGATGATTTTGTACTTTTGAAGTCTGTAATATTAGACTTTTTATTTCTTTTTTTCTAATTCTTTTCCCTAAGAATTTGTACTCAAGAATCTGTACCTACGTACCTTTGTACCTAAGATGGCACCGTAAGTGGCAACTTGTAAACTTTTCACTGTACTCATGTGAGTACGTGACAATAAAGCTAATTCAATTCATGAACATAAAGGATAAATATAATTAGATATCATTCTCAACATCGTTCCTGCATTTACTGTTCCACCCTGACTGAGATCAGCTTTTGCTTGAAAAGGAAAATGTGTGCAAAGAGCCTGGAAAAATTCCAGATTATATAGTAGCCCTCATGAAAAAAGAAGCAATGCAGGATCAGTAGGGGAAGCCAAGCAGTTGTCACCAGATGTGTGACATCTGTGTGGTATCTTGGCTACTCTCCCCTCTCTTGACAGCATGAACTCTGATGCAAGTACAATTCCCCAAGGGAACAGCAAGTGCATCAAAGTTTATCAACAGTGAATGTTAGCTATGGGGTTCATCACAGCCAAACATGTTAGAACAGGGAGTTAAGGGTGGATAATAAAAAAGGCAGATCATCCTCCTGGGGGTTACCAATGTCCAGAAACTGAACCAGACTTTCCATACTTATACTGTGGCTGCAAGAGCAGATCAGATGCTTGGAATTCTGCAAGTAACTCAGTTCTTGCCTCCCTATAGCCTGTCCGTTATCTATAAGGCAGAAGTCATGAGTATGATGGAATACTTCCCACTTGCCCAGATGAGTACAGCTCCAACAACACTCAAGAAGCTTGACACCGTCCATTACATGTGACGGTACTGTGCCTTTAAGAGAAACGTGTTTTGTGCTGTTTCTCTTGCATAGAAGTGTAGCCACATTGGTGATGGGATGTCTGCTTCAGAAGCAGTGGTTAACAGCTTTGAGCTCCCTGACATAAGCAAAGAGGCTTTGAAAATCTCTTTGAAACAACTGTTCATCTTCCAAACAACATATATACTGAAATAGGCCGTTCAATCCCTTGAGCTTGCTCAGTCGTTCTAGTTCTTGACTTATCTTCCTCAACATCACTTCCCTACTCATGCGCCATATCGCTTAATGTCATCTTGAAATCTATCAAATCTGTCTTGAACATACTCAATCAGCTTCAATAGCCCTGTGGGGTTGGGAATTCCACAAATCCAGTAAGCACTCAGTGAAGCTATTCCTCCTCATCTCAAGGCTAAATGGCTTACTCCTCATTCTAAGACTGCATTCTCTGATTCTACACTCCTCTGCCAGGGAAAAGTCCTTTTTGCATTTACCCTGTGTAGCTTTTTAAAAATTTGAGAGAGGTTCAATGAGATCATCTCTCATTCTTCTAAATTTTAGAAACTACAGGCCAAATCTCCACAATCTATCCTCTTAAGACAGTCCTGCCATTCCAGGAATTAGTCTACTAAACTTCTGCTGCATTCCCTCAGTGGAAAGAATATCTTTCCAAAGATAAAAGGACCAAAATACTCCAAGATTCTACTCAATTGAAGCAAGGCATCTTTATTCCTGCATTCAAATTCCCATTGCAATAATTCACAACGTATAATTTGCTTTCCAACTTGCTTGCAGCACCTACATGCTAACTTTGTGATTTATGTCCAAATGGGTGTCCTTGTTCATCAACACATCCCAATCTAACACCATTTAAAATATACTCTGCTCTTTTGTTTCCCCCACTAAAAAGTGGATAACTTCAATGAATAAAGCTTTGATTCTTTTAACATCTCCTTAGTTTCTTCAAAAGAGTTGATAAACCATTGAGAAAAGCTTACTGCAATCTCATAAAGCTATCAATCAAACAAAGCTAACAGTCCACTTCAAGTTGTGTAAATAGACCAATACTAAGCCAAGCCCATGAGCTATTCTTGGAGCATAGCCAAGAATGCATAATCAGACCACGTGGCAGAACAGTGGTCTGGCCACCTGTATAATCTGCTCCTGTTGACACAGTTCCTAGGTGGCCTCATTATGAACATTTGGCCAAGCCGAAAAACTGACTAATGGCCTCAGCCCTGTCCTCAACATTGACACAGTTTGAAGGAAACCGCTAGCTCCGTTTGGTTTACATTCATGAGATTGAGATTTTTTTTTACATTTGATACGGTTCTTCAATGCCTGTTTGTTTATTTGGAGGGGACTTGGGGGACCACTATGGGGCATGGAGTGAACCAAAAAATTAGTGAAGTTCATCAGGTCTTCCAACCTGCTGACTCCATGACTCTATTGCTGCTTCAGTTCTGCTTGGGGGAACAGCAGACTTGATACTCGCCCACACTTGGCTTGGGGAGATAAAAACACCAAAAGGAGTTGGAGGATTTGACAGGGTTAGCACTGTGAAGTTGGGAGATACAATGACTGACATTTCCAGATGCTGAAGGGAAGGTTCAATCCAATTCAATCTCATTGCACAACATTAAGTTTGAAGGGCAGCAGACATCTGCTGGCTAGTACTTCAGTCAACCAGAATCTCTTTTCTCAGTAATTTATTCAGCACCTTAAAGCTTCTCTGGTACCCATCTGGATCATGGCTAGACCTTACTTCATTTACCCACCACAGATCCATATCTTTTAATATTCCTACAGGATTTTTTAAAAAAATTGGGAAGTGCCAAGACGACCTCAGCATGGTTTCTGTCTAAATAACATTGCACGCGAAGGATAAAAATGTATTTTTGTAGAAATAAACTTTTGAAATATCAGAACAAATGTTATGATGTAAATGTTATGGCATAGTGCATTCATCAGCGTAGTTGGAAAGGAATGCCAATATCTTGCTAATGGGAAGTCATCCTTCAGGGTCAATATAAACTATTGCTAGAAGGCATGCATTGCAGCTAAGCTCCCAAATCCTCTGTAGCCCTTTACTGAACTAACAATGTGAACGTGGTTGAAATTTGTTCAATCTGAATTTGGATGCGTTTGTTCCTGTAAACATAAGAAACCCTGCGACATTTGCCTTGATTCTGACATTGAAACAGAAAAGGTTTCTTTCTGATCAGAAAAAACCCGCAAAATTATCAATGGTAACATCGGGCCAATCAATGACCGTTCACTAAACTAGCAAACCACCATAACTAAGTGATTGGATGGGAAAATGTAAATCACGCTGACAGAGAACTGAAAATAAATAATTTGCACATTAAAAACTTTTTTGCTGATGTTTTAATTTTACTTAATCCTTCCTTTCTCTACTAACATACTATGGTTCTAACATTTCTCATCTACATGTTTTTGTTGTTGAACAATTGTATTTTTTTTGCCATGGCACCTTGGTTGTGTGATTATACAAGTGTGGAAGAAACACACATGGCTGCTTCATTTGATTAAAAGGATCACATGTGGCCAAAATAAAATTGAAGGGAATGGAATGTTATTACAAATCTCATGTTCATTTATCACAATGAGGCCTCACAAACACATTTCTCACCAGTCAACACTACAGTCTTCTCACAAACATTAAAGTTGCTCTACATGTCCTTAACTTCAAGTCTCAATAACATTTCAAGGGCTGCAAATGTTGAAGGAAAAGATTACTTACAAATCCACAGACATGTGTTTATGAGAAGCAAGTTCCACAAGTACAGAAGTTCATATCAGGAGATTTTTATTGAATTTCAGCACAACCCTTTGGATTATCTTTGGGTAATTTTAAACAGTCTCCCAAGTGGTAAATTACCTCCACACTACTATAGAACAGTTATCAGTCTATTGAATTTTCAGCAGACAACCCAGTTTTGTAGGTTACTGGCCAGACAATAAAGTTATGATATCAGACTGGACCTTCTCCAGCCACACAACATTCTTTGCACCAATGAGTGTTTAGCTGTTCTATCCCTATGCTGTTGGCACGTGGCTAGTATACAACAGCGGCAAGATGTATTACACTTTGCTTTCCCTTTCCTCTTTAGTGCTCCTGACAATATAGTTGAAGGAGGGAATTTCTTACGAAATGACTCTTGGGGCTACAAAAAGAGTGAGCATCAGACAAGATTGGAATTTTGAGCATCAATTTGTCATAAAGCTCCATCCTGAAGTTAATTTTACTTGAATGGGACTGCTCAGGCAGCAGACCAGAAGTGCACTATGCACTTAGATTTCCTTGCGAGTGCTCGAAACACAGTATTGGCACAGGGGAAGGAAGGAAGGTTTGGAGCAATTTGTACCCTGAAAAGTTTGCAGCACCATTAAAAAGGGTAAGGCAATGGTTAAACTGCCATAGAAAATCCAAAGGATTTGTTTTCACTGCAAGTCATTGTCCAGAGTTTTAACTGAACACCCTTGGCTATCCTACGTGTAAGCTTCTTTGTTAATTTGTGTTTCAGCTTCCAATGGGATCTTCAGGCTATTTAATTACATGCCCAAAGAGTTCAGTAATATGGATTTCAAAATGTCCCTCATTTTTATATCTTCACTAATACGGACTGCCAAGTTTACAAAATACATAGCTCCTAAGCACATCCTGAGTTTGTGTAGAGCATAAACACTGGCAAAGATGGAGTGCTGCCAAAAGATCTGTTTCTGTGCAGTAGATGTTACTTCCCTTGGGGTGATAGCCAAGATGTACCCACTGCCAAAGCAACGTATTTGAGAGAATTTGATCAGGACCTGATGCTTCAGTCACACAGGAAACCACATTGTATCAATGGCAAATCCATGAACAGTCCCAGTCTGCTGTACATCTCCAGCATTTTCAGCTTTGGTGTGTATAGAATAAACACCCAAGACGGCCGCTCACTGAGCATGTGCAGATGGCATAATTCCTAACGTTTGCAGCTTCGTGTAAGTTGTAGGGATTGCAGCAACTGCAATAGGATGCTCCTGGCCACAATAAATTTTCTGAAGAAGGGTCTGGGCCCGAACCATCAGCCTTCCTGCTCCTCTGATGCTGCTTGGCCTGCTGTGTTCATCCAGCTCTGCACCTTGTTATCTCACAATAAATAAAGCTTTGGCTAGCAGTCTTACACAATAATGGAGAATAACAAATAGAAGCAGATGTAGGCTCTCATGCCCATCAAGTCTGCTCCGTCAGTCAATGCCATCATGGCTGATCTGATAATCCTCAACTCCACTTTTCTGTCTTTTCCCCATAACCCTCAATTCCCTTACTAATTAAAAGTCTGCAGATCTCAACCTTGCATATACTTAACGACAAGAAACAATTCCCACTTTTACGACCCTCTAAGACAAATTCCTCCTTATCTGTCTAAAACATGTGACTCCTCATTCTGAGATTATGATTTTGTCCTAGACTCATTTACTAGACTAGATAACCTCTCCATATGTATCCTGTCAAGTTCTCGAACAATCTTGCATGTTTCAATAAATGATACAGAAGCTCCAGTCCCAGATCAAGTTCAGAGTCAAGAGAAAGGTGGGGAAAAGCTCCCTGGTGCAGGCAAAAACCTCCATTCCTTCAAAATCAAGCAGGTGAATAAAAACTGCAGCCAAGAAATAAAGAAGGTAGAAAGTGTAAAATTTGAAACCGAAGGCTCTGAACAGTGCTGCTCTCCCAACAAAGTAGCCCCTGTCCGGAGGCTGGGCTCATTCTCAAATGAAGATCATTTCAAATTAATACAACAAAACACATAGTGCAAATGATGAATTTCACGTGAATTTAAGATTTATTAAGTCCTTGCTTTATCATAAAAGAGACATCTAATGGATATTACACTTGACTTCTTTGCACATGATATTGCAAAGAGCTTTAATCTTGGAAAGAATGTAGAAATAAACTTTGACATATGCAAAAACAAGACAAGTAGCTAAACAACCACTGGCTGACTAGTTCTCAATAGGTCTGCTTAAGACACCAACTGTTTATTGGGAAAATCACTTTTCAAATCTTCCAAACTTTAACAACATTCATTTTCGTGAAACATGATATGCAGCCTCAAGAAATCATGCTGTACGGACTCAATATATGGGAAATCTTTGGTATGCTTTTGAATTTAATGCTGTCATGTTAAAATTTTTCCCAATAAATTTGCTGAAATTATGCCATACCCCTCTGCGTAACTGGCTAACACCAATAAGTCAAGGGTCTTTACATTAACTATCCACAATCATGTGGAGAAGGTATAAAGTGCTACAAATCAGAAACAAAACTTGCAGAGGGATGGGGGCATGTGGTGGGTGATCTCAGGCAGAACAGTAATGAGGAGGGCGAGGACCATTTTTTTGTGGGTTCTGGAAAATAAAGACTAAAATTTCAGTGACATTTTTGTGCGATCTCAGACAATTGCTTTGAGGATAATTCAGTCTCTGGACGTCCGGCGCAAATTACAAGTACCTAATGCAGGTCCCTTAATTTGTTCTTTAAAATGGTCTCATATTCCTATGCGTTTTTAATGTGAGGCTTCAGAAGGATTTGGCTACCTAACTGGTACAGTTGCATTACTGTTTCGAGAAAGGATTTTTCTCTTTATGAGTGTCAACTACCTGCTCGCAAGTCCCATTGTTGCTCCTTGTAGCGAGGGTTAAATGAGATGGAAGTCCTATACAAGCTAAATGGGCTGAAAACAAATCAGGTGTACAGGACATATCCAAGTAATGAAGTGCAATAATAGGTCATTTGTATTTTATGGTTGCCATTAAGCCAACTTGACTGCGAGCACTGGCCTTCATCGCTTCTCCTTTATACTTCTTCCCCAGCAATTACACCACCAATAATGTTCTTAAAAGAAAAATCTGAAGCTACAGGCTTGAGATGTACAGTCCAGAAACAACAAAAAAAATGGCCAGAATGACAAAGCAAGCAGCCATTCCAGCTACTTTAGGATATGCCGGAATACAATCCCAAAATGTGACTCTGGTTGAATTCTAGGTTTGATATTTTTGGAATGTACTTAACACAGCTAGAACTCTGGTAACATCTTTCAAACAGAAATCTGTTCAATGTATGTTATTCTGTTAAGCCTTTTTCTATATCTATATAGATACAGGCATAAATAGGTATAGGCATAGATAGAGATATACACGGAAACTACAGAAACCATGCAGCTTGAAAGGCTTCTGCCTGTCTGCATGATATTGTTCTGAACAACAGGAAGAATAATATATAAATCACTTTGCCCAACTCATTTCTTAGTGTGAATGTGTGCACCTGGGCTACAACATTCAGGAAGATCCCAGCTAGGTTGGATAATCAACTTCACTTTACTTGGGATATGGTCACGCCAGTGAAAAAGCCATTCTAATTTCCCACATAACAGACTGTCATCTCTGTGCAGATTAATGAGCAGCACTGCTGTAAACATCAGCTCTCACAGTTAGTGACTGAGAAACGGTATTTGTGGTTAACAAGCCGTGAAGAGGGCAAGGGAGATTCCCTTCACTCTTCATTGTTGACTAAAGGATGCTTATGGTATGCATTTTTCCTGCACATCAACAAAACAAGAATGAAAACTTATTAAACTGTTTGGGACTCTTCACAAGTAGCACAACCAAAACGCATTGAACAATAAGAGCAACTGAAAGAAAGCAACTTCTTAATGTTCTGAGGATCAGTGTTCTTTCAGAGTTGGAAGTAAACATGGAGAGTTTGACTTAAACAACTCTCTGCCATTAAATTCCAAACTCTTCAGTGCTGTTGTAAAAGCTGTTTGGTATTTCATGTCATATCAGCAAAATCGCTTCATTCAGGAAGAGAGGAGATTCACTGGAGGGTAGAGCTTTTCCTACTTATAATTAAAAAAAACTTAGTAAGAATTCGAAGTCCAAATAAAATTTTCTGAATTTATTTTTCCAGTCTCCTTGTGTATTGTCTGCAATTTAAAGATTGTTTTTACAGTACTAACTGATAAAACAATTCACAATGTAAGCATGATGACGGCCTTCTTGGGAGGAACTTAAAAGAATTTTTAATCTTCATAAAATGTAGAATAAATCAATAGGTCACACGGACTAGTCATAGAAATAATATCTAGAAGCAAAATTAGGGAACACATGCCATATCTCAAGCTGGAAATAAGTAACAGGTGTTATCTATCAAGTATTGGTCATTCTTCGATTTGATAGGTGATCAAATTCACCAAGGTCTTTTCTTGGATTAGAATTCTTTATCTTCCTTGTTTAGTTTCACCACCCACCACCCACAACCCCCCCCCAACCCCCTAGCACACAGAGAGAAGTGAGTGATGTTTTCAGTTTGACAGCTCTGGATGTTTCTGGATGCCAGTCAACAAATGTACCATATCTAAGCTGTTGTTTCTTAGCAAACTCAATAAGCTTTCTAACCATTGCTTACAAATGCTCATCATGCCCCCATCAGGTAACTGTGATCACAAATCCCCAAAAATCAACAGCCATTAACAGACAACATGTATCCATCAGAGATAAGAGATAATGAAGGGTGATGAAGGGTTTAGGCCCGAAACGTCAAGTTTTCCTGCTCCTATGATGCTTCTTGACCTGCTGTGTTCATCCAGCCCCATGCTTGTTATCATGTATCCATCATGTCTATTTGTGTCCTCATTCTCTGCATCATCTTCTACTTGTCTCAGTTGTTCTCTTCTCAGCCCTTTCCTTTACACTGTTTGCCAGAATTCATTCTTTGAGCTTTGCTGCTGCACACTTCTTGACAAAATATGTTTACTGCATGCTTTCTCTTGACTGGGCAGCTGGCATTTTTTTTCCAGTGCCAAGTTACCACATCTGACATGCTCTCAGATTTCTGCTGCTTATATTTAAATGGGCCTGAATTCCGCTGTGCCACTCAATTAACTTCAAGCTGATGGCAAAGTTTCATGCTGAGAAATTGTCCACCTACTGCAACAGCTATTTTCAAAGTGTCACTCAACACTAAGTCACATCTTCTTTTCAACAGCATATGCCTCAACTCATCTGACATGCAATGTTGGATCACTCCATCCATTATCTGGTTAGTCAGATCACTCACAATAATATTGAATCCATATGATGTCATATGACATAAAACATAAAAATAGGTGCAGAAATAGATCATTTGGCCTCTCGTGACTGCTCTGCCATTCAGATAAGATCACGGATTTTGTTTCAAATTCCACATTCTCCTCTCCCCCCAACAACCCTCAATTCCCCTGCCTACCAACAATCTACCTTTGCCTTAAAAATATTCAATGACCCCCCACCTCCACTGCCTTCTGAAGCAGAGAGTTCAAAAGTCACATAACTCAGAAGGAAAATATTTTTCCACACGTCTGTCCTGAAATCTTAATCTTGAATAGTATTCCCTAGTTCTGGACTAACCTACAAGAGGAAACATTCTTTCCTCGCCCACCTTTGTCAATATCATCTAAGACATTGGGCAGCATGGTGGCTCAGTGGTTAGCACTGCTCCCTCAGTGCCAGCGACCCAGGTTCGATTCCACCCTCAGGCGAATGTCTGTGTGGAGTTTGCACATTCTCCCAGTGTCTGTGTGGGTTTCCTCTGGGTGCTCTGGTTTCCTCCGACAGTCCAAAGATGTGCAGGCTAGGTGGATTGGCAATGCTAAATTGCCCATAGTGCCCAGGGATGTTTAGGTGAGGTGGGTTAGACATGGGGAAATACAGGGGTAGCGAAATGGGTCTGGGTGGGACGCTCTTTGGAGGGGGTGGTGTGGATTTGTTGGGCTGATGGCCTGTTTCCATACTGTAGGGATTCTATGATCTATGATATTCTATACATTAACTAGTGAGAGGACGTGTGTTAAAGTTCTAGTGGAAACAAGCCCAGCCTCTCCAACCTATCGCTAAAGGCAAGCCACTCATTCCAGATATCAATCTTCAACTCATGTGCATCCTTCTTTCAAATAATGAGGCCAAAACTGCCCACAGCATTCAAGTTTCCATCTCACCAATGCTCTGTATAACTGAAGAATAAAATCCTTACTTTTATGTTCAACTCCTCGCATAAAAAAAAGGATAACAGCCCATTAGCTTTCTTCATTATGTGCTGTACCTGCATAACATTTTGCGACTCATGCACTCAAATACCTAAATCCCTCTGTACCTCAGAATTCCATACTCGTTCCTCATTTAAATAATGGTCAGCTTTATCATTCTGCCATTTTCACATTTTCCTTCATTATACTCCATTTTTGCCCACTCACTCAAACTACCTATAGTTTTTTTCTTAAGTTCATTCACGGCATGCTGGTGCGTACAACTTCCTTCATCTTCTTCACAACGTACTTCTCTACCTATCTTTGTGCCACGTGTAAATATAGCTCCATGCCTGTGATTGACCCCGTCTAAGTTGTTAATGTAAATTGAAAAATGCTGAGGCTCCAACACAAACTCCACTCGTCACATCCTGCCAATGAGACAAAGATCCATTTATGCATACTGTTTTCTGTTAAGCCAGCTAATCTTCTATCTAGAGAACTGCCATGCAGGAGTAAGAGATAACACAGTGTGGAGCTGGAGGAACACAACAGGCTAGGCAGCATCAGAGCAGTAGGAAACTTGAAGGAAATTTCTGATGAAGGGTCCCGACCCAAAACGTCAACTTTCCTACTCCGCTGATGCTGCCAGGCCTGCAGTGTTCCTCCAGCTCCACACTGTGTTATATCTAATCTTCTATCCATCCTATTGTTACCCTCGGGCTTTTATTTTCGTGTAAAATAGCTTTTGATATAACACCTTAATGAATGCCTTCTGGAAATCCTGGCTCAGTATGTCTATAGGCTATCCGCTATCCACAGCTTGTGTTATTCCTTCAAAAATCTCCAATAAATGGTTAAAAACGATTTCCTTTTGACGAAGGCATGCTGACTCTTACCAATAACCTTGAGATTTTCTAAGTGTATGACTGTATTTTCTTTAATGGTTAATTCTAAAACCTTCCCTGTGACATGTCAAACTAACTAGCCTATAAGTCTAGACCCTTTCTGAAGGGTCTAGACCCAAAACGTCAGCTTTCCTGCTTGGCCTGCTGTGATTATCCAGCTCTACATCTTGTTAGATCAGATTCTCCAGCATCGGCAGTTCCTACTATCTCTCTAGCCCATAAGTTTCTTGTTTTACATCTCCTTGCTTTCTTGATTGATGGCATTATATTTCATACTTTCCAGTCTGTCCTGAATCTTTTGAATTTTGGACATTTAGTACTAACACATCTGCTACCTCATTTGCTAGCACTTTTGAGAACCTAGGTGGACATCCATCTGGACTCAGTCTTGAGTCTGCAGCTCCGCTTATTTGCTCAGTACCATCTCTCTCATGATTGTAATAATCACTAAATTCCCCTCTCCCTTCCACCTCCTGATTTACAGTTATTGCAGGATTATTTTTTAAATTAATTTGCCATTTCCTCATTATTTACAAATTAACTCCCGATTCTCAATCTCTCTCAAGGCCCAACGTTCATTTTACTAATAATTTCCAGCTGTAAATACCTATAGAAACACTTGCCATCCATTTTTACATTCCTAGATAGCCTCGCGTCACATTACACAAGTGTCATATAATCTGCTCTCTGGTCAGCTCCAAAACATGCTACTCTAAGAAACTACCCCAAAAGGATTTGGTGAATTCCTCATCTGGCCTTATTATTGCCAATCTGATTTTTCCAGCATATGTGTAGATTAAAATCACCCATGAGTATTGTCATTCCTTTTTCACAATCACACAAAAGTTTCTTCTTGTATACTTTATCCCATATTGTGGCTACTATAGACTATTCTCAGTAGTTACTGCTTTCCCTTACTAGTCCTCATCTCCACCCAATCTCAATTCTGCACCTTGATCTCCGGAACCAAGGTCATCTCCAACTATTGCACAAATCCATCCTTGATTAACAGTCCTACCCATCCACCTGTTACTTGGCTACACCTGCTTCAATAGATCACAAGCTGAGCAAGTGTTTTCCCTTCCTTCTGTCTCATCTGATGGAAGACATGCCTTTGTAACATGGCATTTGCTAACAACCTCCAACCATGGTTCGCCAAACATTTCACTGCATGCTTGTAATCCACCTTTCCCACCAAAGTACTTGTATTGAATGGCAATGACCTGTTACTATGTTCTCTGCGCCATTGTCACCGCATGCAAAACCAGATCATTACGTCAACGTAACTTTGAACTTCTCCAGCCACACGTTCCATTTCACACTGAGTACTGGCAGCACCAAATGAATCAAACAGGTCAATTCCCTAGAGCGAAGGCATATCAGCTCCAGAAAATACCATGAAACAATCCTAAATACCTCTGCATTTACCACTTTTTTTTTCCGCCCGCCTCGTTTCCAATGTCAAATCTCAGGCTGACAGAACATACTTGAAGTCACAAATTTAACAACGAAGAGGAGAACTTTAATAGAGGCTGCTTCTTACTGCTGCACTTGTGCTACCTCTTTCCCATGTGTACCCGGTATACATTCAGTTTCGCATTAGCCATCACCATAGCAATCTATTCCATCGAGTAGAATCAAAAGTTTGAAGGTGTAGTGGTTGTAATGAGGTCAGCCACGTGGACTACATAGAATGTGAGATCCCTGATTGAACCAGATTAACAGGCCCCATCAGGCAGCACAGGCTGACAGATATAAACAGGTGTATCAGAGGTTCTCTTCACTCAGAGCTGACTTTGAGAGAGCTGGATCAGCGTCAAAAGGAGTTTGACATGTTAATTGAGGGTGACTTGGTGACAGGATACGGTCCTCTGTGGAGCTATTTCAGTGGTGACGACTGAAAAGCATGTTCCCGACCAAATTCACTTGTACCAGCCATCTTTGAGTACTTTTGGCACCATGCTACACATTGGGACACTTGGACTCATTTGATCCTGCTGTCGAAGACTGGTACAAGTATGTGAAAAGAAGGTTTTTTTTTCGCCCAGACAATGACGTTGGGTAGACGAAAAGCAATAACAAATTCTTCTGACAACTTGGGGATTCACAACTTCTTCACTTATTAGGAGCCTAACTTTCCCGGATGTATCAGGCTTTCAAGAGCTGATTGATTCCTTAACTGAATACCTCCTCTATTTCTGAGACGTTGTAGGTTTCTCTTGGCAATCGAAAAACAGGGGAACCTGTATCCAGATTTCTTTACTAGGTTAAGATGACTGGCAGAAGGCTGTGACTTTGGTTTAACCCTAATGAGATGCTGAGAGACAATTTGCTATGTGGGATTAATGATGTAACCAGGCAAAAGCACCCACTAGCTGAAGCCCTGGACTTCAAACAGGCACGACAACCGGATTTATCATTGGAAAATACAGCAAGTGGAGCATGAGAGTTGCAGAATATTCTGATGGAAGTGGACGCCCTCACCGGTCTGACCGAGCTTGGGGCACACCACTTGAGTGAGGGTAATTGCATAGCCTCCCTCAGGACAAACGCTGAGCATATCAGCCCACAGCAAAACCCCAAAACAAGCCATCGTTCTTGCTGCTGGTATGTGGACTCAAGACAGAAGAGTCTCTCTAGACATAAACTGAGTAAAAGAACTCCAGAAGAGTGCACACCCTGGCGAGTCCACCTACATCTGATTTGGAACAGTTAGACTGCTCAGCAACATCCAAATCTGAACCAAGCAAAATAAACATCTGGTTAAATATTCACCCAGTTCTAACGGAGGTTGATACCAGTGCAGCCGTTTCAGTGATCGCAGAATTGGTCATTAACAAAATTCGCCCTGGACTCCAACTCTTAAGTTCATGCAAGATCTCAGTTAGACTGAGAACCTATATGGGGGAAACTTTATAGATCACGACTGTGATTCCCAGGCTCTTATGAGAAGCAGCTGCTTCAGTTACCACTGAGTGCAGTAAAAAGTTTGAGCCCAAGCTTGATGGGACAAAATTGGTTGAGACGGATTCACTCTGATTGGTTCAACACTTTTCAATTAGAAAATGGCTACCTGAGCAAAGTCCTGATTAAATACCTGGAAGGACTATCAAAGGAGTCTGTCAAAAATAAAACAACTGGTGGTGATGATGGAGCAAACAAAAGGGCCATTACAACCAGAATTGAAACCTTTTTGGACCCAGAAAGGGCAGATCATGTTAGGGGATAGCACATTATTATGGGGAACAAGAGCGATTGTCCCGAGCAAATGTTGCTGCCAAATACTGACTGAACTCCATCAGAGTCATCCAGGGGGTTCCAAAAATGAAGGTGCTGGTGAGAAGTTGTGTCTGGTGGTCAGGATTGGATGCAGACATAGCCACATTGGTGGAGCAGTGCCCAGGGTGCCAACAACGACAAAAATTACAACCAGCAGCACACTCCCCACACCCCCACCACATTTGTGGAAATTGCCAGCTAAAGCCTGGACTCAGCTACACAGCGACTACATAGGTCCTTTCATGGGCTCAATCTTCTTAGTCATCGGGGACGCCCACTCAAAGTAGCTAGACATGCAACGAGTTCATTCGTCAAACACGGGGATGACGATACAAAAACTGTGCATACCTTTTGCTATACACAGATCCATGGAAATGTTGGTCACAGATAACGGACTATTGTTTACCAGTGGGGAAGTTGAGTTTTCCCTATAGTCGAATGGCATTCGGCATGTAAGGGCATCTCTATACCATCCGTCATCCAACGGTCTGACAGAAACAGCAGTCCAAACTTTGAAAGCAGGCTTAAAGAAATGGTCTACAGCTTCACTCGATACCAAATTGTCCTGGTTCCTATTTGATTATAGGACCACCCCTCATGCAACCACACGGATAGCTCCAGCAGAGTTGCTAATGGGGAGAAGACACCGCATCAGGTTATATGGGAACGGTAAAACAGCATCAGAAACAGCAACGCTGGACACAAGACTCCGCTAAGCGGGAAAGACAGTTTACTTAATAGAACAAAGTTTGATGCAGGAACCACGGGAATGGCCCGGCATGGGTAAGAGGTGTGGTTGATGCAAGATCAAGTCCAGCGATACACAAAATTCAGGTAGGTGCAACAGTCCTGAACAGGCACATCGACCATACGAAAGCTGCAAACTCTCAAACAGTTTGGGAGCAAAATGTGCCCAGCTCTTCAAAACCTTTCTGACTGTTCAGAACCCTTGGATTCTCCCTCTCAATCAAACATTGAAGATACCTCTGAATCGGAGATGGTACCACCTCAACACCTTTGCCACCTGAGGAAATGAATGAGTTTCTTCTGGTTCGCTCTGGGCGCAAGAGGCGAGCTATTATCCATTACATGCTGCCTGTATCAGAGGCAAAGTTGGAGGAACTTGACCCAGTGCTAAAACTCCCCAGCAGGTGCTACAAAACAAAGAACCAGCCTACGTCCTCAGACTCAGAAGGGGAAGAATGTAGTGATTGTGACAAGGTCGACCGGTGGACTATTTCTGCTATTCGTTGAGGTAATCTTTGGGGCCTACCTCCTTGCCTTGTCCCATAGCAATATCATGGCATATACCATGATAATCAATCCATTTCTGACTGAAGAACAGGGGTAAAAAAGCCTGTACCGGTCACCAACTGCAGCTGCTGAGTGTATAATTCCTTAGCTGTAAAAAGATGAAGCCTTTGAATTCACCTCCTACTTGAACACAGGAATCTACCACAACTCAAGAGGATACCATAGAATCCCTTCAGTATGGAAGCAGACAATTTGGCCCATCAGGTCTACACTGATCCTCCAAAGAGCATCCCACCTAGACCCACTCCCTACGTTTATCCCCCTAACCTACACATCCTTGGACAGTGCAGGAAATTTAGCATGGCCAATCCACCTCACACATCTTTGGACAATAGGAGGAAACTGCAGGAAACCCACGCAAACGGGAGGGGAATGTGCAAACTCCACACAGACAGGCGCCCAAGGGTGGAATTGAACCCAGGAACCCAGCACTGTGAGGCAGCAGTGCTAACCACTGAGCCACCATGCCATCCTATTGGGGTGTAGGACAAAGATCTGGAAAACTAATTCAACTGGAAATAATTACATCAGAGTAATAGGGCACTGGTAAAATAATTTAGGACTGCAATGTGGAAGATCTTCACAGTAAGGGGACAAGAGTGTTTCCATGTCACTGCTATGAGGATTTAGAGATGGTTTTGAGCTCCTGGAATAAAGTAAAATCAGTTTAGATAAATAAAATACCAGCGTAATGTCCAGCAGAGCCAGATAGTGAAGGATTTTGGGCATTCACCGAAACAAGTAAGAGACAGGATGTCTCAAATTCTCATTTGTTATGACGGGTTCCTTTCCGATGGCCATTGCAGAATGGTTTCCTAAGGCTAGGTCAGACCAGGGAGCAGAATTTTCCAGGCCCCTGTGGAGCATTTGGGAGAGTGGGCAGGCAGGGCAACTTAAAAAATCAGGCATGGGCCAGATATTCAGTTCCAGTACAGAGAAAAAACAAATGCTGCAATCCAAGGTAGACACTCAGCAAGCCAGGCAGAGGAAAGGAGGTCAAAGAGCTGAAGGGCTGAAGAGGTCACAGCAGAATGGCAGTGAGAAAAGGACTCGCTGAGTTCATGTCTAAGGGAGGCAGAGAACTTCTTCAGAGTGGGCATCTGAAACTTGGTTAGAGCCAAAAATACTGCAGATACTGGAATCCAAGGGAGACAAACAGGAGGCTGGAAGAACACAGCAAGCCAGGTATCTTCCAGATGCTGCGTGGCTTGCTGTGTTCTTCCAGCCTCCTGTTTGTCTACGAGTTCCAGTACAGCAGGTAAGTTGGGCAGGGCCAAACATTCAGTTCCAGTACAGTAGGTTAAACCTTTGCTACTGAATTCTCAGAACTTTTCAGGTGACCATGTTTCCCAACCTTCATCACTGGGGATGTTTTGCATTCAACAACATGTCTTGAATATTCATTAACACCCTAACCTATGAAAGTGCATTCATGGGCTCTGTCTGGTTAGCCAAAAAACTAGTGACACATGTTCACAAACCCAATCTGATGGGGTTACATTCTTCCACCAAGCTGCGGTGAATACAAACTTCTGTGGTTACCAGCTCCTTCATAATCATGATGCTTGTTTTGGCAAACAAATACTTACCATGCGAGGGGGTGATGCCTCTCATCACTGATTAGCTCATGAGAATTCTAAGTCATGCGGAATCTGTTATGCTCGCTGCTGTTAAACAATTACTGCAGGAGGGGCAAAACTTGACTGGCCAACACACATACCCAAGTGAAACAGCCACACTGGCAGATGCCAACTAAGCTGACCAAGGAGAAAAGTGGGTCTGAACTCAAAAGGTCATCTTCTATGGTTGTCCTTGTCACATGGAAACATTTGGTGAAAAGCTCACAGATGCCTATGTTCTCCTGTTTATGTTGAAAGGTCAGTGAGCTGATGGTGTGTGAGCTACTGGGTGCTGTAGCTGCAATGAAGTGACAGACATTGATCGCACTTGAACCATCTGACCAAGATGCCCGGTACCTAGTCTCCTATGTGACAGTCCATTGCAGTGCCAACCTTACAACATGAATTCACACTCATAGCATGATTTGAGCAGATAGCGATACATACCCAGGCGGGGTGTAGCAGGTCATTCATCCACTTGCAGGTCTGGAACCAGGCTCTTGTAACCAGCCACAGGTACTGAAGCTCTGCAGTCACTTCTGTCCAGGCTGCCTGCAGTGTGGATGAACTCATTTTCATCCTTTCCTGGACAACTTTCAGGAGAATCTCAGGTAGGAATCGTTAAAGCGTGGCACCGTTTTTGTCTGGCCTTTAATGTTTCCAGGATGTGGATAGGCTGATGAGCAGAAGTTAAACAATGCTCCTGGGTTACAGATAGCAAAGTGTTGTCGACATGCTTTTTAAGTTAAAGCACCCCAATGTTTAAGCCCAGGAAGTCCAGTAAGGGGCAGAAATCTGCCCATAAAATGAAGTGTTATGGTTGCTTGTGAATATGTAATCAGCTGAGAAGAACATAATTGCTTGAATAAACCATCAGGTGTTTTGCTTGGGGTGGTGGTGGGGGAGAGAGAGAGACAGAGAGAGAGAGACTCCCTCCAGCCATGAGGCCCAGCTCCCTAAACAGTCAAAAACAAATAAGATTCTGCCCATGGATTTCAATAAAGGAAATACTCAGCAAGTCTGGCAGCATTACAAGATGATCAGAGGATTAGATAGGGTGGACAGTGAGAGCCTTTTTCCTCAGATGGTGACAGCTAGCATGAGGGGATATAGCTTTAAATTGAGGGGTGATAGATATAGGACAGATGTCAGAGGTAGCTTCTTTACTCAGTAGTCAGGGCATGGAATGCCTTGCCTGCAGCAGCTGTAGACTCGCCAACTTTAAGGGCACTTAAATGGTTGTTGGATAAACATATGGATGATAATGGAATAGTGTAGGTTAGATGGGCTTCAGGATTGGTTTCACAGGTCGGCGCAACATTGAGGGCCGAAGGGCCTGTACTGCGCTGTAGTGTTCTATGTTCTATGTTCTATCGCTGGAGCTACTCCCAGCTCTGATGACAGATCATTGAGTTGAAACATTAACTCTGGTTCTCTCTCCACAGATGCGTTTACTGTTTTTATTTCAGACTTTCAGCATGCACAGTTTACTGCTTTCCAATCAGAAGCTGAGAGATAGTGTAACGGGAGTGGGTGATGGTGAAGGAGCCCGTCTGGTAAGGCTTTTGTACCAGGGAACCCAAATAGCAGACAGAGACCCTCAGAAGGGTCACCGGACCCAAAACGTTAACTGTTTTCTTCTTCACAGATGCCGCCATACCTACTGAGCTTTTCCAGCAATTTTGTTTTTGCTCCTGATTTACACCATCCGCAGTTCTTTCGGTTTTTATTAACCCAATTAGCAGATACTGAGTATGAGACTGCACTCTCCTCTCTAGCAGAAATGTGACTCATTACCACACCAGTGTAACAGTATTTTTTAAAAGTTAAAATACTGTCGCTTGTAGCAAGGTTGCTAAAGTGATATTAATGCAGTCAGAGCAGTATGACAGTTTCAATGCACCTTAGACAGATGCTTGGAATGAGGTGGTGTTACAGTGATCATTACAGTCTATGTGAGGTAAGAATGTGAAAATTACAACACCTTTTCTTCACAGATTTCAATTTGCCAAAATAATATTTCACTGGGAGCATAAAGTGACCTGGTTAACAACAACATGCTCTTCCACTGCCTCGTGAAAGAGGATGATTTTTGCCAGTTAGTTCAATTCTTCGATATTCTCTCCCCCAGAATGCTTTTCATTTTACACGAGGCTACCAATCAAGTCACACCAAATCTCTCATGGCAGTGTATTATCGATAAACAAGGTTAGAGGGAATTTCCCAATTATCAAAGTAAAGAAAACTATTTTAAGGAAGAAATGTCAGTGTAAAATTCCTCCATAATACAACAACAGTTAAAATCAGGAGGTCAGTGAACCTGTAGCAACTGCTTCTGTGAATGCTCCAGCTTTTAATCTTAATTACATAGTCTCTAAGACAAAGGTAAAGCTGTACTGTAGAAATTTTCTAAGCAACCTGTTTGGAGATTTCATGACACACCTGAAGCCAGCGCGATTTGAACCTAGGTTTACAGTACAGTGCCAGAGGACCGCTGACTGCTCTCCCATTAGAGTGGAGCAACTGGTGCTGAGTCTAACCCATGAGTCACACCACCTCAGGGAACAGGCAAGATTAAGAATGACAGACCTTCATGGTAACCTCAGCCGGTACAGGTCCTGAATGTGTATTGTTGGTGTCACTCTGCATCACAAACCACGTTTACAGCCATGGGAGAACCAACCCTTGCTGTCGAGACTTTACATGCAAATGTAGTGATAGATTTCCTTGCAGTGAGGCTTCATTAATGATTTTAAAAACCATTTTGCTAATACTATTCAAAAAGACAGTTCTCATTTAAAATGACCTTGGACTGAATTTGATAAGCAATTGCTCAATTTTAGGTGATAAGTGACGTAACAATTATTCCTTATGTGTAGTGGCAGTGTTCTTTAAAACTAAGCATTGTCCAACAACATCATGTATAAAAACAAATGACATGGTAACTGGCATTGTACCCACAAGTGTGCTTTTGCTTTCACTTTGTCTTTACTAAAGATAGCATTTAACAGAATGTTTGTGGCACAGCTCACCTGTTGTCCATAAACCTGTCATCGGTCCCAAAAGGAGCTGGAGTTAGTACAATCGTTAGAGCGACCTGTTGTAGTAACCTGCGCTTCACTGAAAACACCCCTTTTAATCAGTGAACATCCCTTGTTCCTTGTAATGCTGCATTTGATTTTAACAGCATTTTCCTTGAGAATGCTGTACAATGGTTCTCCTTGTGTCTACATGTACCAGATCTAACAGTCAATCACTCTGTCGCTCTGTGCCTTCCTTCTCTATAAATCTCCGTCAACCCAGTGTGTGAGCTCAACTTACTTTTGCGTCAATGATTTCTAAGCAGGTTCTTGAAGGTCAGTCTAACAATTTTCTTTCGAATAGAGATGTTACTTAGTTACTGTAAATGGCAGATCGAGGGGTAACATTCTTTCAGTCAATCATTCACTTTAGGCTGCAGTCTTTCAGCTAGTCAGCAACTGTGCATGCACACAGCTTGGTGGACTTTATCACCTCAGGGTGATGAGCTAATGAAAAGGCTTTGCCAGAGGCTGTGGATCTTCAATTAATGTGTGATAGGTCTAATCTTTGAATGTCAGAATTATCTCCCATTAGAAAATGGGTTCACATGAACTTGCTGATGGTTTTAGAACCACCTGAACACAAGAACCCTAAAAATGTCTTGAGGACTTGAGCATTCCTGGGGTCTCCCACTGTAAGAATTTAGGGAGTTTCTCCACACCTTACTGAAACCAACAGAAACTCAGAGCAGCAGCTTATTTTCTGCACCAGTCTCTTCAAACTGGAGGAATTCCAGTGGAACTTTGGGCTCTTGTTTACGGGCATAAAAAGAAGGAATCCTTTTGTGTCGAAAAAAAAACAAACACAAGAAATAGGAACAGGAGCAATCTTCCCTCTACATTGCATGCATGAACAGTGGCAATCGGTGTCAGCATTGACTTCTGATTCCGGGCCCTGGAATCCCGTGCAGCCAGTAAGAAAATTAGAGGGAATATTGACCAGGAAAGGACCATTCAGCCCATCAAACCTGCTCCACCATTCAACATTATGGCTGATCCTCTACCTCAACATTTTCTGCTCACTCCCTCCCCATACCCCTCAACACATTTACTGTCTGGAAATCTATTTTGTAAACACATTCGGTGACCTAGCTTCCACTACCAATTTGGTTGAAAATACCACAGGTTCAACACCCTCTGAGGGTAGAAGTGTTTCCTCATCTCAGTCATAAATAACAGATCCAATATTCTGACTGTGACCCTTTGTTCGAGAGACCCCTGACAGAGGAAGCATCATTCTACATCTAGTCTGTGCAGCCCCTGTCAGAACTTTATACGTTTCATTCTTCTAGACTCCAATGAATACAGGCTCATCGACCTAATCTCTCCTCCTACGACAACGTTGCCATCCCAGGATGGAGTTTGGTAAATCTTCACTGCACTCCCTCAATGGCAATTATATCTTTTATGTAAGGAGACCAGAACTGCACACAGACTTCAAGTAATGCTTGCCTTAGCATTGGAGCTCTTGTGATGGGTCTGATTTTACATGAGAGCCTGAAATTTGCCCAGGTCCAAAATCAGAAACAGAGATCTCACTGTTACTTTTCCAATCCGTGCAACACTGGACTGATCCATCCATGGTGACCTGTATATGTATGAGATTCACATGACTTTAATGTTAACTGTAGGTATGACAAGAATAATGTTCAACATTTGCTTCCTGTTATTTGCCAACCTGCCAGCATTCTGTGTACAGTCAAATGAAACATTATCACCAATATTTGATACAACGTTGTGTGAAGGAAGTTTGAAGCTGTCTGGAAAGTCCTGGGTTGTGCTTGTGACATTGCTGGTTTGGCCAAGTCCGTTGTCTCATGCCTGGGTGGGTGTGCAGAAGGATGGTGGTGGTAGTATGGTGAATCCACTACAGAACTTTGTAGCTGATGCACATGGTACCTGCAACTTCCCTTCATTTGCCGTTTTAAGCCCTTTATATAGAAGGCAGTAAATGAAAAATCTGATTGGAGCTGAATTTTGTTTGCTCAAATAGTGAGACTGATTCCTTCATCAGTGGTTAACCACTGATAGTATAAAAAGGGACATAATGTCCAATTTGTCCCACTGCAACAAGGAGGAACCTGACTTCTATCATTTGCAACACTACCTGTTGATGATCCTACATTCTGTGCCGGCACACCTCTCATTTATAGTTTCGCTGTCAGCCATACTCTCAAACGCGCCCACCAGTATATTTCATGAAACCAATGCTTTCAAATTTAATAAATTAATTAAATCACCATATCACTGCTATGACACTTTTTTTTTTAAATGTAGTGCCAGCAACACAATCTGTTTTCTGGTTTTCCTTCACAACTCTTCTCCCTCCAGATTATTTTCCACAGTTACACCAAATGGATGCTGCCATTTTGCGGTTTATCAGTTAAGAGAAAAAAAAGGAGAAAAGTTCTCATCTTCTCATAACTCACATTAAGTCCTGGTTTAAGGATCCTAGATAAAAGATAAATCAAACCATTGTAACATCTCTTATACTATTTATCTGTTCGTGAATTCGAACAAGCAGCTTTTACCTTTGATCTAGTATCAACCACACATAGTTAAAAACAAAAAATTGCAAATCTTAGATGGAAGCTCCTGATTTGAGTTCTCCCATTGTAGCTCAAAACCAGGACGACACTGAAATTATTTCAACACCAGGCAGAAATATAGTTTGGTGCAAGTCTATCAAAAAAGAAAGCAGCAGGTCTGGGGCACCACACACAGAAAACAACTCTCAACAGTGATCTGAGGTCATCAGCTACATTCCTGATTTAAACAAAACAGCACGAGGAGATGCATGTAACTTTGTACTGTTATGATCACTGTGGAAAACTGTCTCAAAAAGATACATAAAACGCAGATACAATATAATCTCTCTCTATTCTTTGCTTCTATTGCTGTCTTGCAGGTGCTGTCTCACTGAGGGATGCTATTTTTGGATACTCCATTAATCAATTAAATGCCTACAAACATGTAAATCTGCTTCCAGTCGTCCAAGCGTCATACAGTCTGTCAAATAAAAACATTATGACTAACAATGACTCCACAATTTCTAAAGCAAAGAGCAAACTGATATGATTTATAGGATTATAAATTGAAGTTTTAAGTGTTGTACATTTGAACATAAATTATACATCACTTACATCTTCCAAAAACATTAAAAGTAGTGATTAGTGGCAGTTTTACGCTGCATGCGAACGTTCCCAGTTCAGTGAATGGAACAAGGAAATCGAGCACAGGGTAAAATTGCCTGTCGATTCATTAATGCCCATTTTGCAACTTCACTGAGGACCAATATTCACCTCTATTTATGAGGGTCCAGATCTGACAGAACTAATGAACAGAGATGACAGAGATTAACAAAAAAACCAAAAAATTATCAAAGCGTCCTGGACATCATATTTAAGATCCTCAAATAGAAAGCATTGATGGTTGGTAAATGTAATCTCTGCCTATTATATAAAACTGTTGTGTAACGCATACAGCTGGCATACTTTAGGGAGTTGCCAAGAGAGTGGTACACAGTCATAAAGGAATGACTCTGAAAGTTCTCAACATTAGGAATGAGTAACGAAGACACTTGTATCCCACGATTGAGTAAAACATCACTCCACTGGAAATTGGTGTTGCATTTTCCTGTGTATCCCTTTCATTGAGTGGGATTTTTAAGATGTACCTCATGTTAAGAAAAGGTTGGTTAAACTCTTTCTAAACTCTTCACAATGTAGTTGCTGCTAAACCCTTCATTATGCTGTGCCTACAGTATCAAGAGAGGAGTAGCCAGGAAAATTATTCATAAATGCAAGATTACAGAACCTGGTAGCAGTCCTTAATATCTTTAAGTACAATTTGAAATACTTAACTCAAGTTAGCAAAACTACATTGTCAATTTTGGGAGGAGAGGGTCGGAAATTGTGTCACACTGGTACCACGTGAGCCTGATTTGTATATATTTGAAGGTTTCAAACTGCTTCAGAATGGACATCAATGACAGAAATCCTAAAATCAGCACCCTCTGCCTCCTAGTAAATTAGGTAGGCTCAGAACTCCTTAGTGTGTCAACAATAATTCCCACTCCATTTTTAATCAAGCCTACTCCATTTCCAAACAAACTGAAGGGAACAAAATTGGACAAATTCATCTGACCCTTTCTGTGGGACTTTATACATGAGGAAAGTTCTTATGTCTGTCTTTATCCCTATTTCTGTACTTCACTAATGACTAGTTCAATTTTCAAATCCTTTTTCTTCTTTCTTTCCAAGTGATACATCATGACCGATCTGACATTAGCTCAGAGAAGAAATTCCTTCCATTCTCCAACTTAAATGGGAGACTCCTTATTTTGAAACTGTATCCCATTGTTTCCTATTTCCCCACGTGGGGATCATCCTCTTAGAATCTACCCTGTCAACTCCCTCAGAATCTCATATGTTTCAATAAGATCTCCTTTTCTTCTTCTAAGTGATAATGAATATAGGTCAAAACTATTTAATTTTTCAACATTAGGCAAACCCTTTCATCCCAATAATAAGCCCGATTTAGCTTCTCCAAACTGCTTGCAATCCAGGCATGTCCACGAGACCATAAGATATAGGAGCAGAGTGAAGTCATTTGGCCCATTGAGTGTAGTCCACCACTTGACCATGGCTGATATATTTCTAAACCCCATCCTCCTGCCTTCTACCCGCCAAAACATTCCTTGATCCCTTTACTAATCAAGAACTTATCGATCTTTGTCTTAAAGACACTCAACGACTTGGCATGCACAGCCTTCTGAAGCAATGAGCTCCACAGATTCACCACCCTCTGGCTGATGAATGAAGAAATTTCTCCTCATTTCATTTCTAAAATGTCATTCCTTCATTCGGAGGCTGTGCTCTCCGATCCTAGTCTCTCCTACTAGTGGAAACATCTTCTCCACATCCACCCTACCCAGGCATCTCCGTATTCTGTAAGTTTCAATGAAATTCCCCCATCATCCTTCTAAACTCCATCAAGGCCTTAAGTCCCTAACAGCTTGTCTTATGACAAGTCCTTCATTCCTAGTATTATACTTGCGAACTTCCTCTGGCTCCCCCTCCCAGGCCAGCACATCCTTCCTTCGATAGAGCTCAAAATTGCTCACAATATTCCAAATGTAGTCTGATCACAGCCTTGTACAGCCTCAGCAGTACATCCCTGCTCTTGTATTCTAGCCCTCTTGAAATGAATGCCACCATTACATTTGCATTCCTAACTGCCAACTGATCCTGCATGTTAACCTTAAGAGAATCCTTTTGTGTTTCAGATTTCTGAAGCCTTTCACAATTTACAAAACAACTTATGCCTCTGTTCTTCCTAC
This sequence comes from Ginglymostoma cirratum, assembly GCA_024137785.1. Taxonomy (NCBI): domain Eukaryota; kingdom Metazoa; phylum Chordata; class Chondrichthyes; order Orectolobiformes; family Ginglymostomatidae; genus Ginglymostoma; species Ginglymostoma cirratum. The sequence continues at coordinate 9,580,892 of JAHRHZ010000051.1, forward strand.
CGAAGTGCATAACCTCACATTTTCCCACATTATATTCCACCTACAACTTCTTTGACCACTCTCCTAGCCTGTCCAAGTCCTTCTGCACCTTCCCTGCCTCCTCAACATGAACTGTCCTGCCACCTATCTTTGTGTCATCTGCAAACTTTGCAACAATGCCTTCAGTTCCTTCTTCTAAATCATTAATGTATAACATGAATCATTGTGGTCCCGACAGACTCCTGCAGAACTAGTCACCAGCTGCCATCCTGATAAAGATTCTTTTATCCCTACTCTTGGCCTTCAGCCAATCCTCTATTCATATGAGTACCTGAACCTAACACCATGGGTCATTACCTTGTTAAGCAGCCTCCTGCACGGAACCTTGTCAAAAGCCTTCTGGAAATCCAAATAGATCACGTCCACTGGCTCTCCTTTGTCTAGCTTGCTCTTTATTTGCTCAGAATTCTAACAGATTTGTCAGGCATGACCTCTTCTTGATGAAGCTATGCTGACACAGTTCTACTTTATCATGCACTTCTGCAATCTCATCCTTAATAATGGACTCTAAAATCTTAACAACTGAGGTCAAGCTAACTGGCTTATAATTTCCTGTCTTCTCCCTTCCTCCCTTCTTAAACAGGGGTGTTACATCAGTCAATTTTCTAGTCCTCTGGGACCCTCCCTGACTCCAGGGATTCCTTGAAAATCACCACCAATGCCTCTCCAATCTCCTCAGCTACGTCATTCAGAACTCTGGGATGCAGCCCATCTGCTCCATAGGATTTATCTGCCTTCAGATCTTTCAGCATCCCCAGCACCTTTTCCTTAGGTGCTGGCCACTACACTCACCTCTGCCCTTTGAAGTTCTGGTATGCTATTGGTATCTTCCACTGTGAAGACAAATACAAAGTGCCTATTCAGTTCCTCTGCCATTTCTTTGTTCCCCGTTGTACTTCTTCAGCCTCCTTTTCCAATGGTCCAATGTCCACTCTTGCCTTTCTGACCTTTTATATGGCTAAAAAAATTCATGCTTATTTATTTTACGGGTTAGCTTACCCTCGTATTTTATCTTCTACACCTCCCCCACCCCACCACCTTTTTTTCTGTCTCTTGTTGGTTTTTCAAGGTTTCCAAATCCCCTGCCTTCCCACTAATTTTCACCACATTGTACGCTTTTTCTTTTGCTTTTATGCTGTCCGACTTCCTTTGTCAACCAATAACTTCCTCGTCCTCCTCCTTTGTACATTTATTCGTCCTGGGGATAAACTTCTGCTGTGCCTCCCAAATTACTCCCAGAAACTCCTGCCATTGCTGCTCCACAGTCTTCCCTACCAATCAACTCTGGCCAGCTCCTCCCTCATGTCTTTGTAATTACCTTTAGACGATTGTAATACCGCCACATCGGATTCCAGAATCTCTCTCTCAAACTGCAGGGTGAATTCTAACATGTCATGGTCACTGCCCCAGAATTGCCTGCTCCCTAGTGGGCTCTACCACAAACTGCTCCAAAAACAAGTCTTAAAGACACTCCATGAATTCTTTTTCTTGAGATCTGCTACCAACCTGATTTACCCAGTCCACTTGCATATTGAAGTCTGGGTGGGATGGGGTGAACCCTTCAGCGGGTTGGTGCAGACCTGATGGGCTGAATAGCCTCTTTCCGCACTGTAGGAAGTCTATGATTCTATGAATTTTTCTCATAGATAAAATCCCATAATTGTCCCAAATAGGACGAAAGACTAGCTTTGGGAAAATAGCCAGGAGAACCAAGGTAGGTAGTGAACAAGAGTTCTCCCAGAGATGCTCCGGCACCAATACTATCAGGAGCTCAGCATAATGGATGCAATTCAGAGAAATCGCTGATCCAAGAGATCCTGCGAATATATGACAATGCTAAATTGCGACAGGCTGAGAAATATGGAGATCCACAAAATGTAAGAAATAGTAAGTATTAGAAATCAGTTTGTTGTATTTATTTTCATAGAGCCAGAAACACAAAGCTGCAGCTTGGAAAGGAAAGCAGTAACGGCGGAACAGAACATTACATTACATTTCTCTCTGCATTGGGCAATGAAAGGCTGGAACAAGCATCAAGGAAAGATGGTTGTTCCCAGAACACAGGTCCAATTTGTGTAGTGGAATGGGTAAAAAAAAAAGTTTGGTGCACTGGAAAGATGAGAATGAAATGGGCTGAAGAGCCCTTTTTATCCAACACTATGTTTGTGATCTAAAATATGATGTAAAATATTTTATTCATCAAGCCTCCTTTATAAAGTGCAAGATACTATTTTAAAATGCCTAACTTTATTCCCGAGTTCATTTCTTTAATTATGCAGGCATGCTGAATGCTGACTCATTTGATCCCAGACTTTTAATAACAGGACAAAGCATCAACTTACAATGTTCTTTTGAGAGTGCACAGCCCTGCCAGTGGGAAACACGAAGACTTTTTAATCACCCAAGTCACTTCAGACTGCTGCAAGAAATAGCATAAAAAAGGAGCATTCTGCCTTGCAATAAAGATTTACACACATTAAAAGAAATGGAAAAGATCAAACCAACAATCTGGATCTAACTTGTTTGTCAAAAAGACAAACTTATACAGTGCATTGCACAATTTCAGGATATATAGCCCTGCAGTGCCAGTGAAATCTTCTTGATACCTAGAGCACAATTCTCTATTTTTTAGATGAAGTGTGGTTGTAAAAGCAGGACGGAAGTCCAACCCAGGTTTCTTGACTGATTGTGTTCTCAGCTTATTACACATTCATATGCAAGTTAAATGCCAAGTTCTGAACCCTGCCAGTACCTTCTGGCCTCCATCTTCCAGATGCCATATTGGAAAGGTACCTGGACGGCACCTCATTCTGCTACCCAAGAGCATCACTCACTCCATGTGTATTATCCCAGTTGACCCCTGGAGATGTCAGAGATCAGAGAAAAGGCAGCTTTCCTCACTTTAGTGATGCCTCCTTACAGGTTCTCCTGAAGGATGTCCAGGAGAGAAGGGAAGTTCTTTTCCCTATGGATGATAGCAGCAGCACATCAAGATTGATGACTGTAGCCTAGACAGAGATGGCTGTGGAGGTCAGCACCTGTGGCTAGTAAAGAGAACCTGGTTCTAATGTCACACAACAACAAATGACCTGCCGCACCCTGCCCAGGTACGTACCACAACCTAAATCAATGCCTTCTGCCCCCGAGAGTGTGTTTTTACATTGGAAGGCTCTCCCACAGAAGACTAGGTACCAGGCACCTCCATTAGATGCTTCATGTCATCAATGTCTGTCACTTCACTGCAGCTACCAGTGTAGCACGACTGGAACTACAGTGGTACTGCCTCTCACATCTGCCAGGGTTCACCCATAAAACAGAAAAGGAGCTACAACACTCAGTAGCTCACACACACTCAGCTCACTGACCTTTCAGAAGCAGTGTGAATGGGTGGGCGGGAGTTAGATATTGGGGCTTGGAAGCTACTATACATCTCCCCCTGCTACAACAAAATGCTGCAGTCCCCTTTCTCTCTGCCAGAATTTTCTCTTTATGTTCTTTCATGCTGGAATGAATTGCCTGTAAGACAACCTGTTTTACTGAATTGACCTTTCGGCAAAAGGTGCGTTTGTGGGATGTTACTATCTTAGAACAACTAATCAGTTGTGGTTAACATAATATATTACCTTGTTAAGTATTTTGACAGGAGTTACAGTTAAGCTTTTTTAAATTCTTTTGTCTGTTTTTTTAACTGCAGTGTAAGGATAAAGTATGCTTTGCTTCAAGCCTGGTAGCTTGAGCAATCGAATTGCATCTGAAACACAACACCTTACACTTGCCTTTTAAAAAAAATGAAAATGTTGGGGTCTAGGCTATCTTTATACATTTCGAGGGGGCTTGTTCTGGTCCATAATAAATTGAGGGCTCTTGTCATGATCAAAATCTCTAACTTCAGGTTGGGCTTTTGTTATTAGACTTTAAACAGTGAGTAGTGAGTGTTGGTTTTCTCTTTTCCGGTGTTGCATTCGGTTGGGTCAAATAGGGTGTGCCTTGCCTAATAAGGCTCTTTCAGAGGCTAAACGTTTCCTGAGTGTGAAAGGAATCACTTTGAGTGATTTACAGAAGGTGTATAAGGCACAGCTTTTGGAATTGGCAGGCATGTTGGAGTTGGGGTTGCCTTTGGCAGTGCAAAGAGGGGAGGTAATTGCAGCAACAGCTCAACATTTATGATTGAAAGTAACGCAGAACCTTTGGAAATTGCTAAAATTCAATTGCAAGTGAAACAGTTTGAATCAGAGGCAAGGGAAAAAGAAAGAAGCAAAAGTAAAAGGAAAACAGAGTCTGAAATATGATTGAAAGCAGAAGCAAAGCAGAAAGAGAGAGAGAAGAAAGAAAGAAAAAAAAAAAAAGAGAGAAAGTGAGTTTTTGAAGTTTTGCATTTTGGAAGTTGGAAGTGAAAACTGAAAATTGGTTTAGAAAGGACACAGGTAGAGGGGAAAAATAGGAGCAGTGATGGAGACAGTGAAGAAGTGCAAATCCATTGTAATAGGGATCTGTTTAATTATGTCCAAACATTACCAAATTCAATTTCAAAGAGAAGGACATAGAAGCCTTTTTCATTTCATTTGAAAAAGTAGCTAAATAAATTAAATGGCTGGTGACCATGTGGGTATTGTTGATTCAAACAAAATTGGGAGATAGAGCTAATGAGATATTTGCATCACCATCAGGGGATGTATCTGGAGACTATGGTGAGGTGAAAAAAAAAGCAATCTTAACTGCATATGAACTAATGCCAGAAGCCTAAAGACAATGTTTTAGGAATCTAAGGAAGCAGCCTTGACAAAAATACACAGTCTGAAAGGATCAAATGAAGTAAATTTGACGGGTGGATAAAAGCACTGAAAATAGGGCAAACATATGACGCTCTTAGATGATTATTTTGGAGGACTTCAGAAATTTACTTCCTGATGTAGTGAGAACTCAAGTGGCAGAGCAGAGAGTTAAGACAGCAAGATTAGAAGCAGAAACAGCAGATGATTATGCGTTGATTCATAAATCAAAGTTTGGCTTCCGACATCAATTTCAATCAATGAGGGATAGAAATTGGGGAAAGAGAGAAATCCTCAGGCGGTAAGGGAAAAGGAGATCTCATTGAAGATAGTAAAGATAGTTTACCACAGGATATTAAAGGAAACCCATGAAGGGGAAAGAGAAGTAAAAAAGCTCAGGTGTTTTCACTGTAGGCCACATGAAGTCGCAGTGTTGGTGATTTACAAAAAGCACTGGGAAGATGGATGTGGGGAAAACAGGATAAGCCAGTGAGTTTAGTGAAGTGGTATAGGAAAGCACAGCAGAAGCTAAAAAGCTGCAAAAGAATGTACATCTTGATCAGGGGTTGGTTGAGAAGAAAGAGCCGGTTCTCTTTTAAGAATTTACTCGCATGGGTGAGGTTTAGTCATGTATGCCAGGAGGGCCAGGTAAAGAAATTGAAATTTTAAAAGATACGGGAGCAAGTCAATCTTTGATGATAGGAGATGAGGAGATATGTAATTCAGACAGGAGTATTGCTGAAAAAAGGTGGAAAATATGCAGAATTCATAGTGAGAAGAGCAATGTTCCATGAGATAAAGTGAGGTTGGAGAGTCCAGTGAAAAAGTGATGAAATGGGAGTTAGGAGTAATAGAGAAATTCTCAATCCAGAAATACAGCTTTTACCTTGGTAATGATACAACTGGATCACAGGTGGAAGTGATGCCTACTGTGGTTGAAAAGCCAATGGAAAAAAAAACAAAACAAAAAAAAAAAAAAAAAAAAAAACAGGCAACTGAGGTGTTCCAGGAAATCCATCTGGAGATTTTTCCTGACTATGTGGTGACAAGGTCACAAAGCCATAGGTTGAAACAGGAGGAGAAATCAAGGAGTAAAGTCAGGGAAGTTGAAGTTCAATGATCAGAAATTAAGTTTTTTCCTACCAGTTGATCAAACAAGAACAGGTGGAGTACAATGTGGATATTTCTAGTGTGGAGAAGCTAAATTGAATTACAACAGAAAGATAAAAAAACGAAAGCAGTTGCATCAAAATGTATACATAGAAGATTCTGAGTGTATCCCAGAATGTTAACTATCCTAAAAATGACGTCTTGATGAGGAAACAGAGACCAATACATACTTCAGGCAGATGTAAAATGGGCAGAAGTTCAACAAGTTGTGTTACTGGTGGGTTATAGAAAGGTGGTGTTGCAGGTAGCAAACGAATTACCATTTGGAGGTCATTTTGGCTTAAATTTTCCTTAATCCCAAATACAAAACATTTTTTGGCCTGGAATGCATGAAGAATGTGGTTGAATTTTGCCAGATATGTCACATGTGTCAAGTAAGAGGAAAACCTCAGGCAGTGATAACTCTAGCACCCTTAATACTCATTCCCGCATTTTAGGATTTTTTTACAAGAGAGTCTGGCAGGATTCGAACACGGGTCCCCAGAATTTTCTCTGGGTCTCTGATCAACAGTCCAGCAATAATACCACGAGACCATTGCCTCCCCATCACAGCTAAAAATATTGCAGAAGAGTTACTCTATTTTGTTTTTACCAGATATGGATAAGCCAAAGAAACATAATCAGATCAAGGGTCACATTTTACATCAAAGTTATTCAAGGAAGTTATGGATAGCTTAGACATAAAAAATTACAATAGAGTGAAGAACCGTGTTCAGATGATTCTGAATTAGACACTTCTCAAATTAAATTGGACAATGACAAAGTTCTCAAAAATTGGGATAAATTGAGTTACCTTCCAGAGGAAGATCAAACTAACCTGAGAGTTATTGCTATTGCCTGGGGAGATACATGGGAACAAGCTGGGAAATACTATTTTGATTACACATAATGTAGATATAGGAAATGCTGTTCAAAGTAGGCAACATCCTTAGCCCTCAAAAGTTGGTAGATGTTCAAGAAGAGATGGAAGCATGCTCAGATGAAATAATCAAAGGGAACTGCAGCGAATGGAGCTCCCCATGGTAATGGTGCCAAAACCAAAATGGTACCCAATGATTATGTGTGGACTATCACAAAGTCAATACAGTTTCAAAATCTGATTCATATCCCCATTCCACATTTGGAAGACTGTATTGAGAAGGTGGGACAAACAACTTATATTTCTCAGTTGGACTTAGAAGATACTGGCAGGTACCTTTATCCAAAAGAGCAAAGGAAATTTTAGTTTTCATGACACCCAATGGACCACACCTGTTTAAAGTCATGCCATTCGGTATGAAAAATGCACTAGCCACATTTCAAAGACTAACCAAAAAGGTCATTTCAGGGTTACCCAATTGTGTGGTGTACGTAGATGATATGGTGATTTTTAATCACACACGAATGGAACATTGGGACCATCTAGCAGAATTATTTAATCAATTTCAGAAGGCAGGCTTGGTGATAAGCCTGGCTAAGAGAGAGGTTGCAAAAGCCCAGTTATGTTCCTGGGCCATGGACAAATGGACCCACAGGATGTGAAAACAAAAAGTTATTGGGGAGTTTCCCATTCCATTGACGAAGAGGAAGTACGACAATTCCCGGGACAGAGTGGTTTTTATTGGATGTTTGTAAAGAATTTTAGCTGTGCGATTCCTCCATTGACTCACCTGAATGGAACGGTGTCAGAAAGCATTTGACTACCCGAAAGCTGTGTTTACAGCTGCTCCAGTGTTAGCCACAACTAACTATGCAAAGCCCTTCAAGGTGACTATCGATACAAATGACGTGGGTGTTGGTGCTGCACCCTTACAAAAAGACGACAAGAGGATAAAAAACCTATTGGATATTTTTCCAGAAAAATTGAAGAATCAACAGAAATATTCCACAATTGAATTTGGTGTTGGTATTGGCTTTGCAACATTTCAACACTTATGTTGTCAGTAATTTATCTGAGACAACTGTATTTACTGACCATAACCCCTTAATGTTTTTGGAAAAACTTGGGGAAAATATACCCAACTGTTTAGATGAAGTTTATAATTGCAGCCAATTTGAAAATTATACATGCGGTAGGGCAAGAGAACATAATTGCCAACAAGTTGTTGCAACTTCAGTGAAGAAAGACAGAGGCATTTGGTGGCAGGAAGGACAAACCAAACTGAAACAGATTGTAGTAGTGACTGTTTGCAAGCTCAGAGGCCAACTACAGACCCCATCCCTTTCCCACGTAGCAGTCCAAGATTTAGCCAGTCTGCTTGCTGTCATTTTTACCCGAGTTGAATCTTCTGACCAATCTCGAAGATTTCTTGTTTCCACCTCTGGCAACATTGCACGATCTCATCCCTGTCTTGACTCATTTGCTGCTCCTTTATGCCATTGGTTAAGTGTCTAGATTTGATTTTATAACAATTCACTCTTGGCTGATTTTCCTGCATTATAAACTCCATAAACTTGCAATCATCAAAACTCTGGGTCTCTGTAACTTAACTCCCAGCAGTTTGCTTTCCCATTATCACCCTATGTTTGCTCACCTACATTGGGCTCCCACTCAAGGAACGGCATGAATTTAAAAGTCTCATCCTTGTTTCCAGATCCATCCATGGCCTTGCCCCTCCCTAGCTCTACAATTTCCTCCAACACAACCCCATCTCTCCACATGGGGCAGCACGGTGGTTCAGTGGTTAGCACTGCTGCCTCACAGCGCCAGGGACCTGGGTTCAATTCCACCCTCAGACGACTGTCTGTGTGGAGTTTGCACATTCTCCCCGTGTCTGCGTGGGTTTCCTCTGGGTACTCCGGTTTCCTCCCACAGTCCAAAGATGTGTACGTTAGGTGGATGGGCCATGCTAAATTGCCCAGGTCAGAGGAGGATGTGTGGGCTGGCTAGATGATTCTGCAGTCTTGGAGATGGCCATGCTGGGTTCAGTGCTTTCTAAAAGCTCTGCCTGCAGCACCTGGAGTAATTACAAAACAGTAGACTGCATTAAAAAAAAAACTGACATATTGTGTGAATAGAAAGGAAGGAACATGCTCTGGTTCTTGTGCTTTTCGCATCCAGGCTGCAGGCACTTAAAACACACAAATGGCTGGCCTTTCACGTGACTTTTCCATCCAACCGCCCATGGATCGTGTATTCCAACTGCAGCTTGACTGAATAGTGTCAGGCAATTCCTCTCTCAGCCAGAGTCCTACTGTGTTGATGGTCATGCCTCATGGTTTGTGTCCACCCAGTTGAGTGGATGAATATCTGGATGATGTGCCATTGGGATTCGGGATATGGTTCACGTACAATCTTAAAGCTATCGTCTTTGGTGGGCTGGTGTCAGAATGTAAAGTGTACAGTGACAAACGTTGTGTAGCCTATCTTTGCTGTGTGTTCAATTTACTGGAATGCAGTTATAATCTCCGCTGCGTGGCACAAGTGGCACAGTGATTAGCACTGCTGCCTCAGTGGCAGGGACATGGGTTCGATTCCAGCCTTGGGTGACTGTGCAAACTCCACACAGACAGACATTCTCCTGGTGTCTGTGTGGGTTTCCTCCAGGTGCTCCAGTTTCCTCCCATAGTCCAAAGACGTACAGGTTAGGTGGATTGGCCATGCTAAAGTTGCCCCATATAGTGTCCAGGGATGTGCAGGCTATGCGGATTAGCCATGAGAAATATAGGGTGGGTGACTGGATGGAATGGTCTTTGGAGGGTCGGTTCAGATTCAGTGGGCTGAATGGCCTTTTTTTTTTTAAATAATCAATTAGGTCCCTAGCCAGTAGACTGAAAAGTAAACTTTGCGTAAAGCAGGTTATCATGACACTAGAAGCTGCACACGAGGAATTAATGACCTCTGCTCTAGCCATTTCCATTCACATTCAGATTGGATTAAAGACAGTTTGCTTGTAAACATCGATCAGAAAGTTGAGAGTAGCTCCATTTGAAAAATAATTGACTTAATGTGCTGATTTTTGTGGAATGGATTTTCTCTATTTGATAGTGAACTTGATGGCTTTCCAATGATCTGACATTTCAGCAGCAGGACAATGTCCTTCCTCTCCAACAAAGAGAAAATCTAACAATCAATAATTAAATTTGATTATGAAAAACACAGTACTTTATGAATGGGCTTTGTTTGAGTTTATCTTCAAAGGATTTGAAACAATACTTGTACCTGAACTTACCTCAGGATTAGATGTTAGTCTGACACTGACTACATTGCACCATGAAAGAACCGAACAACCCATTTGCACTTTTATTCTTTTGATATACATGTTTCACAACCGATATCAAAGCTTGCAAAGAACACAGCATTAAAAACAAAATCAGATCTGAAGCAATAGCAGAAAATGCTGGAAACACAAAACAGGTCAGTCAGGATCTGTACAGAGAACAGTTTACAAATGTGGCACTGCACTTAAAGCTGTTCACCAACCACAAATAAAGGAAATAACCAACTTTTTGACAACTAAAAGCAGAAAATGCTGGACGTACACAGTAAGGCAGGCAAAATCTGGACAGGGACAAATGTGGACTAGGCCACTAACGGAACCTCACTCCTCTTCGTCAAATGGTGCCGGTGCCCTAAGACCTTTTACATCTACTCGAGTGGGCAGACAGGATCTCAGTTTATGGGCTCATGTGAAAGACAGCACTTTGTTCAAACTCAACTCTAGATGTTTTGTAATCAACCTGTTCAGAGATGCTATGACAAACTTCTGCAGCAGGTACGACTTGAACCCAGGTCTTCTAGTCCATACTTAACTCTAATGATCCTGCCACAAAGCACATTACTGGACAAAAACTGACCTGCAGCCGCTAACTAAATGAATTCTCATTTTTGTTCCTACCTAGTAATTCTCTTCACTTATCTTCACAGTTGCAACCTTGGGCTTCTGTTTCCTGCAAGAGACAGAAGTAATAACATGGAGTTCATTGTGAACTCACGCTTCTGAAAGGGAGCACTGCCTCTCAGAAACATAAGATTCCAGTGACCATGGGGATGAGTTTCAAACAATGTTTAGAATATAAAGTACCACATAAGCCTACCTGCACTTCCAAAGTTTGCTATTAGAAGCACAAACTCACAAAGTTACCATAAAATACAATCTTCCCCACAAGCTCATTCAGCCATTGAATTGACAATTGAAGGAATATTCTGTCGCTACACAAATACACAAGATAAAATACACAGGAGCTACACTTGCTATCACAATTAGAGCAGCAATAAAAGCAGCAATTCAGCTAAAATGAGCAAATCTGGAATAAAAATAGCCAAGCTCAGTAAATGGTGACAGGAAACTGACTGTTGTGAAAACCCCTGGTTCACTCACCCTTATGGTCAGGTCAGGAAATTTGGCATTCTCACATTAAAACTCCACATCCCAGCAATTGGTGGACTCTTAACATCTGTCTGAAATATCTTGGCTGAGCCAGTTGTATCAAACTGCTATAGAAACGTAGAACAACAATAAAGCCAGACATCAATACAGCATCAACGAAAGCACGATCTAGCCAGTCAATTCCAGTTCATCCTATTAGACTTTGCGGCAGCGTGTGTCAAAATTGGGACAGCTGTCCAATAGACTAGTCAGGCATTATCCTGATACTGTCATAATCACCCAGAAAGGCACTATCCTGGACTCCTTCAAACACAGTCCCTGACTATGAGGCAGGACATACCTTCCAGAGGTGGTAGCACAGTGGCAGATAGTCAGGAAGGAATTAATCTCGAATCTAATCTCGATGCAGTCTCTTGACATCAGGTCAAGTATAGGCGAGGAAAGCTCTTGCTGATTACTGTTACATGTGTAAGCCAGCTCACTGCACTGTTATGAGCTGCTGCTCACGGTGAGGGTGGCTACTACCGTCCACTTTAACAGTAAAGAACCACAGGGTGGGTTTGCTTAACATGGTAGAGGAAAGCCACCCTCTAGTCTAGTCATGAGAGTCATTAGTAGTTAATAAGATATAGTACATTTCATGTTAGCAACTGCTAACATGTTACATTCATATGATAGACATTATTAGGGGCTTTGAGAAGGATTAGTTGTTAGGCCTCACTCCTTTGGTGATCCTAAATTACACTGCCAACAAGGCCCTATACTATCATCATAGTGAGTGGGCTTATGGCACTCTTCAGATTTAACCCTTTCAGACCCACATACAAATCTCCTTCACAGCTTTATTTTACAACAAATATGTTCTACATTACTGTACACAATTCCATTTGCCACAACCCCATCTTGCTCCAGGTCTCTGAATTTACAAATTCAGGCAGTTTGGAATTTTGAATGCTCTCCCAGAATGCATTCTCTTTGGTCTCAGAGGACTCAGTTCGCTGGAATCTGTTGACTTTGATGCTTTCCTCATAGTCTGAGGTCTGTGGGTCCCTTTAAACTGGACGATCTTCAACTAGAAGACAAGTACGTTTACTTTTTCAGCTTATAAATTAGTACACAATTAAGAGGCCATTCTAAATCTCAAAATGGTTTCAAGATGTCCCATTCTGTGTTCTATTTAGCCAATCTCTGAAATGAAGCCTTCCTAGCAACATTATTTCTGATGCCATGTCTTCCTAATGAGATCACGTACTTTGATTGCTTAAAAATCTCTTATTCCACAGTAACAACAGTTCTGCTGTTGCACTTTGATGTTATATTGGAGGGATTTTCCATGTCTTGCAGCTAACATGAAAGAATTCTGTCCCGCTCAAGTAAAATGGAGGTTTCCCAATGATTGCAGTTTCACTGCATGAATCCCATTGTTCACAATTTTAATAAACAATTCCAACTTTAACCAGGCCTTTACTGAAAGATTCCCTACTTTTTCCACAAGCTGAATAAAGTCTTTCTAACATTTTGTCCCAATTAGATCAGGTCTGCTCAAACTTTTAGACTACCTAACATTAATCATGTTAATTGCTGTCTTTTCAATGTCCCTGCTCCTCAGCCTCAAATTAATGTCACTTTTATGGCCCTTTACTTCCATTTTGTAGCTTTGCCTCATGGCACATGCTCATTTTGGAGCAGACACTAAATAATTAATTTTAACTTCATGCTATTCCAGTTTGGATTACTGCACCTTTTCCCCTGGCCCATCAGGCATTTTAAGCTTCACTTGTAGAGCATCTGGTATCTGCTAGCTCACCACCAAACTCCGACTCTCACAGATCAGCTTTCTGAAGAAGAGTCACACCAGAACTCGAAATATTAACTGGAAGAGTCTCTTGCAGTTAACAAGATGTAGTTTATTATACGCTAATAACTAGCTTCAAGTTACATTGATATGATGGCTAAAAAAAGTGTAAGTTCAGTTGCAATGAATTATTTGCTGCTTTTGCTGGGAGGCCTAGTGAGTTTTCTCACTGAATCTAAACAAACGCACCTCATTTTCCTGCCTAATCCATCCCTCACATATCCCCTCTTGTCCAATTCCAGCTCCATTTTACCATGCACCCCTCCCACAACAACTCAGCACTGCTGCGATAGCCCAGAATTGCCCAGCATTCTTGGGGGCCAGGATCATCTTGAAAAGTTCATTGTGCTTGTCTGGGTGGGCAGTCAGTCTGGAACCATGCACAGTTCCTGACATTTGCCTGGGATATGGCAGACAGAGAAGGGATTTGGTACCTTTCTTAGCAGTCAGAGACTGAGAGACCCTGCTGGATGAGGCATGTGGAGGCAAGAGGTCCTCTTCCTCCAGGACCAGCAATGGAAGTCATGCCAGCTTGGCTGCCACCCAGATCAGTACAGACTCAACCATCTGGATGAATGCCCAGCACTAAAGGTCAATAACCGCCTCCATTCCATTAGCATAAGGGCCACCATTTTCTCTCTGCTATCTTACACTCAGTCCATTTCTGCTACTGCATCCTCCTCCCACCAAGGCTTGTGTTCTACCACTCTCACTAATGCCTGCAACATCTTCCCCACATCACCCTGACCCACTCTAATCTCCCTTAATACTTGCCTCTCTCTTGTTCTAAGAGAGAAACAGCAGTAGGGAAGAAAGAGTCAAGTGAGGTGGTGGGCAGCCCAACATTCAGACCCCCACCCCTCATCCCTTATGAGGAGAGGATCCTGTCTCTGATCACTCAGAGCAGTTGACTAAATGTGTCCAAGCCCATGGATTGGTATCAAAGGCTGGATTTGATTTATTGTGCTGGGATCACACCCTCCCCGAGTGAAGGTTATCTCCCTTGACTTCACAGAAGTCTGCTAACATCCATGACAAGCTTCCTAGCTTTATGTCTCTGATAAATGTACAGCAACGCTGTAGTACAGTGAGCCTGGTATCTCTGGCTGAGGGGGCAAAGAGCATAATGGCAAGGCAATACACAGCAGGGATGCTGGGATCCAGGTGGGCTCAGTGTGAAAGAGCGCTCTGACAGTAGGATGCAGCCTGGTCCAATCCATGAGCCAAGCGTAAAAAAAGTGTCCTTGCTGCAGCATTACAATAAGAGTTGCTGGCGAAACCTGAGAATAGCGTTAGTGTGTAGAAGTGTCCTGCAAGTGAATCAGAGACGTGTCATGAGGATTGTTACAGGCTGCCACATATCAGATGCCAATATTTGTGCAAGAAACTTGAATTACTTCTTAGCAAAATTATTAAAGATGCAGCAAGATGCTCCTGTCATCGTGATAGGTCCCACTGGACTTCTTGTCCAATTCTGCCATGAAACTTGCCATAGTCCACACACCTCAGACTTCAGATTCCAGCCATCACTACAGAGACTTTTTGAGAACCAGGCATTGAGTCTACGTCCTTTCAGCTGCTTAGCAGTTTTGTCCAGAAGTCCATGACAGCATCATGCTATAGTAGTCCTCAGTATTAACCCTTTAAAATCCATATAAAAAGTGTTGTGGGTAAATCACAAGTTAAAATTAATTCGGCTACTTAAGAAATCGCAAACTCAAATACTTAAATAATGAATTAAATTTTATTACGTGTAACAACTAAAAACAAACCCCTCGAGCAAGCAAGTGTAAGCCTGCAACACAACTTAACTATTACCTGATTAATATGAAAATCCTGGCCAGATTTCACACCAACAGTAGTCTGTCTCGGGGAGTCACCAAGGTTCAATCCTTGCATAGTGCTATTCTTTGAAGTTCTGTCATTGAATTTTGAATTCTTATGCGGATTTTTATCTTGTTCTAAGGAGATCTATTGATGATTTCCGAGTTACTGCAAGTCTGCAGCTGCCCTTCTTATCAAAAATAATTCCTTTGTTTCTTCTTACATTTGGCTGTCTGTTTGAAGACACAGCTTTCCTGTGATTAACTCCTTAAAAATTCTTCTATAGGGAAACCCTTGTCTTTTCTAGCAATAAAACATCCAGTTTATCAGGCAGGTATCAAAGCAGTTTCGTTTATGTAATCTCAACAAGATATGGCTAATTGCTCGAGTCTCTGTAAGAGCTTGTCTTTGTTACTTAACGGATTATTCCGGACAGAGTTATTGCTGCATGTAATAACTTATCTTTTGACGAACCAGTTACTAAAGTTCTGAAGTCTATAATATCACAACAGTTTGAAGATAACACGGGCACTGCTGCCCCGGGGAACTCCCGTATCTGTCGCCAGAATGGCTCAGTAGCATCACGACTGAGGAGGTTGGGAGAGTCCTGAAAGACACATCCATTAGTCGGGACCTGGTCATCTCGGAACCAACAGGACGGAAAACCTCTCTGACACTGTCCTCACCAATTATCAGTTGAAGGTGCATTTGAACGTGTAGGACTGACCAACCCCCTGTCCATGTGACAATGAAGTCTCACCTTCACACTGAGGATAATATCCATTGAGAGTATGGCCACGCCTATTATGCAAAATGAGAGCAGCCTGACATGTCAGAACTGGGCATCCATGAGGCACTTTGGGCCACCAGTAACAGAAGGGATGTATTTAACCACAGTCTGTAACCCTATGGCCTATAGGATCTCTCACCCTGCCATTGCCATCAAGCCAGAACATCAACTGCTCATTCAGGGGCAGCACCAGGCATACCTAAAAATAAAATGTAAACCTGGTGCAATTACAATAAAGGCCTACTTGCATGCCAAACAGCAGCAATAGCATGCAGTGGACAGACAGAGTTAAATATTCTCACAACAAATGCTTCACATCAAAGCTCTGCAGCCCTGCCACATCCAGTTGTGAATGATAAGACTTTTAAACAGCTAACAGGAGGAAGAGATTCCACAAAACATCTCATCCTCAATGATGTGGGAGCCTAGCACATCAGCGCAAATGCCTTGTCATTTGCAACAATCTTTAGACAGAAGTATCAAGTCGATGATCTATCTCGGTCTCTTCCAGAAGCCCACAGCATCACACATACCAGTATTCAGACAATTTGAATCACCTCATGGTGATGTCAAGAAACTGGAGGTACTGGCTACTACAAAGGCTATGGGCTCAGACAACTTTCCAGTAACAGTACTGAAGGCTTGTGCTCTAGAACTTGACACACCCCCAACCAAGCTGTTCACCTATACCACTGGTATCAGCAATGTACAAAATTGTCCCATTATGTCCTTGAACATGAAAATCAGGACAAATCCAACCCGTCCATTTAATGTCCCATCAGTCTACTCTCAATCATCAATAAAGCTATCATCAATAGTGCTATCAAGCAGCACCTGCTCAACAATAACCTGCTCAGTGACGTCCAGTTTGGGTTCTGCCAGGGCCACTCAGCTCCTGATCTCATTACAGCCTTGGTTCAAATATGGACAGAGAGTTGAATTGCACAGCTGATATGAAATTGACTGGTTTTGACATCAAGGCCACGTGCAAGAATGTGGCATCGAGAAGCTCTAGCAAAACTGGAGTCAATGGAAAATAAGTGCAAAAACTTTCTGCTGGTTGCGGTCATGCAGAGACCAGACAGAAAATTACTGTGGTTGTTTGAGGCCAATTATCGGAGATCAAGCTTATGACTGCAGGACTTCCTCAGGGTGGTGTCCTAGGTTCAATCACTTTTAGCTGCTTCAATTACCTTTATTCCATCATAACTGAGGGGAGAATTATTTACCAATGATTGTGATGTTCAAAATCATTTGCAATTTTTCAGCTACTTAAGCAGTCCATTTCCAAATGCAGATAAAACCCAGGTTTCAACTGATGAGACAAACATTTGCACCACACAAGTGCCAGGAAACAACCATCTCCAACAAGAGAATCTAACTGTCTCCCTTTGATTTTCAACTGTAATCTCATTGCTGAATCCTCCATCATCAACATCGAATGGTTGCTATTGACCAGAAACTGAACTGGGCTAGCCATATAAATACTGCAACTACAAAAGCGCAGAGGATAGGAATCCTGCAGTGTGTAACTTACCACTGGACACCACCCCCAACCCCCGCCAAAAGTCTGTCCACCGTCTACAAGGCACAAGTCAGGGGTGTGATGGAATACTCCCCATTTGTCTGGATGCGTGCAGCTCCAAAAAAAAAAAAAAACACTCAAAGATTGGCAGCACCCAGAACAAAGCAGCCCACTTGCTTGACACCTTATTCAACATTTAATCCCTCAACAACCATAAGACCATAAGACATAGGAGTGGAAGTAAGGCCATTCGGCCCATCGAGTCCACTCCGTCATTTAATCATGGGCTGATGGGCATTTCAACTCCACTTACCCGCACTCTCCCCGTAGCCTTTGATTCCTTGCGAGATCAAGAATTTATCAATCTCTGCCTTGAAGACATTCAACGTCCCGGCCTCCACTGTGCTCCGTGGCAATGAATTCCACAGGCCCACCACTCTCTGGCTGAAGAAATGTCTCCTCATTTCCATTCTAAATTGACCCCCTCTAATTCTAAGGCTGTGCCCACGGGTCCTAGTCTCCCCACCCAACGGAAACAACTTCCCAGCAACCAACATGTAGCATGAACCATCTACGATGCACGCCGCAAGCTCAAAAAAGGTTCCTTTGACAGTAGCTCACAAATTAATAATCTGTGCATCATGGAAGAAAAATGGCAACGGATGCATGGAAGCACCACCCCCTGAAGATTACTCTCCCAGCCATGCACCAATCCTGACTTGGAATTGTACTGCTGTACTTTCACTTGTCATTGAGGGAGAAACCTGGGACTCCTTCCCTTACAGCACTGAGGCAGTAACCGCATTACAGAGGGCTGTACCAATCCAAATAAAAAGCTGCTCAAGGCCACCTTCTGAGGGGCAATCATTGATCGGCAATAACTGCTGGCCTATACAGAGTGCACATTGCATTAATGTATAATAAAAAAAATGCTTAGTTTTATCAGTGAGATTTAATGAAGGAGTAAGAGGCAAACAGGATTAGAGTGGAAAATCCAATGCTCAGGACCTTGGCAGTTGAAAACACGGCCAATAATAGTGCAGCAAAGGATATCAGACTTTAGCAGGAGTCCAAAATTGAAAGACAGCGGTGATGGGGAATATCCACCCATACAATTATCGTTTACAATATCTCCACTGCAACAACACATTCTCTCTCCTGAAAATTTGACAGCCCTTTGGAAAATGATAATATCTGAGGATGATGAATAAGGCACAATCACAAGATGATGACCCAAAACCACAGATCATAATTTCAGAAATAGAAAATCAGCAGCTTGGTGGAACAGACAGATTCTAATTCATCAAAACATAAAAGCACTCTAGCTTGATACACTGACTCGGCTAATACGTAAAAAGTGAAATACAATGGGGAATTTAAAAATAATAAGCAGCTGAAGCTGGCCTGCAGTGTTGGGGAGCTTACTTTCACTGTACCTTATTCAAACTAACAGCAAAATTACACCTGCACTGTCCCTACAGTGCACTGCGATTCACATGTATACCAATGCAGCTTAGAAGGAGGACAACCTGGAGTCAGTATATATGTGCAAATAAATTGAGGAAAGCGTGTGGTCCAGTAGCTATTATTGTATTTGATATAGGAAACTTCAGACTACTTGGGGGGGGGGGGGGGGTGGGGACGGTGGGGGCAGCAGTCTTCTTGAAATTTATTTGACTGCCCTCCAGATAGTCAGGCTGGCGAGATCCACCGGGGCATTAGGATGTGGAATGAACACAGCATCAAGGAGGTTCCCCTCCTTGGGCAATACTACGTGAATGCAGAAAAAGAGGTAAAATGAAGCATGGAAGCTGGAATCTCCCCCTCTCCCTTGAGCAGGTGTGCAGGTTCAGTCGCTCTGTAGAAATCTTAAATCCCCAGATGGAAGTACAGGGAAAGTCTACCTGGTTGTGCTTTGAATAAAAGGTTAAGAACAGACAGCACGGATGAAGGAAAAAGTTCTGACCTGCACTATTGGAAGCCAGGCTTGGTAAAATATTTAAACTAAACCAGTAAGAGAACAAATGCAGAAATATTTCTCCACAAAATTAATAGAGAATGCGCAAAGCACAGCACTAGGAGAGGGTGGATGTGGAATCACTTGACATAGGAAGTTAGTTAGGCGATGAAGGGTTCTGAAAGGATAGAGAGCAAGGACAGAGATGTGGGATTAAAGAGACAAAAAAAAAAAAGGGTTGCCCCCTTTAACAAAATGACAGGAGGATTAGATGAGCTAGGGTGCCTACCCTTGCTGTGAAGTTCCTTCAAAGAGTAACACAATGCAGATGCTGCTGTTTTCCTAAAAGCTAAATTCCTGGTTCTTGTGCCAGTGCATTCCTCAAAAATAATAGCTCACCCCTCAGTTCCTTGACATCTCTCTGTGTTAGGTCTCAGCTGCCGTATCTCAGCTGCTGCCAAAACTGAACACTTTGCACTGTTGAAACACTTACTAGTCAGTCTCGGCAATGTTAACGTTTCTGTAAGGGGTGAGCCTACCGTTAACCCAGCATCAACCACAGCACAATTCACACCTGCAATGTAGAGATGAGCAGTGAATGATACAGAGGCATAAAACTACTCAAATTCACTTCAATAAGGGCAATTCTCTAATAAAAATGGAAAATACTGGAAATACTCTTCAGCTCAGTCAGTAGCAGTGGTTTTTCTGTTCATCAGAAAAACATTATACTTGAATCATCAACTTGCCTGTCCCTGTATATTTAGCCCACTCACCCGAAAGCATTTACCAGGTTCTTATACCGGTTCAAAATCAGTTTTCCAAAGTCACATCAAATGGAAGCTTGTCATGCACAATAAAACATTGGCCTTTTAGTGTCAAACTGGGAAAACATTCCTGGATTTGGCTCGGCTGCAGTAAAGGTCATTAACACGTTGTTCAATTTCTGATAAGTCAGCTCCCTCACTAGTCAGAATTCCACCAGACTGTCCATTTTCAGTTGGCTGTCATTACCAGCCACAGGAAGTACTATTAAACATGATGCTTCTATGAAAAAATATCAAATCTTTTGACGAAAGTTGTGGATACACCGCTTTGTTCAAGCTGCTGTCCTGTTGGTGTTGAGTATGTCTCTAGTTAATACTTCAACCATATTTTATAGAGAAGGTCCATTTAAATGAACACAGGAACTGTAGGGATTGTAATGAGGTCAGCCAGGTTGACCTCAGGCTTGTCTGGGGCTCTTAATCAGATATAAATAGGAGTGTCAGGGGTTCTGTTCACTCTAGGAGCCGACTGTGAACTAGCTGGATCAGTGTTATGTATTATACATGTGCAAAAATAACGAGGGACTTGGTGACGAGATGCTGGCCTTTGTGGAGTTACTTCAGTGGTGACAAGAGAAAAACATGCCCCTGTAGAGACTTGCTCACAACAGTCGTCTTTGAATTGGGATAAGCATTTCTGGTATCGTGTTGCTATTTGGCAAGCTTGACTCATTCAATTCTCCCGAAGACTGGGCCAAGTACGTGGAAAGAATGTGGTATTTCTTCCAGGTGAATGACATTGACTCATTGCTTTCGTCTGCCCCATTCTCTTGGCAGCTTGTGGACCCACAGCTTCTTTAGTTATTAGAGGCTTACTTATCCTGAGGCACCAGATACTAAAACTTTTCAAGAGTTGATGAATTTAGTTAATGAATAATACAACCCCAAGCCTTCTCTATTTCTGAGACAAACTACTGGTTTTACTTGGAAGTTATGAGAAACAGCGAGTTCAGTTACCACCAATTGTACTAAAAGGGCTTGGGCTCGAGCTAGAGGTGAAATTTTTGCAATTACAAAATCGTTGCTTGACTGAAATCTTAATTAAATATCCACAGGTTTTTCAGGAAAGTCTAAGGACTACCAAAGTGGCCAAGGCCACCTTATATGTTGATCAAGAAGCAATTCCACACTTCTGCAAGGCCTGCCCAGTGTCACTTGTTTTACAGGTAGAGGCAGAAATCAGGAGGCTGGAAAGGGAAGGAATCAAATAAATACAGTTTGCGGAATGGGCAGCACTAGTTGCACCATTTGTGAAGCCCGACAGGTTGGTTCGCTTTTGTGGGGATTTCAAACAAACAGTAAACTGCTTTTCGCAGCTGGATAAAATGCCCAAATCATTCTGAGGACTATACGCAAAACTGTCAGGCAGGAGGAGCTGTCCTTCATGACAATGGACAGGAGCTATGTGTACCTGCAATTGTGATTAAATGAGGTTTCCCAGAAGTATGCTACAACTAATACCCTTAAGGGTTTATACCAATATGCGAGATTGCCTTTTGGGGTATCATCAGCCTGTCCCATTTTTCAGCGGATGATCGAAAATATATGACAAGGTCTTCTCCAGGTCGCCATTTATCTGGATGACATGCTAATAACCGGGAAGACCGATAAAGAGCATTTACAGAACTTGGACATAGTGCTTAAAATGTTTCTCCAAGGCATGTGTATGTGTTAGGAAACCCCAAGTGACCTATTTTGGCAACAGGATCAACAAGACCTGTTGGAAGGTAAAGTGAGGGCAATCAAAGGTGTCCTGGCTCCCACATCCATACTGCAGCTTAGCTCTTTCCTCGGATTGGTGAATTATTACGGAGAATTCATACGTAACATGGCCTACATCCTGGCACCCTTACATCCGCTATTAAAAAAAAAGGAAGAGTCAGCCTTGGAACTGGTCTCCTAGCCAACAAGTAGACTTTAGGGAAGTGAAGAAGCAGCTATCTTAGTCTCTTTGCAAACTATAATCCCAAGCGAGAAGTGGTGCTGGCATGCAATGCCTCATGGGACAGTATCAGGGTAGTGTTGGCTCATCAGTAGTCCAGAAGAGAGGGATACCCGATAATTTATGCTTCCTGGACTTTGGCTGATGCCAAATGAAGATACACCCAGATAGAGAAGGAAGATTTGACCTTTAGTGTTAAAAAGTTCCATCAATATCTTTATGGAAGTAAATTTGCAACAGTAATGGACCGCAAATCCCTGCTAGGTCTACTTAAAGAGGACAGGGCTGCGCTGCCCATAGCTTCAGGTTGAATTCAGGCTCTTATCTGAATGCATAGAATTATAAGTTGGAATACAATCCAGGAGGCCTAGTGGCAAAAGCAGACGCCTTGAGCCATCTCCCACTAGCGGATTCACCATGTATTGCCTCCCCTGGCAGAGTCCTTTCTGGTTTTAGACTTTCTGGACACCTTTCCGGTCACCGCTGACAATATCAGACTATGGGCTCAAAAAGATCCAGTCCTGGCAAAACTGCAACAGCTGGTGGTGATGGGGGAAACCAAAAGGACCATCAGAACCAGAACTGAAACCTTATTGGACCCAGGGAGGCCAGATCAGTGCAGCTATGTCATCATCCAATCCTGGCCATCAGACATAATTTCCCACCAGCATCTTCATTTTGGACACCCCTAGATGATCAGCACAAGAACTAGAAATTGTGCCTGCAGCAAGCATCAGGGAGGACAACCGTAGAGTCATTGAGTCCTACAGCATGGAAACAGACTCTTCAATTCAACCAGTCCATGCCAGTTATGTTCCCCAACTAAACCAGTCCTACTTCTCTGCAACTGGCCCACATCCCTGCATGCCTTTTCAATTCACTTACTACCTCCAGACAGTTGACAGGCAAGAACGTCCCACTGAGAGTGAGCACTTTTCCAGGAGGAGGTTCACTGCCCATTCAGTCTTCAGGAAGAACACCACCTTCCCATACACCTTTGACGCAGCAACAATGGTTGCCGAAGCCTCTGCACCTGGCTCCATGATGCTCTTGGGGTAAGTGTAGCTTTTCACCCCAAGCTTTTTGGGTCAAATAAATAAAAGGGGGACAACAATGCCCATGGGGGTACAGGGCACACAGAAAATGCAACCGCCCCCACATAGGAACGACTAGTCCTTGCCACAGATGTTACTTTAGAGGGTCCCAGTGTCAGCATCGGCCTCGCAACCGGGACCACCATACCACCCCTTACACACAACAGAAAAAAAATGGTAAAGAAAATGTCTTTAGGCTATGCCAACCAGCCCAGTCTCTCAGGCAGCAGTGTTCTGATCCATTATTTAACCCACAGATCCAAACAACAGTTCTCTAAAGCCCAAAGGCAGCAGTCACTGGCAGCAAAATGCAACAATAGAAGCCGTACCTAAGGAGTTGTAATAAGGAGAGGGCCCAGGCTTCAACCCATCACAAGCCCCAAGCTCCCAAATTACAGCACCTCGCAGGCAGCAGCTCAGGTCCCAAACCGTTATTGTCCAGGCTCTGGGAACCGGCCCTCTTAGGCACCGGCTGGGGAGAAATACAGGCCTGACTTCTTGCAGCGGCAGCAAGTCCCAAGCCTGAGCCCTTCCAGGCAGGCAGGATGCAGCACCTGCAGCCCCAGGCTGTAGGCCTCAAATCAGCTCCAGCTGCTCAGTTGGAGCAGCCCCTCGTGATTTTGTAAACGTCTAAGAAAAATCACCCCTCAGCCTCCAACACAATGAGGCCTTTTGCCCATCAAATCTACACCTTAACTGGGCCCACGGACAGGTGACTCACTCAAAACCAGTGGTGGACTTGGGGTGGGAAAAGGCATGGTGGGTATGTCACCGACGGCACAATTCCCGATTTTGCTGATCCATCACCTGCCTTCCCACCCATGGGTGGCCTATAAAACTCACCCATTTCTCATTTAACCCATGCATTTGGATATGCTCTCCCATTGTAGCTGTTTCAGAAGCCTTGCAGTATGGAGCTAAGTCACTTCCTGCAAATTTCCCCAAACACCCCCCAGGAGAAATGTGACGCTAAGCCAGCTGGCTAGAAAGGCACTTCGCTGAACAAGTTCAGTTGAAACTGATTCAAGGAGTGCCAAAGACAGGCCCACTTGAGCATGCACGACAAGCAGAATCATTTTTTCCATGTTATATCAAAAACAACTTCATTTACTGTTTTGCTGCAAGGTTACTGTAGTTCATAGCACTAACAGACATTCTGTGAACACTACATTACAGCTGCAGTTACAAACCAGCCCACGACTGAGAGCACATCTCACCCACAAAGGAAGAGTTTCATGGAGAGATTGTAGCTGTTCTCCTTTGGAAGGAGGTTGATAGGAGATTTGAAGGAGATGTCAAAATCAGAGGCTCTATTCATAGCAAATAAAGGAATTATTCTCATTGGTGGATGAGTGATGAAGCAGAATCCAGAGATAATCATTTGAGAGAACAGAACTTCAGCATTGTTGGAAAAAGATATAGTTTGTCGAAGATGATTGCCTTCATCAGAACATTTTGCAAGAATACCACTGTAAAAGGGAACAATATTTTATACTGTATGAAAGGAGAATGCTCATTAGTTGGCAAGTGGACTCAAATTGTTGGAGATAAATGCCAAAGAGAATGCAACAGTTAGATGAGGACTGACAGTTAACTGCCAAGCTTCCTTTAAATTTAAGCCAATTTAATGATGCTGATTGGTTCTTTTTTCTGGTCAAGGCATTGCCTGGAGAATGGCAGGTGCTTACTTTGTTAAGGTGAAACAGGTGCAACATCTCTGCAAAGAACAGGGCCCTGTGTGTTAACGTAGGTAGTTTTGAGTAGGCTCCAGTTCACAATATAAGCCTGACAATCTTACACACTGGCATATGCAGATGAGGTGATTGGCAAAAGGAACCAAAGGCAACATAAGGAATAACTCTGTTACCGCATTTAGTTGGCACTACACGAACGGGTACTGGAGGCAGGTTCAATCATGGCTTTCCAAAGGGAATTGGATAAGCGCCCGAAGTGCAAGTCTAACCAGGGCTGCAAAGAATGGGAATAGTCAAACTGTTTTCACGGAGATTCAGGAACAGCTTGATGGGGTGAATGGCCTCGCATTAGTAACTATTCATTGATTCATCTCACTAAATTTTTGAGCCATCTCCTCCCTGGTCTAACGGAGGTATGCACTTTCACTTTACTTCAAGAAAGAATACCCATTACAAAAGCAATTGAACGTTTCAGCCAAAATAAAGCAAGCAGGTTTCAGTAAGAACTGGTAATCCAAAAAGGTCTAAACTAATAATAAACAACTGTGGATGCTGGAGGTCCTAAACAAAAACAGAAATTGCTGGAGAAATTCAAAAGATCTGGAGGAACTTGTGAGAAGAAAGCAGAGTTAACATTTTGAATCCAGTGACTCTTCATCCAAACTTGCACCTAAACTAATCAGCCAGAGTGTAGGAGGTCAAATCCCATCGCGTGCATCTGTGAATTTGATATCAGTTTTCAAAAATCTGGAAACAAAAATGGCTGGTATCAGTTAAAAAGAGACCTCAACATTATTGGGTTGAGGAAGGAGTGGAAATGAAACATAAGACTTTGCATCAGGGTAGGCCATCCAGCCTACTTTGTGATTCAAGATTGTCATGGCTGATCTGGTAGTGTCAACTCTGCCTTCCTATCTGTCCCAAAATCCAATACCATTGTTCAGTGTGGCCCCGATGTGACTCCATTCAACACCAATTGCCTTCTAAAGTAGCCTAACAATCTATCTAGCTATACTGAATTTCCTATAGAGAATCTACAGCAGTACAAGGCGGCAGTCCATCTCCTACTCAGGATAACCAACAGCCAATAAATGCCAATGTGCCAAGAGGAAAAGGAAAAATAAGTCGTGATATGTTCATCTTTAATTATTCATTTGCCATTTAAAGTTTAGGACTCATCATAAATTATTCTAAACAGTAAGAAGTCACTTCAGACACATATTGTTTAACAATGAGTTGCTTGTGGCTACTTGCCACAAGACAGTAGCTTTCACGGTGGAAGGCAGTGTCCATACTGTGTGCTTCAGTGAATGTATAGCACTGCTGTTAGGGTTCAATACGCCCTAGAAATTCCATAGCCAGTATGAAATCAAAGAAGAATGGTCAGCAATGGGACTTTACTTTTGATGCTTAGCAAATAGATTTCTGCCTCAAAATTAACACACCAAAAACAATTAGCAAATGTTCTTTCCTTTCACTGCTTTCTTATACATCTTCTCTATCCAGACAGATGGCCTGGTAACTCTAATAACTCCAATGCTGATCGTAAAGAGAGCTAAGATATTCTCTCCTTTGCCCTCGCCCTCACTCCATTCTGTTCTTTGTCTGTTGGGTTTTGTATTTTTAACAAAAAGTTATTGCCTTGGCTTCAATGTCACTGGCCATTCCCATAAGTGGACCTGTGCCCTTGCATTTAACTGGAGCACTCTGTTTACGTGCTCAGTATTGTGATAACTGAAGAAGCGAAACCCAGAGAATCTTCATCATAATGCTTACTAAGTGGTGTCACATAACCTTTTAGTAGATCATACAGTTCAAAGAACCCCTTTGAGGGGTTGTCTGGAACCATAGCTGTGGTTAGTGCATCTCAAACGGCCCTGAGCTGGGATGATTGAGAGAAGGTGATGGCCACCAACTGGCAACCACCAAGAGGCCACCTTCAGTCTCTTGCCAGATTTTGCACCTCAACATGGAGGGCCACTGCTGTGGGGAAGATCCAATCTGCAACATCAGTGTTTCCCCCGCCACTGACCCACTAATTAGCCCACTTGGCTACTGCTATATTGACCTAGTATCGGCCTAGTATCCATTGTTTGGAGATGGGGATGCAGCAGGCAGCCAGCACAACACACTATTTTTGTACTCTGGTCCTCGCCTCATTATCTCACCTCTGTGGGCACAGGGACATACAAATAAGGAGGAGTAAGCCATTTAGCTCCTTCGGCCTGCTCCACCATTTAATAAGATCATGGCTGTGATGCAATTGGACTCTAATCGCAAATCCACGTTTTCGCTCACCCTTGATGACCTCTCAACCCCTCGCTTTACGAGGACCTAGCTACCCCTGCCTTAAAAGATATTCAGGGACTCTGTTGCCACCACCTTTTCAGGAAATGAGTTCCAAAGATTCATAACACTGAGTGAAATGTTTTACCTTGTCCATCTTAAATGGCTGTATCCTGATCTTAAAACAGTGACCCCGAGCTCTAGATACTCCCAGAATAGGAAATATCCTCTCCACATCCATCTGTCAAGATTCTTCAGGATCTTATATATTTCAATCATGTTGTCTTCTACTCTAAACACAGGTGTATAGAAGCTCAGCTGTCGAACCTTTCCTCAAGACACCCATCCACAATAAGGCTTCGCCATGCAAATGCTTCGCTGAACTACCTCTGATGCATTTACATCTTTCCTTAAATAAGGAAATTAAAACTGCACGCAATACGGCACATGTGGTCTCACCAATGGCCTGTATAGCTGAAAAATAACCTTCTACTTTTGTATTTACCTTCCCTTAAAATAATTTCTATAAACTTACCTCTTTACCATTTCCAACATGGACTATGAAAGATTTTTGTTTTGGGTCAGGATCCGTCAACATCAGGCACTACAATTAAACAGAGATAAACTGCTGGTGCTTTGTCCTAGCATCTTGATGAGGGCAACATCTGGGTCAACTGAAACAAATAACCTTGGCACCTTGGCTCAGGGAGGGCTCCGGATACCCTTTGACCCCAGTTCCAGTTCAGCAGAGAAACTAAAACAGGTGTTTATATTTTTATATCACTGCTAATAAACTCAAGACCCCCAAACACCCTTCAAAGCCAATCAAGTTGTCTTTGAAGTGCAGAAACCTTTGTGGGGAAATGCATGGATAAAGAAGAAAATGAAAGAATGGTGTGGCTGAGTAAAGAGATAGAATACATTGGCAAAGTGAACACAATGTATTAAAGATGTCTTTTAAAAATTGTTCAAATGGATTGATATGAAATTTGGAACAAATCTCAATGTGTTTTTGATATGAACTTACTTTGCCTAGAATTCAAAACAGGTTTGAGCAGAGCCAATGCTGTGCATTAGCAATGAGTGTAAAATTGTTTGAAGAAGTTTTTTCTACCTAGAAAAGCAGAACTAATAGTTTACAATTTGAGGAATGTTACAGGGTCTAGTGACAAGGAGGAACTGAAGCAAATCTCAAGTACCTCAACACTATTTAGAAAAAAAAATCCACCAACTTTAATATTCATTCCCTCCATCACTAATGCGCTGTGGCAGAAAAATATTCCGTGTACAAGATTTGCCAATCCTTTCCAAATCTGTGATCTCTACTATTTAGAAGGACAGGGATAGCCCCTGCATGGGAACAACATGCAAGTTCTCCTCCAAACCACACGCCATCCTGACTTGGAACTAGATCACTGTTCTCTCACCGTCACTGAATTTAAACCTGGAGCTGCACTCATTCCGAT
This sequence comes from Ginglymostoma cirratum, assembly GCA_024137785.1. Lineage (NCBI taxonomy): Eukaryota > Metazoa > Chordata > Chondrichthyes > Orectolobiformes > Ginglymostomatidae > Ginglymostoma > Ginglymostoma cirratum. The sequence goes on from JAHRHZ010000051.1 coordinate 9,609,439, forward strand.
TCCATCATACTTCTAACTTGTGCCCTGTAGATGGCTTTGGGGGAGTCAGGGAGTTACTCACTGCAACAAACCTAGCCTCTGACCTGCCCTTGTGGCAGGGTATTTATTTGGTTGATGTTCATCAATGGTAATCCCCAGGATGTTGATAGTGGGGGATTCCGCGCTGGAAACCCCATTGAATGAGGGGAGAGTCAGATCCTCTCTTGTTGGAAATGGTCATTGCCTGCCACGTGTGGTGTGAACGTTACCGTTGCAGTGAAAAAGGATAGCTTACCACCACCTGGTCAAGCAACATTCACATCCCAGGCAAGCATTATTTTCTAATTCCCAGTTAATTTTTTTGATTTCAGATTTTGGTTGGCAGGATGACAGGCAACTTCCATGCACCTCTTTGCCCAATCCCAAAGCGACACATTTTATCTGCTTGTAATAAATAATAAAGCAAAGTATCCGCTACTGTGCAACACATTTCTGCAGCTCCAAACAGCTCAGGCCCAGTTTCAGCTAGGTTATAAGCAGGCAATAGCAAGGTTCTCACTTCCCCATGTGGCAAGCACCACCCCGCACCCCCCTCCGACAGTGTTGAGGTTCTTACTGATCATCAGCTCAGGAACGACATTGATTAAAGACTAGTAGCAGGTCAATAGCCTCCTGCTGGTGAAAGGATAGGCATGAGGGTTGGCAGATCTGAAAGACGCTCCTAGAGAGAGGAAAATAATGGCAACAGAAAGAGGGGGCTAGGCACAGACTGGATATAATCCCAACCACAACCCAGTTACATACTGGATACAATCACAAGTGAGAGAATTGCATTTCTAGGTGACCGTTTTGCCCAGCATCTCCACCTGGCCTGTAACGGCCAACCTAACCTCCTGGTCACTACCCATTTCAACTCTCCATCCCGCTCCCCCGCCGACATGTCCATTCTCAGCCTCCTCCAGTGTCACAGCGGCTTAGCATGCAAATTTGAAGAACACCGCCTTATCTTCTGACTGGGCACCCTCCAGTCCAGAGGACTCAAGATGGAGTTCTCCAATTTCAAATAACCTTGTCACCCATTCCCCAGCTTCCCTTCCAGCCCAAACTCCTCCCTTCCATTCTACCTTCTGACCCTCCCATCCAAGCACCAGTCGGATTCATCTCTCATCAACCAACCAGGTCATACCTACCACCAGTGTCCACCCATTACCACCATTCCACCTTCACTTATTCCCCCTCCTCCACAATCCCTTTATCTGCAGCTCCCCTTACTCCCACACCCAGTCCTGGAGCCGGGGGGCAATACCTGAAACATTGACTGCTCCTTTCCTCTAGATGCTGCCTGGCCTGTGTTTTTCCAGCTTTCTGTTTGTCTACTTTAAGCCTTTCACAACCTCAGGGCATCGCAAAGCAATTTACAGCCAATGATTTTTTTGAAGGGTAGGAAAAATGGCAGCAACCAATTTGTGCATAGCAAGTGTCATTTAATAATGTTAGGAGAAATTGGCAAATATTGGCCAGAGTAAGTTCCCTGCTCTAATTTAAACAACCGCCATAGTGGCCAGGTAGGCTCTCAGTTTAACACCCAGTCTAAAACGCAGCACCTCCAGCACTAGAGGGCCAAGCTAGATTAGGTGCCCATCTTCCTGAAGTGGGGCTTTCACCCACAAGGGTCTAACTCAACAGTAAGTGTGTAGCACACTGAGACACAGCTACCACCATTGTAAACTACAGCTGAGGGAAACCATCTGACCATCCACAGCTGCCTGTGACCTCCCTCCCTCACTGCAAACCTCACCCATCATGCTATTTCCTTGCTCATGAATAACTTGAAAGAGTAGCTGCCAAGTTTTGACAATTTCAAACAGCTGTTGCAGACATCTATTTAACTAGAAATGACACTGATCTCTTCAAATAAATCTGCAATGACATTTCAGTTTTTTATTCTGGCCATAATTTCATTAGTCAAAATTAAATTTGGATTGTTTGATCTAATCACAGTGATACAATTGGCTTGTGCCTAAAGCCAGATGTCCATTAAATAGAGTGATAATTGAGTATTGCTGAAAAACAGTGACGTGCTGTTGAAGATTTTCATTGTGCATACATGAGGACAGATGCAAGAAAGACACATTTTAAGAGAACAACAATTCATACTGCATGAGAGACAGGTTCAGACACCTGTGATACTTTGAATAGCATCTCTCCTTCTGAGTCAGAAGGTCCAGGTTCAAGGCCCCACTCCAGGACCTGTTGACCATGGATGGTGTATTTGTAATGTGGTAAAACAGAATGATAACTAACTATGTCAGGCAGAAGAGAAGAGTCAGCCATACTTTGGTGTGAAGTGGTATTTCTCAAGCTACAGTTTCCAGCAAGAGACCCATAATCTGTTCCAGGAAAATAGAATCTTAGTGTTTTTAGCGCACAGAAAGAGATCCTTCGGACTATAGTGTCCACAGTTAAATATGAAGTGATGCCCTTTGGAAGCAAGAACAAGACAAGGGAGTAGTTAATGAATGACAAAACACTAGGAAGCTCAGAGGAACCTTGTGGTGCTTGCCCACAGATCCCTGAAGGTGGCAAGGTAGGTTGATCAGTCGTAGCATGGATTAGAACTTGGTTTAGGCCACAGCTGGAGCACTGTATGCAGTTCCGTTCTCTGCGCTATAGGAGGAATGTTATTGCACTGGAGGGGGTGCAAAGGAGATTCACTGGGATGTGGCCTCAGATGAAACATATGAAGAGAAATTGAATAAGCTCAGATTGTTTTCTTTGGAGCAGAGAAGGTTTAGTGGGGAACTTGATAGAGATGTATAAGATCATGAGGGGTGGTGGGAGTCTGGAATGCACTGTCTGCAAGGTAGTCAAAGCAGGACACGTCTTAGTCTTTAAAAAAGTACTTGGATAAGCATTTGAACTCTAACAACATTCAAGGCCACAGGCCTAGTACAGGAAAGCGGGATTAGTGTAGGTAATTGTATATTTTTGGCAATGCTCATGAGCCGGAAGGGCCTTTTCTGTACTATATAATTCTATGCTGGTCATCCACCATCCATCTGTTCTCATCCTACTTTCCAGCACTTGGCATCGAGTCATATAGCGTGCTTAAAAAAACCTAGGTTTCCTGACTTTTTAAAAATTTAAAAATCTAGCTATGGAAATAGACACAAGCACTTGTTTTGTCAACCTCCTGTGCCAGAAAAGGATGCTGAGTGGGGGGAGGGTCGACACGGATTGGTTAAAGCAACACCAAATGGCCATGGTGTTGCCATGGAGCATGTACCAGGAAACAACAGTCACTCCAGATATAGCAGGAACTGCTGATGCTGGAGTCTGAGATAACAAGGTTTAGAGCTGGATGAACACAGCAGGCCAGGCAACATCAGAGGAGCAGGAAAGCTGACGTTTCGGGTCTGTTCCTGGACCAGGGGGAGAAAATGGAGTTGAGATAGGTGGAGATAAGTTCAGCGGGGCAGGAGCAGGCAGAGACAATGGGTCGACCAGGGCAGTCGGATTTATGGATTTTTGGAAGGAGATAGAAATAGGTGGTGCGGGGTTGGGGAACGATGAGGTTGGAGGCGGTGACTGGGAAGTCACCTGAAGTGACGTGGTTATGGATAGTCTGGGAGATGGTGTTTTGGTGGTCAGGGGTGGACTTATGATCAAGGGGTGGTAGGAGGTGGTGTCGGAGAGTTGGCGCCTGGCCTCGGAGAGGTAGAGGTCAGCGCGCCATACTACAACTGTGCCTCCCTTGTCCGCGGGTTTTATGGTGAGGTTAGGGTTCGAGCGGAGGGTTGCACATTCTGTGGGGGAAGAGGTTGGAGTGGGTGAGAGCGGTGGAGAGGTTAAGGCGATTGACGTCACAACGGCATTTGGAGATGATGAGGTCGAGGGAGGGAAGGAGGCTTTGGGGTGGTGTCCAGGAGGAGAGGGTGTGTTGGAGGCAGGAGAAGGGGTCAGTGGGAGGAGAGATTAGGCTCGCGATTAAAGTAAGCAAGCGCGGAGGTGGAGGCGGCAGAATAATTGTTCGATGTCCAGGCATGAGCAGTATTCATCGATGTTCGGGTGGAGGGGGATAAAAGGGGAGTCCTTTACTAAGGACTGACCATTTGCCCTCAGTGAGGGGGGAGGTCTAGGGGGATGGTGAACACCCAGCAGGGCTGGGGTCTGGCATTTGCTGTGGAGCTGCTGGCTGTGGGGGCAGTGGGCGGAGCAGCTTCGGCAGTGGGCAGAGTGGAAGATGGGCAGGTGGGCAGACCCGAAACGTCAGCTTGCCTGCTCCTCCGATGCTGCCTGGCCTGGTCTGCTGGGTTCATCCAGCTCTTCGCCTTGTTGTAACAGTCACTCCAGCTTTTGTTTCATTCAGAAAAGACACTGGTCAAGAATGGTCTTCTGGTCAGATCCCTGTGTATCAATAATAATAAAAGGTGCTGCAGAAACACAGATCTGGCAGCATCTGTGAAGTGAAATAGAATTAACCTCGAGGCAAGTATGCCTCTTCCTCAAAACTGAAAGGAGCTGGAAATGGTGCTTAGAGTGGGAGGAGGAGCAAGTGGAACAGATTATGAGGAGACCCAGAACAAAAGACAAAAGGATGGATAGAACACCTGAAGGGAAAAAGCTTCTTGTTAAAGTGTCACGAGATAAACAATGAAGTGGAACTGGGACCAGGACAGCACAGTCTAAGGCAGTGCAAATGGAGAGAATGTTCGAGAGTGTACACGTTGCTGCACGTGACAGAACGGATCTCAGGATGTAGCGGGAGCAGCTCTCTGAAGAGCGGTGTCTGTCTAGGAAATGTCGGTAATCCTGGAGGAGTTTGAAACCTAAAGGATGAAACTTCAGTTGCAGTGTGGGATAAGTTAATGCTGCAGGCAGCACTGAGGAAGATGTGGCTGTGAAGACCAGATTTTGGCAAACACTTTTGATTGCCCTCCTGAAGTTTGATAAAGTAATGAAGGTAAATGAGCTGAAAGATTAAAACAGAAATCCCAGGCAGAAACAGTAGAAATTCATCAAGATGAGAATATCTGGGAAGAGAAGTGGTAGTAGATTAAATACTCAAAATTAAAGCTATCCCTTACCACCCTTATCCCTCCCTTTGAACTTTGCACTGGGCACCCTCACCATCTGTTCCATTTACCCCTCCACCCCCTGTGTCAACAGCATTGAAGCAATTATTTTCCAGTTCTTTTCAGTTCTGAACAAGAGTAATACTGGGCTTAAAACATTAACTGTTTCCCTCCCCACAGATGCTGCTCAGGCACTTTTTAAAATTTCAGATTTCCAGCACGCGCAGTATTTTGCTTTTATCCAGTGTACCAATACACATACTTACAAAATCAAAAGGCATTTTTGCATCTGTCCTGATGCACGGCAAAATAAAACTTTTCAACAGCTGGTCCCTTTCATGAGCTATATTTAGTTCTGTGTCACTGAGTGACATAGTGACTGAGTCAACATGATGTTAAAATCCAAGAATCTGGAAAAGCTCAGCCATTCCCCTGTCCTTTCGGTAACTTGAAGCTGAACACACCAACTGTGTTCATACATACAATATGAAAACATGTAAAATCATGGATTTTTAATGTAAGCGGTATGTCTTATTTATAGAACCATCTGCTGGAACATATGCTTATCTGATAGCCCAGAATTTCTGTCTGGGCACTAACCCTATTGGTTGTGGGGCAAAACTCCACCTCAATCTGCTCCCCCAGCACTGACCCCAAAGTTCATCAGGTCAGCCAAATTATAATACTGACAGCAAGTTTTTGGCATTGTAACCATTTCTGAAAGGAACTGACCCAGGGGCACAGGAAATAGCAAGCTGTTGCAGCATTCAAATGCATATAGAAACTTTTATAAAAAAGGTCCAGGGACAATGAACTCTAGCTGCGAAGCAAAGCCCTGGGATATTTGGAAATCAAAACACTGAGCTGAGCCTTATACCTTTTGGGCCAAGTGCCAGTTGCATTGAGTTTTTTGGAGGGATGTACACCAAAAGGCCTAGTGAGTTTTCACATCATATCTGACCAAATTCACTTTATTATGATCTACCCTGATCCTATGGTGTTCTTCCTGTCTGATTCTCGGCCCATCTTACCAGGCACTGTTCCTAGAACCTGCCAATAGGTGATACATAGAACTGACTGGCATCCCTGGCACTAATGCCATCTTTGAATATCATCGTGCTTCTCTGCAGGCACAGTCAGTCCACTGCCATCCTGTTTGGCTCCTGACATTTGCCTCAGACATGGCAAAACAACAGTGTGGTGAGCCTGGTATCTCTGGCTGAGGGGCAGGGCACAGAAAAGGCAGGGATGCTGTGAGCATCCAGGTAGATTCAAAAAGTGAGTGAGTGCTGTGACCATGACTGAAGAGGATGGAAATGCATCCTGATCCAGTCCATGAGCTGAATGTGCCCGAATGCAGTGTCCTCACTGCAGCACCATAATGGTAGTTGCTGGTGCAGCCTGAGGTACAGCATCCAAGTGTCCTCTAAGTGAATGGAGATGTGCCAGGAGGATTCTTAAAGATGGACACCAGTCAGATGCCATTGTCCATGGGTGTATGTGACCGATGCCCATGGACTGTGTCCTGAAATGTTGATGCCTACTGCCCAATACAGGGGGCCCACTGGAACCAGTGGCAAGCTGAAGTTGCTGCTATTTCCACACTGAGTATTCTCAATGTCCAGTTTGTTCAGTGCATTTCACAAGATAGGAACCTGAATACTAATGAGACAAACTGTGGCATTAATAGGCATTTAAAAAGCAACTATACCTCTTAATTGGTAACTTGCCACTGCCTGGTAAGAAACTCCCCTCGCTACTCAGCACATGCATAAAAGATTCTGCAAGCTCCTCCCAACATACGGTAGTCTTCACTAGACTTTCTCATCTGGTTCTGCCATTTACCACACCATTGCTTCTACTGTTCAGGCTCCTATAAGATTCAACACAGTTGTTCTATCAGAAGGCAGGGTCTACAGATCACTAGAAGATTAGACAGTGGCAAATGAGGCCATTAGACCCACAATGTCTGTTCTGGCTCTTTAATGAGCCTATTAACCAATTAGTCCTACTTGTTTGCTCTTCCTGCATATTACACTGGGTGGGGGGGGTAGTATTGCCAAATTGAAGCAGGCAAGGAAGACCCAGATTGCTGCATTACAACCAAAACAACTGAAGAGATCTAAAGAGGCCCAGTCCGAGGAGATGCTATACTGACTCAGAGCCAATTAAATGATTCCATGCTCTAAAAAGTTTAATGACCTTGGTTCAAAAAAAGCAATGAACAAAAGTATACTAGCCATTTAACCTGTGCTTCACTCCTTTTATTTTAAAAGTTTATTCATGGGACATGGTACGTTACTGGCTAGGCCAGCATTTAACACTCAAGTCAAATTTCAGCCGGTTCCCAGGTTACAAAATGGACTTTAACTGTTTGCAAGTCAGAACACAAGACAGTACAATATAAAATAGCTTTTCGTAAGTACCAGGAAACAGTCACACATTGAAACATTAAAATTAATATTAATACACCTCTAAAGGTGATTGTTTGTAAGCATGAGCATTCATAAATTGGGTTTTGCCTGCACTGTAGGTCTGGAGTCACGTGGAAGCCAGACTGAGTAACGGCCTTCCCTAGAAGGATTAGGCTAGTTTATCATCTTTGTCCGATTTCTGTCAAATTCAAATGCTGCCATGTGTTGTGGAGGAATTCGAACCCATGTCCCCAGACCATTAGTTTGGTATTCCTGTATTGCTGGCCCAGTGACATCACCACCTCCCCATTACTGCGTTACGGCACTTTAAGAGCTTCCCATCTACACTCAAAGATCTCTACTGTTCTTTCTGTGAAAATATACCTCAATCACTGGGATATCAGGAGTACTCTTTTTTGGACTGTGTTACAGGGTAACCAAGAGGCCATCCTCACTTTTCCAGTCACTTTAAAAGGAGTACCATCCATAGACTGCAGAAACAGAAGGAGAAAGGGTGACAGCTGCAATATTAACCCCTGCTTTACAACGAAATTTTGACTCCCCTGGAGAAACGGGTTACACAGGGACAAGGAAACAAAACTGCGGATTTATCATGATGTTGGTTTTTGTTGTTAACTGACCAAACTCCACATTATCTCACAGTATAGAAGCTCACAAAACGGTCATGCCATATTTTGTTGCAAGTCATGAGAATACAGCTGTTAGGATGTAAACAGATACCTGCTGCAGAGCTGCACCGATCACTGCATTAGCACACCCCCAGTCACCATTTGATATCCGCTTTGCATACATCCAAGTTGGTCTCCTGAATAGCTGCAATTACTAGTCTTTAAGTAGCTAAGAAAACAAACCCTAAATGTGATTGTAAGTGGCAGCACTTGAGGCAAAGTCTGCCTACTCATGCAACGTCAATCATTGAAAGCAAAGTGTTTGACCTTGTAAAAGGCAGGGCTTGGAGCAATCACATTAATGGCCCAAAATGATAGCCCTTTCCCTCCTGTATTTGTAATGCTGGCAGGTGCGCTCTCAGTTTGAAGTGTTATTCTCTGGGGATGTGACATGTGACCTGTGGGGGGAATGGAGTTGGGGGACAAAAACCAGTAGAAAGGGGGATATTCTTGCATTATCCTTCTTTGGGAGGCTTCTTTTGTGAACATAGAAAACCTTCTAAAGAGAGAACACAAGATCACCACAGCAGGTTTGAACTACTCACTAGAGTGGGTGGAATTTAATCCAGCCCAGGCCCCCCACTAAATCGCAGCAGAGACTCCCCCGCCCCCCTCAAGATGGATCCACCAGCGACGGAAAAACCTCCACTAAATGAGTTGGAGTGCAGGTGGGATTCCTGGCCACCAGTGGGAATGTCAATTAAGTTCATTAATGAGTCAACTGACAACCCGTTACCTCTGAGCCCTTTAAAATTAAGATTTTGAATAACCAATAATCAGTGTAGTTCTGAGCACAAGGTAAGTGGGACAGTAGTGCCCGACAAGAGTTTAGACACGAGCAGCAGAGTTTCGGCTCACCTTAAGTTTGGTGCAGGAGGTGTAACACCTGCCCATTACTTCCTCCCTCATGAGTGTCCAAGGGTCCAAACACACCTTTCACACGAAGTAGCGCTTTACCTGCACTTCACACAATCTAGTGTACTGCATTTGCTGCTTACAGTGTGGTCTCCCCTACATTTGGCAAATGAAGCATAGACTAGGTGACCAATTTACAGAACACCTATGTTCTGTCCACAAAAAAAGGCATTGAGCTTCCAGTTGCCTGCCACTTCAACACACCTTGTTCCCTCAGCAACGTCTGTCTCAGGTTTGCTGCAGTGTTCCAGCACAGTTCAGCGCAAGCTGGGAGAACAGCACCTCATTTTTCACTTGGGAACTCTACAGCCTTCTGGACTCGATATCAAGTTCAACAATTTTAGGACTTTACGCACTTTCTCCTACACACCAGGTTTTATTATCACATGGTCTGCTACGACACACAACTTGTTTCTAACCAATAATAGTCCCTATTAGTAAATATTCATTCTCTTAGGCTTACCATTATCCATTCCTTTGTCTGTCTCACTTCTTCTCTCTACAGGCTCTATCTTCACCTACTGTTTACTCCTTAATACCTCCCCCTACCTTATCTTCTGCATAACGTTTTCCCAGCTACCATCAGTTTCTGAGGAAGGGTCACTGGACCCAAAACATTAATTCTGATTTCTCTTCACAGATGCTGCCAGATCTGCTGAGCTTTTACAGAAGTTTGTTTTTGTCAAGTCTGGTCAGGGTAGAGTTACGGACTTCAACGAATGTGTTGCAATAGTCAAGCCTAGAGGTAATAACAGCAGAGATGATAGTTCCAGCAGCAAACAAGCTGAAGCAGGGATCAAGTGGGACAATGTTACGAAGGTGCCAATAGATGGTCTTAGTGATGGTGTAAAGATGTTGCAGGAATCTCACCTTGGGACCAAGTATTATTTCAAGTTTGCCAACATCTGGTTTCCTGCCAGCTGCTAGGGAAAGAGTTAGAATCGTTTGCAAGAGGAGTTGCAAACAAACAATGGCTTCAGTATTCAAGTGATTTTAATCAGAAGATGTTTTTTTCCCTGATTGTGCTGGATATTAGACAAGCAGCCCCATTTCTAGTGAATATATTCTACTGACAAGACAGGGAAGATAAAATCAGAGAACCAGTGAGTTTGAGAGTACCAGGAGTTTGGGAGGTTAACAGATAGTTGTGATGAATTATATCTGTCAGGGTTCTGAAAAAGTCATACCAGACTCAAAATGTTAATTGTTTCTCTCCACAGAAAGTGCCAGACTTGCTGAGTTTCTCCAGCATTCTCTGTGTTTGTTTCAGGTTTCCAGCATCTGCAGCGTTTTGCCTTTATTATATCTATCTGTCAGGTACTTGACCAGTCTATAGGGCAGGTCACCTTACCTTCAGCCATAGGTATCAGACGTGGAGGACTTTGCAGGGTCTCCAGTGACTGCAATTGTATAATTGTACAGAGCACAGTCTGGCCCATTGCCAGAAGGGTCATCTCATCCTCATTATTCCTTGGCTCTACAGATCATTTTATTAATATGCAGCTTGCCACGCCACCTCAGGAGGCATGATGGACAACTACATACAGTCCTTTCCCCAAAAGGATATCAGGGACTCCATTTCCTTTAAAAAGAACGAACTGGCATCTTTGACATCATTTTCCATTTCACAGCATGCCCTTGTGGGGATTCGAAACTGTGACATCTGTTTGCAACTTCAGTATGGGGCCTGTGACTATCACATGAACAGATGGTGGCAGCTCGAGTTCTGACCAGTTGTTCGAAGCAGGAGAGAAGTAAATTTTATAAATTGCCTTACTCATCCTCAGGGCATCCCCAAGAGTGCTTTTTAAAACCAATGATTTACTTGTTTAGTGCAGCCACTGTTGTCACGAGGACAAAAGCAGCAGTTAATATTTTGCACATAATCCAGATCTGACAAACAGCAAATTAGACAGATGATTTTATATCACCCATGTTCGTTGATGGATAAATGTTGACCAGGACATCAGACAAAGTTTGTGTTCTTCTTTGAAGACTATCAGAATCTTTAATGCAACTCAGAAGGAAAAATCGAATCTCCATTTCATCCAATAAGCAGAACATAATCTTGTGTCAGATTGGCGTACCAGCCAAGATCATGTGTTCATATTCCATTTAGCCAAGCCAGCAATAATAGAAATTAAATTGACCGCCAAAACCACACAAATATATATATAGACATCAATCAAATCTTTGTTACATTTTAAAATATGTGACAATCTCTCATGCTTGAAGTATGTTCTTACGCTTTTTTGTTTCAATACAGAAAGGCGATACAAGATAATTCCTATTAAGTCAGTGCAAGAATGGTCTTCAGAACTAAAATCTAATTTATTGCACAGACATAAACCAGTTAGGATTAACAAACATTCACTCCCGTCAATGCCTGGGTTCTATATCAACGTTTGACAAAGACGTGATTCTCAAATTTTGTTTGAAGAACTCCCTTTAAATTGACTGGTAATCACAAACTCACTATCAAATTAACACTATTTAAATATTCCAAACATGAGCATGCTGCACGGAAAGAGAGTATTTTAATGATAATATTATTTAGGGTTTCATTTTTTTTTATTCCCGACTATTGCAATTGGTAGAATGTTAAATTTAATGAATAAAATCTGGATAAAAATGGTATCTAAAACACTATCAACAATTCTAACATCCTACCTAGTTCACTAATTCCTCATTGGGTCTGGTAAAAATGGGAGATTTCCCATAGCAATGCAATCGACTCTCAACTGCTCTCAGAGAGTCTCACAGTTCAAGACAATTTTGGGCAAACAAGAAATACCTTGCTGGTCACACCCACACCCCATGAAATAATACAAATAAACTAATTCAAGAAACCTTCCGGAGTCAAAAGGTCAAGGGTTCCAAACTTAATCCTGATTCTGACAGAAATCAGTTAATGTTTCAGGTCCAGTGACCCTTCCTCAGAAAGGATGGTAGCTAGGAAAATGTCGGTTTATATGCAGAAGATAGAGTGGCATAAGGAGTAAAACAATAGGTGGGGATAGAGGCAGAAGAACAGTTGGACAGATAAAGGAGTGGACAACGATCTGGTTAAAATGGTGAATAGCTATTAATAGGGACTGTTAGTCTCTAATTACACACAACCCATTGTTAGCCACTATAATGATAAGGCCTGGTCTGTGGGGGTTGAAGAAAGGATGTGAGAGAGCTCTCAAGCACTAAAGTTATTGAGCTTGATACAGAGTCCAGAAGGCTGCAGGGTCCCCAAGTGGAAAATGAGGTGCTGTTCTTCCAGCTTGCGCTGAGCTTCACTAGAGCCCTACAACAAGCCTGGAACGGATATGTTGGCCAGGGAACAAGGTGGTGTGCTGAAGTGGCAGGCAACTAGAAATTCAGGGTCCATTTTGCAGACGGAGCTCAAGTGTTCTGTGAAGCGGTTGTCCCACCTACACTTCATTTCTCCGATATAAAGGAGGCCATACTGTGAGCAGCAAATGCAGTAGACTACATTGTGTGAAGTGCAGATAAAGCGCTGCTTCGCCTGAAAGGCATATTTTGGCCCTTGGATACTGAAGAGGGAGGACGTAAACAGGGTGTTAAGCCTTCTGTGGTTGCAGTAGAAGGTGCCATGAGGCTGTGGGGGGGTCGAGGTGTTGGGAGTGAAGGAAGAGGGAAGAGGGAATGGTCCCTGCAGAAGGCTGACAAGAGAGAGGGGAGGGGAATGTGTATCTGGTGGTGGCATCCCGCTGAAGGTGGCAGAAACAGTAGCTAACAATCTTCTGGGTGTAGATGTTGGTGGCATAGTGGGTAAGGACAAGCAGGACACTATTGCTGTTGTGGGAGGGAAGACAGGTGGGAAGGCTGCAGTGCGGGAGATGGGTCAGACACAGCTGAGGGCCCTCAACAACAATGCTGGGGAATCCTCGGTTGTGGAAGGTGGACATTTTGGAGGCTCCCTTGTCAAAGTCGGCATCATTGGAACAAATGCGACGGAAACAGAGAAACTAGGAGAAGGGAATGGAGTCTTTAGACGAAGACGAAGACGACGAACGCAGGGATGTATAGTCCAAGCAACTGTGGGAGTTGTTGGGTTTATAGTGGATATGGGTGACCAGTCTATCACCAGAAATGGAAACTGGCATGCCAAGGAAAGGAAGGAGAAGTCAGAGATGCACCAGCTGACACTAAACTGATACCTCCTCTGTCCCTTCAGAGGTATTTAAAACTGACGCGACATTCAAAGATCTGACTGAACCACAGCAACATCTCTACTTTCTCATTGAGGCTAAGAAAATTTGGCATGTCCAAATGGACTCTTACCAGTTTTTTACAGATGCACCATTGAAAGCATTCTATCTCTGGATTCATCACAGCATGGTTTGGTTCACTATTCCAGAGATAGCAAGAAACTATAGGAGAGTTCTGAATGTAGCCCAATCCATCACACTAACCAGCCTGTCATCCACATTTCCCTCTACCTCGGGAAAGCAACCAACAGAACCAAAGACCCCTTTCCAGCCAGTTACACTGTTCCAACCTCTTCCATCAGGCAGAAGATATAAAAGCCTGAACACGCCTATAAATAGATTCAAGAACAGCTTCTTCCCTGCCGTTATCAGACTTTTAAACAGACCTCTCAAATATAAATTCTGATCGATCTCTCTGCATCTTCTCTGCAGTTGGAACACTGTATTCTGCATTCTGTTCTGCTACTCTGATGCATTTTGTATGGTACAATCTGACTGTATAGCACACAAAACAATACTGTTCACTGTATCTCAGTACATGGGGCAACAATTTATCAATCAATCAACTCTGGGAAGTTCTCAGAGTCGTGGCAAACGCACTCACCCAGCAACAGAATGGTCATTTGAGATTTTGCATCAAAAGAGAACAGAAACGTTTAAATAAATTATAAGAAAATCTTTGGGAATTCCCGAGCCCATGAAAGGTATCATTTAAATAATAGTGTTTGTTTTTCGTTTATGTTTGCCTCACATATAAATTTTAATAGACAGATATACATTTCTTCCAAATACCATACCATAACTACTCACTTAACAATCTGTGGAAAATCTCTAAAAACTTTCTCCCAAACACTGAGGTAATTCAAGTGAAATGCCAGCATAGCAATTAAAACAGGGTCTTGTGACATAGTGGTAGTATATGAGAGATATTATAATTCTCTTTACTAACTCACTAGCGCAGTATGTTTACTACATCACGTTTCCATTCCATTTGATCATTCATAAAACTGTGTTAAACTAAATTAAACATCCCTTCCAACCCATTACCGCTTCTTTACACCTTTCAATTCTTATCGACCCCATGCTGCAAGCCGCATTTAGACCGGTCCCTGTATCAAAGGCTACTCCTGGATAAGTGTTAATACTGTAACCTACTCAGAACAATGCCATGCCTACCATAGTGTCTCCATAACTCACTGTAAAATATGGAAAGATTATAATATTAATTGGCTGTAAGAAACCCTCTCCCAGGGCCTGAATAGGTCACAGAATACCAAAACAGTTTCGTCCACTAGTATGGACTTATTAAAATACATATTAAATAGGGCCACTACCCCTTTGAGAAACTTACTTTTATAACAGCGTTTCCGTGAAATTGCATGGCTTAGCTGCAGGAGATCAGTTTAATATCTTCTATACTTTTATAGAGTACATGGGGTAGCACGGTGGTTAGCACTGCTGCCTCAACGCCAGGGACCCGGATTGGATTCTGCCCTCGGGTAACTGTCTCTATGTGGAGTTTGCACATTCTCCCAGTGTCTGCATGGGTTACCTCCCATAGTCCAAAGATGTGCAGGCTAGGTGCATTGGCCGTGCTAAATTGCCCGTAGTGTTTGGGATGTGTAGATTAGGTGGGTTATAGGGGGATGGGTCTGGGTGGCATGCTCCAAGGGTTGATGTGGACTTGTTGGGCCAAAGGGCCTGTTTCCACACTGTAAGGATTCTATGAATCCACATGTCTGATTTCTCACTTATTTAGGTCATATAGGTCTAGTATTTTCAATAACATTCCTAACTTTAAAAACAAAAAGGACTAGCATCTCTTAATTATGCAGTCTCAGACCAGACAGACATTCCAATCCCATCAGGAGTAACAGTCAGTATTTAGCAAGTGCTTAAACCATTCTCCTGCTTCCCCAGGACAGATGTCACGCAAACTTGTGTAGAGTAGATACAACTATGTGACACCATAATGCTAAACGTTTAATGTAAAAACTGTGTATAAAAGAAGCTACTGTAAAACTGTACTTTGCATTCCATTGCTGCCTCAAACTGTGCTATTTTCACCACTCACCAATCAGTTGTTACTGAACACGATCCCACATATCTCTACCTCTGAGTCAGAAAGTCTTGGTTCAAATGTCACCTGGCCATGGCAGAATGTCATAACACATCCGAACAACTTGATTTAAAGTAATTATTTTTAGCAAATCTGAACATACAGTCTACCATATTCAACCACTATTGTTTCCATAGTTACAGCACCATGACAGTATGGTGCAAAGGAAATAGAATCTTGCTCTAGTGCTCAGTCTTCACTTCTGTCCCAATTTTACTGTTGTTTTCCTGCGTTTATTGCAATTGCAACAATGCAGTACTGTCACAACTTAACTGGAGAGAACACAGCAATAATCATGTCCCACAAGCCATCCCAAAATGTATAAAATCCTAAATGAGACCAACAAAACAATTTGCCTAACTGACTGCTACTCAGGACAAAAATGATTCACCCCAGGTTTCTTTCTCCCCTGTCCCCCACCCCACCCCACAACAGTGGAATAGCCGTTTATTATAACACACTTACCTTTAACAAGAGTAGAGACATGAAAGGATTTCAAATCTACCTCAATGCAGTGCGTACTGTACCCCAGAAAGAGGCTAAATCCACATATACCATTCACAAACAACGTCTAACAAAACAAACAGTTTTACACAGATAATATGCGAGAGAAGAATATAGAGTTCATAGAATCCCTACAGTGTGGCCCTTCAGCCCAACAAGTCCACACCGACCCTCAAAAGCAGCCCATCCAGACCCATCCACCTAATCTACATATCCCCAAGCACTATGAGCAATTTAGTATGACCAATGCACCTAGCCTGCACATCTTTGGACTGTGGGAGGGAACCCACACAGACAGGGAAAGTATGCAAACTCCACACAGACAGTCACCCGAGGGTGGAATCGAACCCGGGTCTCTGGCGCTGTGAGGCAGCAGTGCTAACCACTGAGCCACTGTGCTGCCCTATATACAGGGTAAATATTCTTTACTGTGGATTTTATACCTCCCTCAGTCCTTTTGATTTTTTCCAATAATGACATACATGTCTTTAGGGTGATGGTTTGATCTTTGCTATTTTCCTTTCTGGTTTCACTCTTAAGACCTCCCAGCTTCCCACACAACTTCCAACAGTCTGAAGAAGGTGCATCGCTGTACTACTGTGGAAACACTGAGGCTTTTGATTTCACCTGCATCTTCAGCACCTTCCTTTCTGCTCTGAGGGGGGGCATTCCCGGCTGCCCTTTCTTTACCCAGCCTACTTGCCTTCCTTTCATACTCCCACCAACCATCCTGCTTATGTTCATAACAGTGATGGGAAAAAGGTCTAGTTTTATGGGTCAGTTCATAAATTCAGCCATTCCTGTCGCCTGTCTAAAGGCTGCAACTCTTTGATCTACAACAGGAGCTCCAATTACAAAAGATGTTTAAATTCTTCTTAGAATACTCTGAGTATCATATATGGTATTTACTCCCAATGGCTGTATCCATTTGTTAAAATTGCTTTGCTTTATCTGTTCAAATTCAATATAGGTTTTCCCAAATAGTTTCCTCAAATCTAAGATTCTGGAGCACACAGGCAAAAGGTTAACTCATACACACCAAGAATTGCCCTTCTTACTGTACTGTAATCCACATAATCCTCTTCTGACAGTGATGTACAAACTTCAAGTATTCTGCCCGTCAACTTGCTCTGCATGCGTCCTTGTTATCTCGGATTCTCCAGCATCTGCAGTACCTATTATCTCTGCACGGATAATATTCAGTTGTCCCTTGGCCATTTCATTTGTTTTGCTATCTTCTCAAATGAGATTAAGAAAGCCTCCACATCCTTTTCTTCAAATTTTTGTAACACCTGTGCAAATGTAAATATTCCCTTACTGGACTTTAGATTATGGCTAGGAATTTCTCCATCAGATCCTTCTTCGGCATCTGACGTCTCTTTTATTCAACTGCATTATTTTAAGCAGGTTGTAGCAGCCTCCTGCCTGCTCAAACACAGATTGTCAACTTGGCCAAACAGCAAGGGATGTTGGGTACACTGGCCAAGTGAAATTCTGAAATCACAAAACCCACTCACCAGACTCCATGCAAACAGCAGCCAGGTGCTAATGATATTAGCATAATGTAAAAGGCAACAGTTAGTCTGTGCAGACACCCCCAACAACTTATCCACTAAACAAAGGGCAGTCCAGACAGAAAGGCACCCAGTCCTGCTACACAAAGAAACTTGACGTAGCATGCCATCTAAATGGTGGACTCTTATTTCAAACTATTAAGTGTATCTCCCCGATTGGTCAGAAATACACAAGTTCCAGAAAATCATCTAAAAGGTATAAAAACAGTTAAAAAGCAAGAGAACTACAGATACTGTAAATCAGGAACAAAAAAAGTTGCTGGAAAAGCTCAGCAGGTCTGGCAGCATCTGTGAAGGAGAAAACAGTTAACGTTTTGGGTCCGGTGACCCTTCCTCAGACTTGATGGTGGCTGGGGAAATGTCAGTTTACACGCAGAAAAAGGAAGGTGGGTAGGGTAGGGAGTAAACAATAGGATAGAGCCCAAAGAGAGAGAAAGACAGTTGGATGGACAAAGGAGTTGCTAACAATCAGGCTGGGAGGGTGAGTAGTTGTTAATGGGGACTGTTAGTGACTAACAACAGGGGGTGTGTAGTGGCAGGCTATGTGGTAACAAGGCCCGGCGTGTGGGGTAGGGGGCTGGGAGAGTTTAGGCCCTAAAAACTTATTGAACTCAAAATAGAGTCCAGAAGGCTGTAGGGTTCCCAAGTGGAAAAGGAGGTGGTGTTGTTCCTCCAGCTTGCGTTGGGCTTCACTGGAACACTGCAGCAAGCCAGAGACAGATGTTGGCCAGGGAGCAGGGTGGTGTATTGAAGAAGTGGCAGGCAACAGGTAGTTCAGGGTCTTTTTTGCGAGCAGAATGTAGATGTTCTGCGAAGCTGTTGCCAAGTCTACGCTTCATTTCCCCAAATGTAGAAGAGACCACATTGTGAGCAGCGAATGCAGTAGACGAGATCCTGGGAAGTGCAGGTGAAGGTGTTGCTTCACCTGGAAGGTATGTTTGGGCCCTTGGATACTGGGGAGGGAGCAGGTAAATGGGCAGGTATTGCACCTTTGCAGGTTACAGGGGAACAGAGTTCACCTGCAGACCTCTCTCAGAACTGCACTTGGAACAATCGGAGGCCTTCTGAGGAGACAGATAGCTAACCATCCATCCATATAGAGCGAGCGAGCAAGCGAGCGAATGAGCACGAGCGAGAGAGAGAGAGAGAAACCTTCACAGAGCTAGAGATGGAGCCACAGAGAGAGCAACTGTCTAAGTTAACACAAGACTCGGGGAGTACCGTAAGTAAGTGGCCAAATAGGACTAGGGATAACATGTTTAGTATTTAAAATATTGTAATGTTGTTTCTAATAAAGTAAGAATGTTTTGCTTTGGTACTAGCCCGCATTCATATTGGTTTGACTGCTTTGGTATTGTAGGACACCTGGGCAAATTCATTCATAACATTCTGGTCGGAGTTGTCTGCAGCTTGTTTAAAGAGAAACCAGACAACAAGGTATTCCCAATCCCTCCCTGAAATTTGAGTTCAACTTCTCATCTCTATCTCTCATTTTTTTTTTAAGACGTCCTTTTCCATTATTTTTGATTCCAAACACTTCTTCCTTTTCGGTTTTAAGCTGCTTTGTCTCTTTCTCATGTTTAAGCTGCTTTAACTGTAAATGGAATCCTTACTAACTCAAGTGATCCACTGCTGGTGCATGTCATCCCACCTGTACTTCCACCAATCCCAGATGTTTTGCCAATATTTCAATTACCTCTTGGCTCCGTAGACAGATGCAATTTATTTGCCTATTCTAGAGTCTGGCTTTTGCTAGTTCCTGCAAATTCAGAGATAGCTGTTCTAACTGCAGGATAATTCTGGCTGTTTCTAATGCCATCTATCTTACAATGAGATACTTAGTATTACCATTGATATTAAGTCCACATCCAATCTTATCCTCAAAAGATCCCGACAGAGATCCCCAGAGTTTTGTCATCTCTTAACTGGGAAGAGTACATTGATAGTCATTCCACAACCTGTCACAAGGTGTATTATATCCTATGGAGACTACCAAGATGACCAATTTGCCCGGCTGACTGCTATTCATGACAAAAACAATCCACACCAGGCTTCATCGGTAATTGAGAAATAACAAATAATTTTTAATACACTTAACATTAACAACAGCAGAGAAAAGAAAAGGGTTTCACAGCTACCACTATCCAACTATAACCCTTCAAAACCCAAATATGCAAATACACTCACAATTAAAAACAAACGAGAGATAAGTGGTTTAACATAGATCCTGGAGGGTAGAAAAAAGTAATATAAACAAGGCAAACAACATTTTAAAAAGATCAAGAGTCCAAAAAGTGATAAGTTATTTCCTCAGTCCTGTTCACGATTTTTGCAATGATGACATGCTGTATTCTGTAGGATAAACGTCAGTCATTCTTTGAAACAAACAATGATTGATCAGGTGGATCCAGTTCTTGGTTTTAGAATTATTTCTTCACATTTTTTGGTTTCTCTGTACTTTTCCCAGAGAAACAGGGAGACAGATGTTTTCTCTGCTGTCCACGGCACTTAGTTCAACGAGAGGGCTGTTGTCATCAGGTAGTATTTCCTTACAAGAACTGTGTAGGACTCACTCAGTCTTAAATTCTCCCCCTCACTGTTTCAAAAAAGAAATATTGTACCACATAGCTCAGAAAATATGGAGCACTTAATTGTTACATTGAACCCCCACACATTTCAGTGATACAGTCCAGTTTACATTTCAGTTTATACTTCTAAACCAAAAGGAAAATATGTGGCTCTTACTGTACTAACAGTACAGGATAGCCAGGATATCTGACTGGGCCGGGAAGATTGTAACATGTTACAACAAATAACAACTAAAACTGGTCATGATAAAGAAAAAATTTAATCGTTATGACAGAATTAAAAATTTAAAAAAGGGTTCAGGCAACTAGAATAATTTGGAGTCAGAAAATGAACTGCTTCCAAGACTATAGTTGCATATTTCCAGGGAGTTCACTTCAATAATCAACAGATACACCAATCAATTGTGGTCAACACATTTCACAAGCAGATTAAAACACATCAATTCAATCCTTTTGGTTAGTCCAACGTTTTGGCATGCTACCCTTTTATCTCTGGGACTAGCCCAAATTGATGGAACAGAAATGTTTCACTTAGTGATTCCATGTGAAATGAGTGAAGGCAGTGTCATTAATACAGCTCATAAAATAGATTGTAAGATCTGTCCACAATTTCAAGGCATTATTCTGGCGATCAGGACATCATTCCACCCACAGCCATTACCACCCCTTGACAGACTGGATTTGCAGTTGAGGAGATTTCACTACGTGAAAATTGCCTGCTACATTTGCAAACATAACAGTAAGCTACTGTTCAAAATTATTTCAGAACAAATGGGGAGGGGGAAGGGAGCTGGGAAATAAAGAGGGAGAGGAGGGGTGGGGCTGGGGAATGGTAGGTGGGATGTCATAGGGGAGTGCAGGCAGGGAGTGGAGGAGATTGGTCAGTGGGATGGATGGGGCAGATAGGTGGGAGAGAAGATGGACAGGTTGTATCAGGTCTACGAGGTGGGGATGAGAGGGAGTGTTGGACATGGGATGAGGCCAGGTGTGGGGAGATTTTAAAACTGGTGGTGATTTCCATGGTTAGGCCATCGGGCAGTAGGCTCCAGTGTCACAATGACGAGGAGCAAGACCTCCTATTCCACCTCGGGAGCCTACAGCCCGATGGCCTAAACACTGGGACAAACAAACAATCGCCAGTTTTAAAAATCTCCCCACACCTAGCCTCATCCCATGTCCAACCCTCCCTCTCATCCCCATCTTGTCCTGACACAACCTGTCCATCTTCTCTCCCACCTATCCACCCCACCCATCCCACTGACCAATCCCCACCACTCCCTACTTGCACTCACCTATCACCATCCCACCCACCTTCCTCAGCCCTAGCCCTCCTCTCTCTATTTATTGCACAGCTCCCTTCCCCCTCCTCATTTCTGAAGGTCCTGACCCAAAACGTGAACTTTCCTGCTCCTGATGCTGCTAGACCTGCTGTGTTCCTCTAGTTCCACACTTGT
This sequence comes from Ginglymostoma cirratum, assembly GCA_024137785.1. Classification (NCBI taxonomy): domain Eukaryota; kingdom Metazoa; phylum Chordata; class Chondrichthyes; order Orectolobiformes; family Ginglymostomatidae; genus Ginglymostoma; species Ginglymostoma cirratum. The sequence continues at coordinate 9,630,973 of JAHRHZ010000051.1, forward strand.
TTCTGACTCCAGCATCTGCAGTTCTTGCTATCTGGTTTTGCAATGTGGGATGACCTGAGAACACAATTTACCACATACTTTTTAGGAGGATCAAAAAAGTAGGAAGAGCCACTAGGAAAGGTAAGTTAGAACAATGTTGCATGAAGCATACAATGGTCCTATTTATGGCGGCTGTGATGTGGAGGTGCTGGTGTTGGACTGAATGAACAAAGTCACCTGACTATAACCACTTCACCTGATGAAGGAGAAGCATTTTGAAAGCCTGTGATTTTGAATAAGTCTGTTGGACTATAACCTGGTGTGGTGTGACCTCTGACTATTTGTGGTGAATGGAGGTTGGCATATTCCTGCCTTAAATTAGGCAAGAGCCATCAGCATGGTTCAAAAGCAGAATAATGTGATTAGGTCACATGTCCCGGATTAAGCTTTTATCCTCAAAATAATTTACTCTGGTTTCTGAAGCCAAATGCAGATTTGCTGAATTGGGTTCAAGCCAAGTTCTTGATCAAAGACCAGTTCTAAATCCCATCTTTTGTCGAGATTCAAGTGAAATGATGTTAGAGGAGCTGTTTGACAATGCAACAGAGTTACTGAATTCTAGCTATTCTCATATTGGTCTTTTCAAAAACGGAGATGTCATAGGTTCCCGTTCAGCATTTGATGGAAAACCTGGTTTCTGTTAAATAACGGACTGGTACAATCATGTAAAAATTGCAGTACGTTGGGTCCCTGGCATGGGATTATAACTAAGATTTAAACAAGTTTTAAAATATGATGCAAAGCCACAAAGAAATATTAGGTCAGGTGGCAAAAGCTTGGTCAATGAGGCAGATTTTGAGAATTGTATTAAAAGGAGGAAAATAACAGAGTGATGGAGGGACAGAAGTTCACAACTTGGGGCCTAAGCAGCTGAAATTACAGCCACTAACTTTGCGCAATTATTATTGGAAATGCACAAGATGCCAGGTTTATGAGAGCATAAACTTAGAATCCCTACAGTGTGGAAACAAACCCTTTGGCGCAACAAGTCCACACCAACCCTTTGAGTATGCCACCCAGACCCACCCCTCAGCCTTATAACCCACCTAAGCTACACATCCCTAAACACTACAGGCAATTTAGCACGGCAAATCCACCTAACCTGCAGATCTTTAGACTGTAGGAGGAAACCGGAGCACCTGGAGGAAACCCACGCAGACATGGGGAGAATGTGCAAACTCCACACAGACAGTCGCCCGAGTGTGGAATCGAACCCGGGTCCCTGGCACTGTGAGGCAGCAGTGCTAACCACTGAACCACCGTGCTGCCCCATGTGGAGAGATGGGGTTGTGTTGGAGCAAATTATAGAGCTAGGGAGGGGCAAGGCCATGGATGGATCTGGAAACAAGGATGAGACTTTTAAATTCATGCCGTTCCTTGAGTGGGAGCCCAATGTAGGTGAGCAAACATAGGGTGATAATGGGAAAGCAAACTGCTGGGAGTTAAGTTACAGAGACCCAGAATTTTGATGATTGCAAGTTTATGGAGTTTATAATGCAGGAAAATCAGCCAAGAGTGAATTGTTATAAAATCAAATCTAGACACTTAACCAATGGCATAAAGGAGCAGCAAATGAGTCAAGACAGGGATGAGATCATGCAATGTTGCCAGAGGTGGAAACAAGAAATCTTTGAGATTGGTCAGAAGATTCAACTCAGGTAAAAATGACAGCAAGCAGACTGGCTAAATCTTGGACTGCTACGTGGGAAAGGGATGGGGTCTGTTGTTAGGAAACAGCAACTTACAAGCTAACATCTGCACCAGTGCTGTGCTGACACCATTTTGGGTCATTAGCATATCACAATTACATGATTATAAATCAGGTGGGATGGTAGACAGAGAGAGAGAGAGAGTCATAGAATCCCTGCAGTGTGGAAGCAAACTGTTTGGCCAATCAAGTCCACACTGAGCCTTTGAACAGCAGCCCACCGAGACCCATCACCCCTATCCAAACCCTGTAACCCTGCATTTCTCAGGGCTAATCCACCCAGCCTAGACATCCCTGGACACTACAGGGCAATTTAACATGGCCAATCCACCTAACCTGCTCATCTTTGGATTGTGGGAGGAAACCAGAGCACCCAGAGGAAACTCACAGACAGTGGGAGAACACGCAAACTCCACATAGATGGTCACCCAAGGATGGAATCGAACCTGGGTCCCTGGCACTGTGAAGCAGCAGCGCTAATGGCTGAGCTAGGAGAACCAAGTCTACAGTGAAGGTAGCACATGAAATGACATACACGCCTGTGGTTTTCCATTTGTCATTTCAATGAACAGCAGTATCCCAAAAGATTCCTATTCACACTTGAAACTAATCAGAAACCCCACCATAAGTGAAAATTTGGATTAATCTGCCAAATAACACACTGATCCAAACAGAATGCTGAATTAAGTTGTAAACACAGACCCAGAAGAGTCTTAAAAATAGTCTAAAATGATTGTTACTCGTACATCTCCAAAATTGACTTGGAGATCTTGGAAGTCTAAAAACAGTCCAGATTAAATTTCAGTGAAGTACAAGATCACAATCCAACATCCCATAATTTGCAAATAACTTTCTACTCAGGTTACGACTGGTAATTGCACAGCCACTGATCTAGCTCACTGCACTATCAGTGTGCCAAAATAGCAATGATTCTCATTGAAGTCTAGAGAGATTTGTGCCACATTTTTTTGTAAACAAAGCACTATAAAAAGTTAAACTAGCTGTTCAGTTAGGCCTGAGTTATTCTAAATGAGTTGAATGAGTCATCACGATGGCAAAGTCCACACAGCAGGCAAGCTCAAACATAGTATGATGTATTATTCAAACAAACGTTATACAGCACTCGCAATTCAGCTTATAAAATTCTGGAAGATTGGTGTGCAAATTATTACTGTACAAATCTGTAAGGCAACTTGTGTTCAAGGAAGCCTCCAGTACAATGATACACACATGGGGACAAATAAAGCGCAGATCCTTATAATTGTGAAACCAGCCACTTACCTGATGAGGTAGAAATGAAGTGTAAATATACTTTGGAATTACTCCATAGTATTGAATATTGAATGCCATCTTATATACTTTCTGGTAGTTTTTCAGCCAGCCTCTTATTGTTTTCTACTTTAGAACTGCAAAGTAGAAGCAGTCTGTGAATGCCTCAGATTTTTGGCTAGAAATTCCACCTGATGGGACTATTCCCTTTTGCAGAAATGCCTAATATTTGACGTAGGGATAGAGCTTTTACCAGCTCTCTACTCTTCTTCCATGGGGCCTCACTAAAGTAAAGACAGCTACATTTGCACAAATGGCACCATCTCATTGTCACATTATTCAGATTGGTGTAGTGTGAAGTAGTACTGGAAGGAGGATTTGTAATTTCTTGAAAGAGTGTGAAGGAAACCTGTAATTGTTTTTAACAATGATAAATAGGACGTAAGAATTTGCAATAACCAAGGGATCAATTGCAATTTTCTTGGATAATAAAGAATACTAGTCCTCGTCACCTAGCTACCTTGACCTGGAGGCAGTACCAACAAGAATGGAGAAAAATGTCACTAGACACAAATGAAAGGTTGCAACACAAAAGAGAGTTTCTAGCAGGGTAGCTGGTAAGTGAAGGTGGTCATCAACAGAAAACGACCCACAAATAAGAAAATAGAGAAAGAAAGTGGAACATATATAATTTTGAGAGGAGAAGAAGCAATTCTCTCTCAGGAAGAAGGCACATTTCCTATTTGTTCGAAAAAGATCTTGGGAGATAAAGAAAGAGGTTGGCTACAAAGGCCCAAAATCTGGAAAGCTGTGTTAACAGCCCTAAGACACTGTTGACTGGGCAATATTTGTTGGTCAGTTATAAAGAAACTTTGGAAAGCTGCACCATCAGGGCTGTCGTGACCTGAGGGACAGAAGGCATCATTAAGATTTGCTTTGATGAAAACACACACATGAACCTCAGGGGCAAATTGTCAGATAGGACTCCTGACTTGCCTTGTACAAAACTGTATACTGTGGAGCTACATAATGTCATATGTACTGAAGGGGAATGCTGTGGTTTGGTAAGACATGTCTCTGTTGCATCAAATATTTAAATTGAAATTTATCTTTTTATTTGACGTGTTATTTGCCCATTCATGTTTAATTTGTAACAGTCTGATTCATGTTTAAAAAATTTAGTTGCAACAAAAAAGGCTCTCTTTCTAATTTCTTTATTTAGGGTCATACAGCAAATGTGGTTATTTTGGTTTAAGGATCACCCACTGGGATCATAACATGTGATTTCACCCCATTAACTCAATTCATACAATGCACACATTCCACTCATGACATGGCAGTAAGAGCCAGGCAAGTCTGCTCCTTCTTAAAAAAGGAACCACGATGGCAGCCTTCAGGTTCCAGCTAGGGGAAGCACTGGGATTGGTAAAAGCAGCACTAGTGGAAGCCATATCAGGAAAGATGAGCTGGTAACATTTGGAACAGAATGGCCACTTATGTTGTGATCAGTTATTTGCAGAGATTAGATACATGTGGAAATGGGTGCACTTATTTTGCACTGATGTGCTGAATAAAAGGTGACAATTGTAGAAATTCAAAACAACTTTGACATATAATATCCTAGGCGAGTATTGTATTAATACAATTAGTTCTTTACTTGAAGGTGATGGTGAAGACGTTACTGCAACAGTTATCAGCATTAAAAAAACACTTAGTTGACAAATGCTCAGATTTGCTACAGCTGCTCCAATTGTAAGTCTTTCCAATGCTCTGCTCCAGAAACTTATCTGCCTCGAAAGCAGCTAGGCCAACTTCCCAAAAAATGAGAGATAACAAGGTGTGGAGCTGGATGAACACAGCAGGCCAAGCAGCATCATAGGAGCAGAAAAGCTTGACGTTTCGGGCCTAGACCCTTCATCAGAAGTGGGGGAGGGGAAGAGGGTTCTGAAATAAATAGGGAGAGAGGGGGAGGTGGATAGAAGATGGATAGAGGAGAGGATAGGTGGAGAGAGTTGCAGTGGAAAATGTGTTCACCCAGCCCTTTTTGAATTGATGAAGCTGTGTACAGTACTGCATGCTACAACTATGCATGGCACACATGCTGCAAAACTATTCCCAGCCCATCAAAGCAACGGAAATTCCTCAGACTTTGGATATTAAACTCCAGTAGAGGGAACAGTCTTATTGTAACATGCCATCCATGTAGTGCTTAATGTAATTCTGACCTTCTATTGGAAAGTAAAGACCTCATGCAACCACAAGAGTTTTTTTTCTTTATTCATTCACAGGATGAGGGCGTCACTGGCCAGGCAGCATTTACTGCCCATCCAATTGCCCAGAGGGCAGTTAAGAGTCAACCACATTGCTGTGGGTCTGGAGTCACATGTAGGCCAGACCAGACAAGGATGACAGTTTCCTTCCCTAAAGGACATTAGTGAACCAGATGAGTTTTTATGACAAACAATGGATTCACGGTCATCATTAGATTTTTTAATTCCAGATATTTTATTGAATTCAAATTCCACCATCTGCCGTGGCAGGATTTGAACCCAGGTCCCCAGAATGTTGTTTGGTCTCTGGATTAACAGTCCAGCGATAATATGACCAGGCCATTGCCTCCCTGAGTGCTCAGCAGGGCTGAGTTCCCAAGAATGGCTGCATTGTGCAACCCCCATAATTGGGTTTCCCTGACAAAGACTTCAGTTCTATCTAGGAATTCACGACAGGAATTTGTAAAGTTGGTTTGGATTCATTTAGAGTAAAGTTTATCAGAACTTAATATTTAGAAAAATTTGAGGTGTGTGAGGAGTTTCACACACATGGGAAGAATAGGGACTACGATCTCCAACGGTCTCAAAATCATTGCGGATTACCTTCCCCTCATTACCAAGTCACTGATGGAAATTACTAGTTTACAGCTAATAAAAACCTCTCATGAAATCTTCCAGTGGTCTCACATTCACAAGTAATGACCTTCTCAGTGATTTTCATTCTTTTGCTACTGGGATTCGAATTTCTGCTGTTATTCCTTCCTAAACTCGACTCCTTGGAATCCAAACTGGTGAGCCTTAAGAAGGGAAATTTGTGGGAACTTGCTGTGCACATATTGATGGGTATGTGTCCTGCATCACAGTGGCAATGCTTCAAAAAGCACTTGACTGTCTTTGGGACATCATGCAGTCATGTAAAAGGTGCTACTTAAATGCAAATCTTCCTTGCCTTTGAAATACCAAATTATGAATCTCATTTATTGTGCTGAATGCAGCCCAGTCTAGAGAATGCCGAGAGAGATTAGACTCCCAAGATAACAACCTTTACTGCAAGTGAAGGCTTGCTGTTTAGATTCAATGCAAATCAATTTCAATTGTGTTCAGTCTCCACAATACAGTGATCAGCTGCTTTGAGCTGCTCACAAAATGATTAGGACAGTGTAAAACTGAAAAGTGCTGCCCCAGATAGTTTTCCACCCACAGATTCCACTGTTCAGTTACTGGCACCCAGTCATGTGCATTAAGTTTTCATTTCACAGGCGCAACAGAACCAGAAAAGAAGAGGCAGATATCTGCAAGTGCTCCTCACAAAGGCAGATTTACGGCTCAATGATAAACTTGTCGGTTTTCTTGCTAATGGTTCACAAGACTCATTATCTTTCAAAATCTCTTGTGCAAGGACCACAGAGCAGATATTATTTGGTCACTGACTGCAACAAATATATGCATTTTATTATACGTTTCACTGCAGTTAATAAATCACTTTGGAAGCAACCAAGAACTCACACTGTAATGAAAATTAGATTGGCTTCTTGTATCACTCCCACACATACGCAGAGTTAGAATAAATTGAAAATTCTTAACAGCCAATTCCCTCCTAGACCCTACGGAAAAAATGTATTGCTCAAAAAAAAAACCAACATGCAAACTAGACATCTACATTCTGCCCGCAAAAAAAGACCGAGCTTCCAATTGCCTGCCATGTTAACACACCACCCTGTTCCCTGGCCAACATCAGTCTCTGGCTTCCTGCAGTGTTCCAAAGCTCAGCACAAGCTAGAAGAACAATACCTCATTTTCCGCTTGGGGACCTTGCAGGCCTCCTCACTCCATATTGCGTGCAGTAACTTTAGGGTCTGAACTCTCCCATGTCCTAGCCCCCTATTCCACACACCAGGCCATCATGCTGCCATCACACACTACCTATTGTTAATCACTAATAGTCCCTATTAACAATCATCCACCCTACTAGTCAGATCGTTATCCAATCCTTTGTTTATCCAACTGCTCTTTTCTCTCTTTGGGCTCTAACCCGACCTATTGTTTACTCCTTAACCGCACCCCCTCCCTTTCTTCTGCATATCAACCAACATTTTCCTAGCTACCATCAGTTCTGAGGGAGGATCACCGGACCGAAATGTTAACTCTGATTTTTCTTCAGAGATGCTGCCAGATCTGCTGAGTTTTTCCAGCAACTTCTGTTGTTGCATCCAAACTACATGTTGTCAAAAGACAGCTAACAAAAACAAAAAAGGGGAAAAAATACACTAGGTCAGTTAGCAGGTGAAAGCTAAGCTATCATTTTGAATTAGAACTAGCTTTATTGTCATATCTACTCATGTGGCTAAAATGAAGAGTTTACAAACTACCACTTAAGGTGCCACCTTAGGTACAAAAAAAAGGTACCTACATATAGATTCTCAAGTATAAATTCTTAGGGGAAAAATTAGAAATAAGATAAGATGGGAGGCCTTTTAAAATAAAACTACTGCTAATTGACCTGTTCCAGTATTCCTGTTCTTGCTGAATGTCAGAAATGCCTAGACTGTATGTTTAAAGCATTGTAATTTGTAATTTAGTGTTTATCCTACACTTATAGGCCGGTTCCCTAGAACCAGCTAAATCAGATCCCCATGCCTCAAGAACAAGGCTGGTTTTCATACTAGGGCCAAGCTTTGTTAATTGCTTGGGAGTGAAACTTTTAAAAGGTTTGAGTGTGAAGACATTTAGAGACACACAAACCAAAATGGTGTATACCTCATTAATACATTTTACAATTTGTTCATTCAACTTGTCTGCACATTAATATCTAACTGATCATAGAATGACAATCCAATCCAGGCTCCATTGGTTATATGTACCATCTGTTGCAAAGAGCATGTTCCTTGCTGGTCCAGCCAAGGTAGAACTTGAGCTTTCTGCAGGTTCAACAATTGAAGATTAGGAATCTGCTAATCTTCTGGCATATTCATCCCACTCTATTTCAACCATTAAATACTGCTTTGAAAGGGCTTCCAAAACTCCATGAATCTTATCTATACCTGCCATTAACCACAGGGTTTCATAGCTTCTTTCTAGATGCCACACAGTCCCTTAATTGAGCTCCTATGAAAACCAGTTTTGGAATTAATCATTTTAATTCAGCCTTCAATTTCTTACCCATCTGTTTCTGTTGAATGTAACTTACTTCCAGTGATGAAGCAAAGACAGACTATTGTTTTCAGGAATTAAAATAAAAATTTATCCTCATTGCCAGTGTCCTGTGAGCTTTCAGACAATAGTTCTAAAAGTGGGATACAAAAAAAAAGTTTAAAAAATGGCTGCTGCAAATCATTCTGGCATTTGAGCTATAGTCAATCAAGTCCCTGGGTGAATACCTAATTAAATACCGACATTGGATAGCTGCCTAAGAATTCACACATCTTTTTGTTTGAGGATGAGCCAACACAAAAACACCATGGATTTTCCAGACTGCATGTCTCCATGCTCCATACTAGACAAAAGTGAAGATTGAAACTCAATTTTTGGCTAATGGAATTGTGAATTGTCACTATTAACCTCCCATGGCATCATGATGGCTTTTCCTAACCAAACTGGCTTGGCTGGACCTTAGATGTTATCCCACAGTATAGGACGTGGGATCAATATGAACAACACTCCTTATTTGGAAAGGACTTTGAACTTGGGGAAAAAAAACCCACATGGTTTATGGTTGTCACGTGTACTCAAGTACAGTGAAAAGTTTTGTTTTGCATGCAGTACAGAAATCAGAAGATAAGGAGATATAGATCATAGGGTGCTTTTACAGAGCGAGGCATTTGAAATTAGAGCAGTCTAATAATGGTGGGGAAGATGATGTTCTTGAACCTGTTGGTACGCATGTTAAAGCTGATGCATCTTCTCTTCTAACCTCTTGGGTTATGCCGAGTATAACCGGGGTGGAAAGGGCCTTTGACGTTGGCTGCCTTCCCATGGCAACACGATGTGTAGATGGGAGTTTGCATGATGATCTGGGCTGTGTTCACAACTTTCCGTAGTTTCTTACTGTCCTGAGCAGGGCAGTTGCTGTACCAAGCCATGATGTACCCATATAAGAATGCTTTCTGTGGTGCATCTGTAAAAGTTGGTGAGGGTCCTTATGGACATGCTGAATTTAAGCCCCCCGAAGAAGAACAGGCATTCTTGTGCCTTCTTGACCACCACATCTATGGGGAGAATCAGGACAAATTATTGGTTATCGTCATTCTAAGCAACTTGAAGCTCTCGACCCTCTCCACCTCAGATTCACTGATGTCGATTGGGGCAGGTCCTCCTTTCTTCCTGAAGTCAATGATCAATTCTTTAGTTTTGCTGCCATTGAGGGGCAGATTGTTATCTTTGCACCACAATGCCAAGCATTTTATCTCCTTCCTGTATTCTGACTCATCATTGTTTGACATCCGGCCTACAACTGTGGTGTTGTCAGCGACCTTGTAAATGGCGTTCGTATGAAATTTGCCCACGCAGTCATGAGTGTGCAGGGAGCAAAGTAGAAGGCAGAGTATGCATCCTTGCGGGGCGCTGGTGTTGAGGACTGTTGTGGAGGAGGTACTGTTGTCTACGAGTCAGGAAGCTGAGGATCCAGTTGCCAAGGGTGGAGCTGAGACCTAGGTCTCAGAATATGGAGATGGGTTTGGTTGGGACTATAGTGTTGAAAGTGGAGTTGTAATCAATAAGTAGAATGACGTAGGTATTCTTATTATCCAGTTGTTCCAGGGAAGAGTGTAGGGATAGGGAAATGGTGTCTGCTCTGGACCTGTTGTACCAGTTTCCTTTGACTGTTTTAAAAGTATCACTGAGGAGGTTTGCAGGCAGTTCCGCAAAGCCTTCAGAACCATCAGTTCAGCCAGCCTGTGAAGTAATATCTCTAAATGCCTCACTGAACATGGGAGGTTTATGATTAAACATTTGCAATTGGTTTGGAGGGCAAAAACAAAAGATTCCACACCAGTCCCACAAACAGGAGATTGTACAACATAGTTTTCCAAAAAAGTGCATGCATTCTGGTCATGAAATGTGACATAACCATCTGACACATTAAAAAGTGAGAAAACAGTGCTAATTAGGCTTAAACATGCAACGGCTTGCTCCACATCCATTCTACCCGAGTGCACCCGCAACAGCTGGAGCCTGTACTATGGACTGTGCAGTGCAATTAGAAAGTTCAAACAAAGAATACAAGCAATGAGATAGGGTTCTTGTGGCGCAATGATAATATCTCTACCTCTGGACCAGAGATGCCTTGGGTTCAAGTCCCACCTGCTCCAGAGGTGTATCATAATACCTCTGAACAGTTTGATAAGGATTATCTACAGTATTCCATGCAAATGCCAACCTCACCTCTCTCAAGTAAGCAGATCACTGAAGAGAAGTCAAAGTCCATACTTCAGAAACCCATCAAAAGAATTAAAATGACATATTAACAAATTTCTCAATGTTTCAGTTTGCCATTAATTTTGCAGACGATCGTATGAACACCATTTGGAGCACAGCCTTTTCAGGTACAAGGATGTATGTCATGAGGGTGACCAAAGCTGGACGTATAAACAGGAAAGAACCAAGGAGATCCACGGAAAGGGGCAACAACCCTCTAGAAAGTAAAAGATGAAATTCCTGGGCACTGCAATTCACACAAGATAAATAAAAGCAATGCAGTATGAAAAGTTTTCCTCATTTGCATCGAAGGTTTTCAACCTATTAGTTAGGAGAATATTGGATATGGGTAAATAAAGGTTGTTTGACTCATAAGGCAGTGGAAGGCAGGATGTCCTGTCATAAATACTCCTGGAATATGAGGATGAGCGGTGACAACTCTCCAACCTGGTACACATGATCTGATGTGTGGCACCTCCCACCAGGTCAGCAGTCTGAGGAAATCACCCTTACACAGGGTCAACACAAGAACTGAGCACAATTCCTTACCTTTTAAGTACTTGTACTCTTCAAGAATCTACTCGATCCATTTCAAAGGAAATGGGGTTGCCTTTTCTTTCTAGTCACATTCTCACACACCAGGCAGGCTTAGAAATGCTGCAGCTGCAGCCTTCAATTCTCTATTCCTTACAATAAAAGAACACAAGAACTAGGAGCAGGAGTGGGCAATTCAGCCCTTTGAGCTTGCTCCATCTTTCAATACCGTGACAGCTGATCTCACCTTGACCTCAGCTCAATTTTCCTGCCCATCCCCCATAACCTTTTAACCTGTAACTAAATCAAAAGTCTCTCTATTCCTCCCCATATTTACTCAATTTCCCAGCATCAGCCACATTCTGGTGTCGTAAGTCCCACAGATTCATCACCCTTTGAGGGAAGAAATTTCTCCTCCTCTGTTTTAAATCTACTAGCCTACATCCCAAGACTGTGACCTCTCATTCTAGATTGCCCTCTTTACATCTACTTTGTCAATCCGCTTTAGCATCTTACATACATTTGAGGGGGTTGGCTTATTGGGAGAGACTGAGTAGATTGGGATTATATTCATTGGAATTCAGAAGATTGAGGGGGGATCTTATAGAAACATATAAAATTATGAAGGGAATAGATAAGATAGAAGTAGAGAGGATGTTTTCACTGGCAGGTGAAGCTAGGACAAGAGGGCATAGCCTCAAGATTAGAGGGAGCAGATTTAGGACTGAATTAAGAAGGAACTTCTTCACCCAGAGGGTTGTTAATCTATGGAATTCCTTGCCAAGTGAAGTAGTTGACGCTACTTCAGTAAATATTTTTAAAGCTGAAGGTAGATTTTTTTTGAACAATAAGAGGACTTAAGGGGTATGGTGAGAGCGTGAGTAAGTGGATCTGAGTCCACGAAGAGATCAGCCATGATCTTGAATGGCGGAGCAGGCTCGAAGGCCTACTCCTGCTCCTAGTTCTTATGTTCTTATACCCCCATCAGATCTCTTTCATTCTAATCTCCAGACAGTATTTTCTTACACAGCTGAATATCTCTTAAGATAAACTGTTCAACCATGGAATCAATTTCATAAACCTCCTCTGAAGTGCCTCCAATGCAACAATATCCATCCTCAAGTAAGGGGACCAAAACTGGACACCATACTCCAGGGGTAGGTCTTACTAATGCCTTGTCTAGGTCCCTATTTTTATACAGTATTCCTTTAGCAATAAACGTCAAATTCCATTTGCCTTCCTTCATTACCGGCTATACCTGCATACTAGTTTTCTGTGATTCATGCACAAGGACATCCAGATCCCTCTGCACCAAAGCACTCCTAATTTCTCTCCATTTAGCTAAGAAGTTACCTTTCGATTCTCCCAATCAAACTAGACAACCTCAGTTATCCACATTAAACTCCATCTGCCAAATTTTGGCCCAATCATCTAACCTATCCAGATCCATTTGTAAATTTCCTTTATCTTTATTGTTGTGATGGCATGTGATGGAAATCTTGCTAGAGTGGAATTTTGAGAGCTGTACTTGTTGTGTGGGTGTGAGGACAGTGGGAATTTTACCCCGTATCTAAAGAAAAATCCTATTTTCATCTCACCTGTTCTACACTGAATTTAGTCTTTTCCCCATACTCCATTCCTAACCTAATTATTGTCTTGGCTCATTTCTCAAGGAAATCAGCATTAATTGTTTTCAAACAAGTCTGCAACAAATTCTACTGGCGAAAATAAACATCATCAAAAATGGCTTGAAACCTGCAAACTTGAAACCTGCACAAATCTTTTTGTGACTTTATTTATACTAAGTCACATAATACCCTTACAGATTTTAAATTTTTCTGCTACATTTAGATTTTGATATTTTATTTTAAGAAAGAATCAGAGGACATGGGGATAGTTCAGGAAAATGGAGCTCACTTCGTGACGCGGCAGAGCGTGTTCAAGGAGATGAACTGCCCCACTCCTACTTCATATCTTGTGTCTCAGTATACAAAAGAGAGGAACTGATTTTGCAAGCAAATAGATGCTTCTAGAATAGTACAAAATCTGAAACACTGGTGCGTAGGGAGGTTCCAGGATGCAAAGAAAGGAGGGAACAATAAACGGGATTGTGGTAAAGAGATGAATTAAATCAGGTGAGTACTGAGAAGGCTCATGTGAGAGAGATGGGGAACTGGGGATGGAGGAGGAATGGTGCACACTACACAGGCCAGGAAGTACAAAGTAGACAAATAACACAGGGTCAACAGGAAAGAAGGGACGGACAGAAAGAAAGAAGGGACGGACAGAAAGAAAG
>JAHRHZ010000051.1:9644510-9694269 GCA_024137785.1 Ginglymostoma cirratum
GAAAGAAGGGACGGACAGAAAGAAAGAAGGGACGGACAGAAAGAAAGAAGGGACGGACAGAAAGAAGGGACGGACGCAGCTGGAGATGAAGATGTTTGGGTTGAACTGGATCAGCCTGGAAAATTATGCAACAATCAAAGCAGGAATGGAGCTAGTGGGGAATTAAAATATTGTCAGTGGCTTCAAACAAATACAAAAAGACAGGAACAGACTAGCTCAGAATGGTCCAACCAGTTCCTTCCTGAGCGCTGCGCCATCAATGTCTAGTTTCCCCTCTTCACGCTCGCTCACTTGGTAGTGCTACAAGTTGCATGTATTACATACAGTTGTTAGCAAGCTGAGATCTGCACTAGGACCAGTGCCCATGCTATGCCACCAGGATATACACAGCACTCCAGAGTAAACCAGGAACTGTGCACTGAGCAAAGGAAATGCCCTCTGAGTGACTGCCTCTGCCATTTCCTTGAGCAGCTCCTATAGAGTCTTAAAGCACAGAATCAGACCCTTCAGTCCAACTAGTCTGCACTGGCCAGCCATCTCAATCTGACCTAGTCCCATTTGCCAGCATTTGGCCTATATCGCTCTAGATACATACAGAAGGTCACACTGAAAGAAAGCAACGACAGCAAAAGGAACAAGAAAATACTGATGTGGAGTAAAAGATTAATTATGTCTTTAGTCGGACAATAGCTATTGAACATATGCAAAAAGGATTCGTGTCAAGTAGTGATATCAGTTCACACAGACCTGGAACCAGGGTCTGGGATTTCAGAGATTCTTACCTTGTTTATAACAGGCTTTAATGGGCACGATTAATGTTTTCTTACCTGAATGAAGAACTCATCTTACTTGATCTTCCCTCACATGTCAGAGAGGTCAATGTTTGGGTGCAAAATACATTTAAAACAGGAATTGGGGCAATTTGCAGGTTTGTCACTTATGAAAAGTTAAGGAATGAAGAACATTGTGGCACAACATTTGCAACTCTTATAACTAATTTTGAGGACATTTAAGCAGTTTGAAAGATAGCTCCGGGCTTAATCTACAGTGCAGTGATCCAGCACAGTATATAATTTGATTAAAAAAAAGCATTGAAGGTATTCTTGAAGCCGTATCCAATAGGACTGGTGTCATTATGGACAAAGGTTACACATTTGGCTGAAAGCAAATAAAATAGATGAGGATAAAACAAACAAACATTTTCCACATTGTGGGGTTGTTTGTGATGGGTTTTTCTTGATTCATGGGATGAGGGTATCACCGGCTGTCACAGCATTTGTCTGTCCCCAGCTGCCTTGGAGAAGGTGGTGGTGAGCTCCCACCTTGAACTACTGCAGTCCACGTGCAGTAAATAGACCCACAATGCTGTCAGGGAGGCAGTTCCAGGATTTTGATCCAGCAACACTGAAGGAGCAGCAATATATTTCCATGTCAAGGTGATGAGTGGTGTGGAGGAGACGTTGCATGTGGTGTTGTTCCCATGGATCTGATGCCCTTGCTCTTCTAGTGGTTGTGGGTTTGGAAGGTGCTGTCTAAGAAGACTTGGTGAATTGCTTTGTCAAGCTAGCATGGCCTATGAGAACCCAGTCTATAGACCATTCCAAAATGAATGGAGTTTGACTCATTATGGCACAATGATAAACGAAATTGCACGAGAATTATGTTCTGTCAAAACAAAGACAAGACATTCGTAAAATGCATTCCCAAATTATAGAAACTCTCAGAGTGGGTAAGGTATGAGCCAAGAAATCGACATTGGACATATTAGAGATAATAGGAACTGCAGATGCTGGAGAATCTGAGATAACAAGGTGTAGAGCTGGATGAACACAGCAGGCCAAGCAGCATCATAGGCGCAGGAAAGCTTGACGTTTCGGGCCTAGACCCTTCATCAGAAATCACCAGATTTCTGGTCCAGGCTAGGCTCTTGAGCAAAGGCAGTAATAAACTGTTGGGGAAAGACGCTTGCAATGACCATTGAAAGGATAGAAAGAGAGTCTCCATATTGCAAAAGGAGTTGTTTACTTGAGCTGATAGGGGAGGTACACCAGATTTCAGGGACTCTGTGCCATGCCAGCCATGGTCAGTCTCAGCCAGAAGTTTAGATGTCATTGTCATCATTATAGTCACCCATCACCTAAGTACTCCCACTTCCTCCCTCAGTGCCTGGAAGAGAGGTCAGTCATATTCAGACAGCATGGAGAAGATCCATGTTGATTTTATGGTCAATTTAAAGCTAATTCAGGAGTCTGGAAGTCCTCAAATATACAGATGAGACAAGTGGAAAATCAATTTGATATTATCAAGTGGGAAGATTAACAGGGCTAAAGATTCATTTCCACTGTGGGTGCTGGAATTGTAAGTTGAAGATTTTGTAACTTATTTTCAACTTTTACTACCACAGCAGCTGTGTCTGGTATCTCAAGAAAGTACAAGCAGTCTATAAAGTACACACAGGTGCAAAAGTGACTAATTATTCCAGTGTTAGCTCAAGTTAGTGTTAAGGTTGACAAAAAGTGATGTATCCCATTGATTGCCATTAGGTAGTTGGAAGACAGAACAAATGGGAAGAAATTAGCAATACGATTGAACTGAGTTATTTACATGAGGCATCAATGGGGTGCATTGACATTGAGAAAGTGCTAGGAGACCACAAAGAGCTCTTTCAGCAAGGAAAACCAAATGATAAGATTATGGTTTAGAAGTCAATGTAAAGGACAAATTACAGGCAGCAGTTTGCAAGGTTAGGCCAGTGCCATATGCAGCTAGACACAGTAGTAAAAACACGAGGTAGATTAGAAAGATCAGAAGCAATTAAAGATGTTGAAGAACAGTAAATGGGCTTCAGCCATTGTGACTGTGCAAAGGACAGACTGGTCCATTTAAATCTGGGGAGACTGTAAGCAAGGGCCAGATTTTCACAATGACAGACAGCCCTAAAATCACTGCTGAGCTCAAAATCAGAAAGTGTATACCCGAACATGGTATCTACCATTTTCATGGGACAGGAATGGCAACGGTGTCTTGTTTTGCACATTGAGTGTTTTGGGGAGGCTGTTGTTCTCCTGAATTACCAGCCTCTCCGCCCGTGTGATTTTGTGACCCAGTTGGGAGAAACAAACAGCAGCACAGCTTAACTTTGTGATAACAAGGTGTGGAGCGGATGAAGACAACAGGCCAAGCGGCATCAGAGAAGCAGGAAAGCTAGACGTTTCAAGGCCTGGACCCTTCTTCAGAAATGGGAGAGGGGAAGGGGGTTCTGAAATAAATAGGGAGAGAGGGGGAGGCGGATAGAAGATGGATAGAGGAGAAGATAGGTGGAGAGGAGGCAGACAGGTCAAAGAGGCGGGGATGGAGCCAGTAAAGGAGATGTGTAGGTGGGGAGGTAGGGAGGAGATAGGTCAGTCCAGGGAGGACGGACAGGTCAAGGGGGCGGGATGAGGTTAGTAGGTAAAAGATGGGGGTGGGGCTTCAGGTGGGGAGGAGGGGATAGGTGAGAGGAAGAACAGGTTAGGGAGGCGGGGACGAGCTGGGCTGGTTTTGGGATGTGGTAGGGGGAGGGGAGATTTTGAAGCTCGTGAAATCCACATTGATGCCATTGGGCTGCAGGGTTCCCAGGCTGAATATGATTTGCTGTTCCTGCAGCCTTCGGGTGGCATCATTGTGGCATTGCAGGAGGCCCAGGATGGACATGTCATCTGAGGAATGGGAGGGGGGAGTTGAAATGGTTCGCGACTGGGAGGTGCAGTTGTTTGTTGCGAACTGAGCGCAGGTGTCCTACAAAGCAGTACCCAAGCCTCCGCTTGGTTTCTCCGATGTAGAGGAGGCCACAACAGGAACAGCGGATGCAGTATACCACATTGGCAGATGTGCAGGTGAACATCTGCTTGATGTGGAAAGTCTTCTTGGGGCCTGGGATGGGGGTGAGGGAGGTGGTGTAGGGGCAGGTGTAGCACTTTCTGCTGGTGCAGGGAAAAGTGCCGGGTGTGGTGGGGCTGGAGGGGAGTGTGGAGCGGACAAGGGAGTCACGGAGAGAGTGGTCCCTCAGGAAAGCAGATAAGGGTGGGGAGGGAAAAAATCTTTGGTGGTGGGGTCAGATTGCAGATGGCGGAAGTGTCGGAGGATGATGCGTTGGGTCCGGAGGTTGGTGGGGTGGTCCGTGAGAATGAGGGGGATTCTGTTTTGGTTGTTATTGCGGGGAGGGGGTGTGAGGGATGAGTTGCGGGAATTGCAGGAGACACGGTTGAGGGTGTTCTCGACCATTGAGTCGGAAGCACTTGCCTAAGGGGAAAGGAGTGGTTGCAGTCCTTGAAAAACGAGGACATCTGAGATGTTCGGGATTGGACTGCCTCATCCTGGGAGCAGATGCAGCAGAGGCGAAGGAATTGGGAATAGGGGGATGGCATTTTTGCAGGAAGGTGGGTGGGAGGGGGTGGGCTTGAAATGGATATCGGTTTCCAGGTGGTTGCCAGAGATGGAAACAGAGAGGTCCAGGAAGAGGAGACAGCGCGAGCGAGCAAGAGCGATATCAGAGATGGTCCAGGTGAACTTCAGGTTGGGGTGGAAGGTGTTGGTGGAGTGGCTGAACTGTTCGGGCTCCTCATGGGAGCATGAGGCAGCGCCGATACAGTTATCAATGTAACGGAGGAAGAGGTGGGGTTTAGGGCCAGCATAGGTACGGAAGAGGGATTGTTCCACATAACCTACAAAGAGGCAGGCACAGCTTGGGCCCATGGGGGTACCCATGGCCACCCCCTTTGTCAGTGGGAAGTGGGAAGAATTGAAAGAGAAGTTGTTGAGGGTGAGGACGAGTTCGGCTAAGCGGATGAAGGTGTCAGTGGAGGGGGACGGGTCGGGCCTGTGGGACAGGAAGAAGCGGAGGGCCTTTAGGCTGTCTGCATGGGGAATGCAGGTGTATAGGGACTGGACGTCCATGGTAAAGATGAGGTGTTGGGGACCAGGGAATTGGAAGTTTTGGAGGTGGAGGGTGTGGGTGGTGTCACGGACGTAGGTAGGGAGTTCCTGGACCAAGAGGGAGAAAATGGAGTCGAGATAGGTGGAGATAAGTTCGGTGGGGCAGGAGCAGGCGGAGACAGTGGGTCGACCAGGGCACTCAGGTTTGTGGATTTTGGGAAGGAGATAGAAGCGGGCGGTGCGGGGTTCGGGAACGATGAGGTTGGAGGCTGTGGTGGGAGGTCACCTGAGGTGATGAGGTTGTGGATGGTTTGGGAGATAATGGTTTGGTGCTCGTGGGTGGGGTCATGATCAAGGGGGCGGTAGGAGGTGGTATCGGAGATTTGGCGCCTGGCCTCGGAGATGTAGAAGTCAGTGTGCCATACTACAACTGCGTCTCCCTTGTCCGCGGGTTTTATGGTGAGGTTGGGATTGGAGTGGCGGGCTGCACATTCTGTGGGGGAAGCGGTTGGAGTGGGTGAGAGGGGTGGAGAGGTTGAGGCGATTGATGTTACAACGGCAGTTGGAGATGAAGAGGCCGAGGGAGGGTCGGAGGCCTTGGTGGTTTTGTTTTGTTTTGAGAGGCAGAGTGCCCACTCACTCAGAGAGACAATGTACCCCTTTGGATATGATCACGGGGCACCTATCGTGGTGGTGTGGATGGTGGTCAAGTGCTCTTTGGAATTGTTGAAGTAGGTGGGAATATACATAAACATATTAGAATTGTGAAGCTCACTTGAATCTGGAGAGAAGTTGGTTAGTAATTTGTGTGTTGCCAACAGTGTTTGAGTCAGATAATGATCTGCCATTCACATCAGAAGTTTGAAATATTTCTTAACAAAAACAGAATCAAACATACTCTAAAACCAGCATTACCACCCAGCATTGAAAAAGAGGGGCACAGATTGAGAACCAGTCTTTGTGGAGGTATTTTTGCAGTGACAAGCTGGGCAGTATTTTCCATGTTTTGCATTGCTACAAAATGGACAATTCTCACTTCTCTTACAGAAGAGCCCCAAGTCTACCACAAGTTGCTCACCTTAGGAGTTAGTGTAAGACAAGGTTTTGTTTTCTTAAGGCTGATGTCAAAAGCAAAGTAAGAGAAAAGCAAAACAAAGTAAAGTAAAGGCATGTCTTATCTCAGCACTATATTTCACGGTATGGTTTGATGCCACATTGGGGTGGAGCTCAAGACAGACTGGCTGAGGAGAAGGCAAAGTCAAGAACTGTCTTCAGGTTCAGATTTCAATTAACTTGAGCAAAGTTAATAGTAAATAGTGCTATGCATGGTATTCATAGATACATCAGGCTCGAATATATAGTTAACTAAAGTGAGGACTCACCTATCTTCTTTGTGGGTTTATGTCCACATGCTCTTAAGAGTCTTTGTGTCTTGAGTAGTGTGTTGTAATAAGTGTCTAGTGCCTTCTACCAGAATGCTCACATTCCACCTGGATACTTTTACTGTTTAAAAGTTCAATGATATATAGCTCCCTGACATCATTGCAAGGTTGCTCCAGGGTCCTGAAGCCCTTACACAACAGTATTTTTCTGTTAACAGCCACATTTTTGAAAAAAATTTGTATTCAGAGAGAGATCAGAATTTAAAAAAAAGGTCTGTTTTGCTTGGATTACGAACTCCAAACATCAACAGACATGCAGCAAAGCAAAAAAAAAAGGTGCCAGTTTTACATTTGTGCGCACTAACGAGTGTTGTTAAAAGAAGGGATTGTAGCTGGGAAAATCCTCAGGGCATGATTCCCCAAGTTATTAGAAGGAGGGAGAATAAAAATCACATGATATTGTGAAAGGCACCTTACGAGGAGAGGACTCATTAAGTTGGATGGGTTCTTCTGGTATTGCCTGCCCACCCTTTGAAGCTGTAATATTGGTGCTAATTTCCCAATATAGAGAGACTGGGAAGGTTACCCACCTCAATCCCCATTCCACCATAAATCTTCACCCGGTCTGAAATAGTTAGCTTTTAGGGGAAGTTTGAGAGCGCGGGAGAGAGGGAGAGCCGGCGACTGTGCGCGAGTGGGAGAGAGAGAGACAGACAGACACAGAGACACACAGACAGACAAAACACACACAAAGAGACAAAAGAGAGACTGCAACAAGAAATAGAGACAGAATAGATCCCCCCTCTTCAAATCACTCCCAGTCCTGCACCAGGTCTGCACTGTGACAACATTCCCAGCTTAGGGCCAGTTTCCCTCCCCAGCACACCCGGCAGGATGGGATGAGTTTTCCCATCATTTTTCAGTGAGCTCCACATGGGTTCTGCCTGATTTACAGCAGGAATCTGGCACAACACTATAAGGAATTCAGGACCAGTAGTTATTACAGCTACTCCAAGCTTAAATACAAAAAATTGGACAGCTGCAATGTTTTATGGACGCTGGCTATTAAATAAGAATTTCAGTTCTATAAATAGGTTAGTTAACTCACTGTCCAAGTTAAATAAATATTCTAACATTGAAGTGCCTTGCCCAAAGCAGCAGGGTTATAAATCCTGCATGATAACGTTCTTACACTAGACATATTGCAGAATTGCTTCATATATACATTCACCTTCAATTAATCTAATAATGGCTAAAAGCATGAACATATGGCTCTCAGAGGATATTATCATGAAGCACCAACAGATGAGCAGTAACTGTAACAATTGGCTTATAAAGTGTGGAAAGATGTCCCGCAGCACATATTAAACTTTAATAGCTCAAGAATACTTTACCTTAAAAGTTGATGAACTGGGAATGTGCTGTAAACAATAAGATTGTATTAACAGAGACAGTAAAAACACTATAAATGGGGTATACTTTGAAACCTTTATTTTGAATGCACTGTTCTTTTATACCTACTTTTCTATTGTTTTAGCAGGCGCAGCTGCAAGGAGAATGACCCAGTGGCAATTATCAAGCATCTTGTACTGTCTAGATTAGAGCAGCACAAATAAAGGCAGGGAAAGATCAGCAACAAGCCCCCTCAAGTCACAGCGACAATGTCAGGCAGACAGAAGGAAATAAATGGTTTGTGTATTCAAAAGTTTAAAAAACCATTAAAAAATCATTTTCTCTATGGTAAAAGACTGAAGTTTTCTCCCTACATTAAACTTTATGTCCCTACTGCTCAAATCATAGAGATTTGTGGAGCTTCAAAATCCTTACACCCTCTCACTACCAGTACTGCATACCACTTCCTCAGCAGCACAAAGCTTATATAAAGCCCAATCATGCAGATTATTAAAAAGGTAAAATAGCATTGTTTGCTGAATGACTCTGCCAAAACCTCTTCACCCAAATACAAAACAGAAATTGCTGGATAATCTCAACAGGTCTGGCAGCATCTGTGGAGAGAAAGCAGAGTTAATGCTTCGGGTCCAGTGACCCTTCCTCAGAATCAGATATTTAGTTTAAATGGAATTGGGTGCGTCTTGGGTGGAACTTCAACCCACCACACAGATGTGCCCCTCTCTTACATCCCCCAGCCCAGACCCCTCCATACAGATTTACTGAACTTGAGGCCACAACAGAATCAACACTTGCATCCCACTTGGAAGGGAAGGAAACCAATGGACAGTTCACAAACAAACAAACTTTCCAAACTCAGCACTTGGCATGAACCCATCTGATTGTACTGCCAGAGTCAAACCTCAGAATATTGTTTGGTTAGTTATATTGTTTAGTTAGATATATTCACATGAGCTTGTAGATTTTCTTCAATAAAACAGATTTATTAGACAAATAAACAAAAAATGTCTAAATATAGAAGACAGTGAGAATGATCTCACAGCACACAGTATAATGAAGTTTCAATCTGTTTCCCTGACACTGTTACATTGAGTCAATTTCAGAGAAATCACACCCATACCGTAACTCTATAGGATGCTATTTAACTTTCTGCTTGCATTTTCTTTTCCATGGACTATGGACACTCTGGGATGAGCCCACTATCCTCATTCTCACAGGGGTGTTAGCATTTCTTTTTTTAAAAAAAAAACACTTTATGAAACATAATAGTCAGCAATTACTGTTTCCTGTCTAGCAGTTACAACTCTTGTATTAAGAACACATTTGAATACCCAAGAAAATTTAAATTAAATCCTTCCAAGAGAATGATCTCTGACAATTTTGTTGTTTCAAATGCTATTGCTCATATCCCCCCCTGTGAAAAGTATTAAGCAAGGTACTTTTCAAAGTTAATGTAGGGCTGCCCAAGCTGTTTCCATAAAATGGAAAAATTCCTGCTTTTGTGCTTCAGGGATTAACTCGGATGCACCCAGCATAGCTCCCTTTACACTGTTATAATCCTTAGAAACCTAGCAGATAGAGCGAAGCATAAATTTCCTATGCTTCAACTGTTAATTTGCTCTGCATGGGCAATGACCAATTTTGCATTGGCCAATTAATTTGTCTTACTATTTCTTAAATATTGCTGAGATCTCAACAGCCCTTTCCCTCGATTATTTGTACAGTCTGTTCAAACTGAACTTTAATTAATTACTATAATTTTCCCCATTAGAGCCATCAACTTCAGAGACTTCTTTTCCACATTGCATCACTTCAAGCTTATATTTTCTTTCTCTTTCGAATCTCTTGTTCCAACCTTCTGTTTTCCATTTCCATTCTTTTTAATTCCACCTCCCCTTTTCTTTCCTGTCTCTTCAAGTCTTTTCTTCTCTCTGAAGTTCAAGTTTTTAAAATTCCTTTTCCATCTCCAGCTCCTATATATTTTCCTCATGTTCAAACTGCTTTAACTGTTGCCAAATACAAACGGATTCTAGCGTGTCACTACTCACAGTACCTGGTCTCTCCTGTGCTTCTATTAAACCCAACTGTTATGCTAGTTTTTCAATTGTTTCTGCCTTTTATCTTTGGCAGGCAATTCCACTTCTGGCTCACTAGCCTATTGAAATCAGCCTGGCTTTCAGGATCTCTAAGTTTGTCAGGGACATTGCTAAAGCCTTCCTACAAGTGTAAGCAGTTTCTAATTCCATCATATTTTTGATATTACAAAAACAAACCTACTGTTTCCTTTTATCCCTTCATAACTCCACATCCAAAAATCAGCCATTGTCTTTATTCCAAAATCCCATTAAACCCCTAAACTTTGTCATCATTACTCACTGGCTTTGGACTGGACATCAAGGCCCACTAGCACCAGAGTTACAGTCATCACAATGTGAAAAGATTTAGTCAAACTATTCAAAGCCCCCAGTTTGCTGGACTGATGGACTCAGGTGAGTCCAGGTTTATGGTTAAAGTAACAAGAAAACATCCATTGACTACAAATAAATTGTCCATAACTAAAGATAATTAGGAAATATGAATTGCTCACTTAACTCTGTAACTGAATCTTTATCTTTTCTTAAATTACCCCCTTCACAAAACAGTTACAATATAGGAGACAGACAAAACACAGGTATTAAAGGTTGTAAAAAGAAAAATTTTTTTTAAAAAAAAAATCAAGGAAACAAAGTTCAATATCACCAGTCTGGACTGAAGGATTCAATGAGTTATTTCTGTTCCTTTTAATTTTTTGTTGCTGATACAACATGTTTTGCACAACTGATGCAGTCTTCCATTCACTAGCTGAGGATTCATCTTTTTACTGTTTTTGAAAGAGTTTTATTCCTGCTTTAACAGGAAAAGCTTATTGCAGACTATAACAGGACTTTGCTCAGATAGGCCAAGGAGTGGCAAGTGGAGGTTAATTTAGAGAAACATGAGGCATTGTATTTTGGGAAGGCAAATCAAAGCAGGACTTATACACTTAAATGGGAAGGTCCTGGGGAGTGTTGCTGGACAAAGAGACCCAAGTATGTAGGTGCATAGTTTCTTGAAAGTGGAGTCACAGGTAGACAGGGTGGTGCAGAAAGCATTTGGCACACTTTTACTTTTATTGGTCAGTGCATTGAGTATAGGAGTTGGGAGGTCATGTCCTATTACAGCTGCAACATCAGTTAGGCCACTTCTAGAATACTGCATTCAAATCTGGTCTCCCTGTTACAGGAAGGATGGTTGTGAAACTTGAAAGGGTTCAGAAAAGGCTTAAATTGCCCAGATTAGAATCTTTGAGCTATAGGGAGAGGCGGAATAGGATGGGGCTTTCTTCCCTGGAGCATTGGAGGCTGAGGGCTGATCTTATAAAAAAAGTTAAGAAATCATGCGGGGCACAGATTAGGTGAAGAGCCAGGGTCTTTTGCCTAAAGTAGGGGTGTCCAAAGCTAGAAGGCGTGGATTGAAGGTTAGAGGGGAAAGATTTAAAAAAGGGACCTGAGGGGCAACTCTTTCACACAGAGGATGGTGCGTGTATGGATTGAACTGCCTGAGGTGGCGAAAGGGAGTACAATTACAACATTTAAAAGGCATCTCAATGGGTACATGAATAGGAGGGGTTTAGAGGAATGTGAGCCAAATGCTGGCAAATGGGGCTATATCAGTTTAGGATAAGCAGCATCATAGGAGCAGGAAAGCTTGACGTTTCGGGTCTAGACCCTTTCTGATGAACAGTCTAGGCTCAAAACGTCAAGCTTTCCTGCTCCTATGATGCTGCTTGACCTGCCGTGTTCATCCAGCTCTACACCTTGTTATCTCGGATTCTCCAGCATCTGCAGTTCCTACTATCTCAGTTTAGGATATCTGGTTTGTACGGATAAGTTGAAGAGTCTATTTCCATGCTGTATAAAGACCATGACTATTTGCAGAAAACAAAAAGTGTGGGGAAGACAGCTGTTACTCGAGACTTTCTGCTACTCCCACACAAGAATGAGAGTTTTTTTTAAAATGCTTCCTCTTTGCAGTCCAAGTGGTTCTCTGCTGCATTGATCCCAAGCTATTGTCTCCTGAACAGAATATTGCTGTCAAGCAGTTTTCTTTTGGAGAACAGAAGAAGTGAACATCAGAGCCAAATGAATTCTGAACCGATGTTCCAGGGGATTGTATACAATTTTCAATGTTTACTATTTACTCAGTAAACAGATTTTTAAAATGGCAGTAGGTTCTTCTTCATTGCCCCATTTCCACAGTCCAATAAAAAAGGAGCTAAAAAGCTATAGTCTTTTCACCAAAGTAAGTGACCACACAAACAACAGAAGATTAGATTACATCTATTCACCCTTTCTTTCCCCTTAGGCAAGTCCAATAGAATCCTTTAACATCTCTTAAATCCTTACTGTATTCCATCATTTATATCAAGGACAAGGTATCTGCATTTTTTTTTTAAAAAGGAAACCAGCAATGTGAATAATCTTTACATCGAATGACTGAATCAGACCCCAAATAAATAGTCTAGCACTTTGAGTATTAAACTTTCCAACACAATTTTTTTTTAAGAATCAGCAAATTCTGTTAGCTCTGTAAGTGGTCTCTTCAACGTTAACCTAAGACAATAACACAACATCTGTATCCCAAATTGTCACTTCAAAAGAAAAAAAGATCAAAATTAACTTCATTTGATTTCACGTTGAATTCCTCTGCATTAGTATCCAAGATTATACTGATTTAATTTAGCTCCCAGATCAATGCTCTTGGCATAGTGTGATTAGATTTTCATGCAATTCTAACTCAAATATTTTAGCATTCTTGCTTCAATAAAAAAAACTGATCAAGTAATGAACAAGAAACATTTTCCCCCACACATCTGCCTTTAGTTCTGTTTCCTTATTTTCAACTGTAGTCACTTCCTAATGCCTAATGTGATTGAGTATATTTAAAACAGAGATAGATAGGTTCTTGGAGATAGTAGGAACTGCCGATGCTGGAGTCTGAGATAACAAGGTGTAGAGCTGGATGAACACAGCAGGCCAGGTAGCATCAGAGGAGCAGGAAAGCTGATGTTTCAGCTCTTCAGAAATGGGGGAGGGGAAGGGGGCTCTGAAATAAAGAGCAGTGGAGGGGATGATGGAAGCTCGATAGAGGATCAGATAGGTGGAGAGAAGATGGACAGGTTAAGGAGGTAGGGATGAAGCCAGTAATAGGTAAGTGTAGGTTCTTGATTGTCAAGGGTTATGTGGAGACAGTGGGAGAATGGGGTTGAGTAACCTTTCAGCCATGATTGAATGGCGGAGCAGACTTGATGGGCCAAATGGCTTAAATCTCTGCTCCTATGTCTTTCGGTCTTATTCCAAGTAGCTGATCAATGTTTGCATTATTAACAGTACTTTTCTGGAATATCTATTCTTTTAAACCATCACAGATTCAAAATGTATTTCCAACGGTCCAACTGTTGCACTGTCCATTATTTCAGCATTTAAAATTTTCTGACTATTTTGTTTTATTCGTTCGATCTTTCAATTTTTTTTTTAAAAACTGATTGAACTGTACATCAGTGCTACAAATCAGTGTGAGGAATCTGAATCTCAGTTTCAGGATCCAAATCCAAGTTTGATGATTCAGGCTGAACATTAGTTTCCAGCATTTAACGCTGTTTCGAAATTAATGCATTTCCTACTTCATCTATCAGAATGTAGGTTCTGCTGCTCTTCAAAGCCACTTCAAAATTTCATTTTCTTTACATTTCATTCAGGGAAATACTGATATTTTTTGATTGTTGTTTGACAGGTCTATATTGGGTTCTAAAGGAGAATTTACAGCTGGAAACTTAACGACCATTCTGTGTTCTTTTAGTTGTACAAGGGCTGTCTGCATTTCTTTAGCATCCCGTTCACTGTCTAAATGATATTAGGTTCATTTAATTGCATTGAATTTGTCTAGATTTCCTTGTTCTCACATTTTGCAGGGTAACCACAATTAAAATTTAAATTTGATGGTATAGATGAATCAGCAATGGGACACTGAACTGTTGTTTCCATATTATAACTGAACAATTTGTCCATATTTTGTTACGACATGATGACACATTCCTGTATTAGGGCTTCAGATTCAGTACTTTCATTCCTTGTTTCAAAACAAAGGGGACTTTTTGTCACAGTTCACATTTTCTTTACGGGGAGCCATCCACAAATTCACGTTAAACAAAGCTTGGAGATAGCTGAGGAAGTTCCTACATCATCCAATTTGCCTACAAATGTGTTCTATGTAAATAAAACCTGAAATCAGAGAGACGCAGTAAATATAAAAACACCTTTATTTCACAACTTATTAGAACCTGACCTTCCACACTGAAAAAAAGCATTGAAAAATTTTGGGACTTAGCTCTAGAAAAATTCAAATGATTTTTGTTGCTTAGTGTGCAGCCTTCAGATGAGTCCACTAAGTCATCAATGCAGTCAAACATTGTGATTTCATGCTGCAGTGTAAAATCCTCGAATATCTGAGCTTTGCTGTTTCAGTTAGGGAAACAGATGGGAGAGAGTTACTGGGTAGGCATCGCTCTTCAGGGTATGGAGGACGATAATCTTCCTTTTCTTCTGTTGACTTTCTGATTGACACTTCAAAACAAAATGCTGGCAGACATCCAGATGGTTCTGTTAGCCTCACACTGTGTGGATGGCATCTTGAAATTCAGAAATCAACATGGCTTCTTGAACTTTCCACCACCAGAAGTGGCAGCTTTTTGGTGCCATCCAACCATGTTGGCACAGACCATAGCAGCAACATATTCCTTGCTTTGCTTTCCACCAGTCTACACATTATCTTGAAAAAAAATAAGTGGTAAAACACAGTGTTTCATCCATGTTAAAGATGTTGGCTGGCGCACACTTGTTCAGGATCCAGTAAGCCTATTTTGCAGCCATCACTGTAGCCATGCCCATAACTTTGCACTTTAGCATGACTTCGAAGTCCACTTCGATTGGTTGATGTGGTCGTATGACAAGTGTACACAGATTTGGCTCCTCTAGCGTTAGTGGTCCAGAGCTTTGGCTTAACCGCAGCCATCCTTCCATTGGATTTTGTGTTCCACCATTGGAATCACTGACAACTTCAACAACTAGGGTTTCAGATTATCAGAATTTGACTCATTGAAATCTTCCTGTATTAGCCTAATATTATATTATATTTGAATCACTCTGTGGTCAGTTACATAGAAACTGACTCTCTGTATCTTTACTGGTCACGGAAAATATACTACAAGGCCTGTACAAAGCTATATTTTTATAATTTAGCTGAGTAAGCACTGTAAAGTCTGTCAAAACTGAATGAGCCAAGGTCTGGAAGTGTTCACTTCTCAGCCATTGTCACCTATCAGTTGTACTGGAGTTGGGAGGTTCTATTGTAAGAGAGGTCAGGTCTTAAGCATTCACTTCTACATCCAAATACAGTTTAAAATCAGTAATGTAGCAGTAATGTTTCATGTCTTAAAAAGAAGCTTTTTGCCCTTAGTACTTATGAACATTCACGCTTCTGAGGAAGGGTCACCGGACCCGAAACGTTAACTGTTTTTCCTTCACAGACGCTGCCAGACCTGCTGAGCTTCTCCAGCAACTTTGTTTTTGTTCCTGACTCTCAGCATCCGCGGTTCTTTCAGTTTTTATACATACTGTGTAGATTTTAAATGTGAATATGGTTTTGTCATTTATGTAACACTTAATGATGCATAACAATGTATACTTTAGTTATGTTCAATTAATCCAAACCAAATACCAATTTTTCCTATATAAAAAAAGTGAACTAAATTTTCAGCCATAACACCAGTAAGACTTAAGTCTTATTACACATCTCTGGAACAGGCAGGACTTAAACAGAGGCTCCCCTAGCTCAGAGGTAGAGACACTACCACTGCACCACAAGATCCCTCATGCAATATTGATATCTGTACATGAATTAGAGATTCAGGCTGATGAGCCTAGACTTAATCATTAGCAATTGACACCATTCGCTCTTATTGCGCGTGTTCAAGGAGGTGATCATAAAAGGGGGTTAATTCACTGTTAATGGATTTGTATCAAGATAAATGAAAGAACAAAGAAACACCACAATAAAAAGGACAGTTCCAGAGACAAGTGACATTTCAGGGAGCCAGTCTGGAGATGACAGCAAGAGACACGCATAGTTTCCTGAGCATAGCAATCACCTAAGGAGAGACTGTGCAAACCAAAACACTGATAATGAATACAGTCAATGAGTGAGAAGGGATTAAAATCACCCAGCTTCCAGAAACCAGGTAGCAGGATTGAAAACTGAAGAATCACATAGGTGAGACAGCTTTCCAACTGGAAACAGGAAACCATAGAGGAAGAGACAGAGCAGGAAGACAATTTGTCACCTTGTACCCTTATCTAAAGTCAGGAAGCAAGAACCTTGTTGATCCAGAAAAGTTGCTGCCCAACTTTATTTCATATTTTGTTACTTAGTAAACATTCCCTAATACTAATGACAACACACTGTCTCTTATTACCTGTAGGGCCAAAAGTCTTAAAAACAGCAGAAATTAATAATGAGTGGTGAAGACTCAAGAGTTACAGTTGTAAATATCCAAAACTCATGCACATTCAGGCATTGCTGAGCAGTGGGAATCAATGTGAACTGGGAATTAGAAAACAGCATTGTCAAAGGCAAAGAAACAGGCTGGTTTCTTACATTCCCTACCCATACAGGGACAGCAGAAAAAACACTCCAGGAAGAAATGGAGTTTCACCATTAGAAAGAAATGTGACAAATGTGTTATGAACTTTCAGTCATCCAAATGATGAAGGTGTTAAACAGTTCTGAACAAGTGGAAAGCTTCATCCAGACTCAACTATATTCAGTCAACCTAAAGTAGAATTGCAGTCTTCAAGCCGACCTCTCACCGCATCAATGCCGCTTCATTCATTGAAGTTCCAATTTCAATCTAATCACAGGTTGACTCCATAATAGTTATCACTAACCAAATACTGTACTGATCTGACAAAATTCACAACATGACATTTTGAGAGGGAAGTGCAATAGAAGCATTAGGAATTAGTAACTTACTAATTGTTTTCTGTGTTATGTGTGCTTCTCTTGTGGAGGTACCACCCAAATACAGATGTCACTTTCTTTTGTAATGGAATCATGAATGAAGTTGGGTCCCCAAGCGTATTACTTCCTCCTCTCATCACTTGCTGGCCACCATCCAGACAGATTCTGAAACGTGTCCCCACGTAAGCGGATGTGGCAGGCTGCCTATCCCTGGCTTTTGCCAATGCCACTGCATAACTCTGGAACGGCACAGTAACTGATATATGCCAGGATCATTATTCCTCCTAGCTTGGCAGTTATGCACAGCCCGAAACATTCCTGAATACACTGCCCTTCGTGCTTAAATAAATTGCTTGCATTCTAATAAGAAAGTATTAGAAGGTATGCTACTTGGGAATGAACACAAGTTTGTCACTATTTGTTTGTGACAATTCCAAAGTGTCTTGCCTCATTTCTTGTGGAGAAACAGACAGCAATTCTGGCTAAGCTTTGACACTATCCATAACTACTTTTAACTGAAATTAAAAATGGTTTCTTCTATAATCAGAAGTGCATTAAAATTCCCCCAATTTCCCTGTTAAAGAGTTTTATTTTCTTCCACTAATGTTGATACATTTCTCACCACCTGGTCCTATTAGCATTCATTTTCCAACCCTGCCAGTTATTTTATTCCTTCCGATTCAAACCTCAGCTAATAGCTTTCATTATGCTTATACCATTACTGATCCAGGGTATCAACATTGCTGTACGTGGTCATATCTGAAACTCTTAAACTAATGTGGAAATGTAATGGCTGCTTCTGTTTCAGATTCCCTACGCATATAAATCTTCCACAGAAGAGGACTGATAGTTTAATTCTTTATTCATTCACAGGATGAGGACTTCACTGATAAGGCCAGCATATATTGTCCATCCCCAATTGCCCAGAGGGTAATTAAGAGTCAACTACATTGTTGTGGGTCTGGAGTTACAGGTAGGCCACACCAGGCAAAGATGACAGATGTCCTTCCCTAAAAAAGACATTAGTGAACCAGACAGGCTTTTCCCAACAATTGACAGAATCATGGTCATCATTAGATCCCCAACACAAGATTTTTTTTATTGAATTCAAATTCCACCATGTGCTGTGGCAGAATTCAAAGCCGTGACCCCAGAACATTACCAGAGTCTCTGGATTAGCAGTCCAGCAATAATACCATCAGGCCATTGTCTCCCACCCATTTACATTGCTAGACTATGTTGCTCCCACCAAAGCACTTCAGTGTGGAATTCACACTATGTAAAGTCCCTATCCCCAGTATGCTATTATTTGATATTTACAGCAGTTACACAGGCCATTCAATCCACCTGATCCATGCCAATGTTCCTGCTCCCAGCCTCTTCATCTCAGTCCAATCCATGTGGTTCCATATTCTAACCACTTTTGAGTAAGGAAGCATCTGTTTTAGTCTGCTTCAGGTCCAACTTTTATTTAACCTCTCAAAGTAATGCTCCTTGAATCCACGGAACTTCCTGAAAGAAGTCTTTATTTACAGCTTAATCTATGCATACATTTTCCTAGAATGAAATTCTGCTCCCTTCCAGTTCTCTCCACTTATTAGCAGTATCACTGCATCATCATCACTATCTATACTTAAGTTAATCCCATTATTCTTCGATTTCCCCTGAATTTTTCTGGGATATATCAGGGACTAATCTCAAATGCTTTTGTGACAAAAAGGTATTCCAAGATCTGGGAGGGGGTCAATTTCCTGCTTCCAGGGTGCAACAAAGTTTAGACACAAGCAAAGTAGCACAAGTGGAGATGATTTTAAATCAATGAGCCAACCTCTGCTCAATGTCCTGGCCCCACTCCACCACTACTTCCTACCCTGTGGATGTATTTTTAAAAATTACACCACACCCTCAGGAAGCAGTCAGAATCAAATCAAGCACCATTTTTACTGCCACTTCAGGAGTAAGTGGGCAGCTAAAAACAAGGTTTCCTGTCAGGCTGGTTATGTTAAAACTAAAACGCTGGAGGTAGGAACTGTATGACCAGCACAATTCCACCATGATATCTCATCGGGCAATTAAAGTAAACCATAGGAACCAAGGTCTTGTGACGCAGTGATATTGTGCTTACTTCTGGGGACAAGAGATCTAGAACCAAGTCCGATCTGCCCTGAGGTGGAACATGATATGTTCAAACAGATTGCTTAAAAAGTAACTTAGAACAAGGGGAGTCCTCCACATCAGGCAAAGGAACACTGGTGAGTCAGTATTCATCAGTAAAAAGTAATAGAGGGTGTCACCAACAGCAATAACCTACTTACTGGCGCACACAGTTTGGGTACTGCCAAGGTCATTCAGCTCCTGACCTCATTACAGCCTTGGTTCAACAATGGACAAAAAGCTGAATTTCAGACAGGAGGTGAAAATGACAGCCATTGACATTAAGGCCACATTTGACTGCGTGTAATATCAAGGACCCCTAGCAAAACTAAAGTCAATGGGAAATAAGTGCAAACAAGAAAACAAAACAAAACCTCCTGGTTGGGACCATTCCTGGCACATAAGATGATGGTAGGCGTTGTTGGAGGTCAGGCATTTCAGCTCCAGGACATCTCAGATCTCCAATAAGAGAGAATCTAACTAACCTTGACATTCAATGGCAATTCCTTGTTATCAACATCCTGCAACTATTGACCAGAAACTGATTTGGACTAGCCATGTAAAAGATTTGCTACAAGAGCAGCTCAGATGTTAGGAATCCTGCAGTGAGTAACTCACCTCGAGCCCTGAGTGATTGTCCTACATCTACAAGCCATTAGTCAGGATGTAATACTCCCGCTTGCCTGGATGAGCACTGCTCCAAACACTCAAGAAGCTTGACAGCATCCAGGATAAAGCAGCACACTGATTAGTACAGAAAGCAGATAGAGCCATCGATGCCTGGGAGCAGCAGTGTGCATTATCTGCAAGAAGCACTGCAGAAATTCACCTAAAAATCCTTAGACAGCAGCTTCTGAACCCACATCCAGAAAGTCGAGGGCAGCAGATACATTGGAACATCACCACCTGCAAATTTCCCTCCAAGCCACTCACCATCTTGACTTGGAAATATAGCATCAATCTTTTCATTATCACTTGGAATTCCCTGCCTAATGGCATTGTGGCTCTAACTACAGCACACATACTACAGCGGCTCAAGTAAGCGGCTCACCACCAACCCCTCAAGGGCAGTTAGTAATGGGTAGTAAGTGTTGGCTCAGCCAGCAACACCTATATCCCACTGGGAAAACAGTACATGTTTTATACAATGGGAGTCCACCAGAGGATATCAAAAAAACCATTAGATTTTGAAATTTACAAGCAACCTATTTCTGTTGCTGGGTGGTTACTTTACAAAAGCAAACAGCTCTTACAAATGTGACACTTGTTTTGTTTCAATAGATGACTTGGTCTTTTGGAAACTGTGGCCTCAGGATTATGTTAGCATTTGCAGGACGTCTGCGCACTAATGTTTGAAAAACCTCTGAGCCAAGGAAACTCACTGGGCAAGTGCAGCTCCCCTATCTGAAAGAAAACCATCTTCAGTTTCTACAGAGAGATCTGACAGAGTCCACAACACTCACTATGTTCAACAATCCATACAATGGAAAAAGGCTGTATATGAGACAAGTGTAAAACAACTGGGTTTGAAAATTCACTGCTTGTGACAGGAGAACCCGATGTTCTTCATTTTCAACATAAGATCTAACCGTGTCACAAAGACTCCCAGCCATGCAGACAGATCTTCAGCTCTGAAGGAGGGCGTACATTTCAACTTCCAGCTCACCAAAACTCAGCAGCTAAATCAGACAGCCACTGGTGACCACAGACAGTTGTGGCTATAATCCACTATTCTCCTGCACATCCCCCAAAACCCATTCACAGGTACACTTCTCTCCTTGCTCCTGGAATTGGATTTGACCACGTACTTTACTCTTTCATGGGCAATTGCTGCCTCTACAGTATTAGTTTTGTCACTGCTCAGCAAGAAAGGTTCTGTAGCCAGACAGGATAAGCCTATGTCAATATTTCAGAAAAGGCATTTTGCAACATAGCAACAAAGCACAGTTTGTGATCTACAGGTTCCTTATCAGGAGTTCACTGAAGAGTACTATGAGTGGCCCGGAAATTATAGTGATAATGATTTATTGATGGTTAAGGTTTTTTTTCCAAACAAGAGGGAGGATTTTGCTGTCTATTAGGGTGGTAGTGAGAGGAACTCTCAAGACATTTAAGATGAGCACTTGAAACACCATAGTATACAAGGTTACGGGCAAAAACTGGAAAGTGGGATTCGAATAGATGGATGTTGGGTGCCTGGTGCAGACATGAGCTATAACAGAGGAAGACGCTTTCAAAAACTGTATTTCACTCTAGACAGTGTATTTTGATGGAATTCCTTTATCAGCATCAGAGTACAGTCAATGTCATTGGGTCATATCATATGATCTCTGCCTGAAGGGAGGTCCATAGCTCATTGTCAGAGCTGCATCCTGAGCCAGTTTTTAAAAAGGCCTCAGCAGGTGGCTGGCCTACTTTACAGGGAATGCATCAAGTAAATCAAATTAATATGTGGCCTCTGGGAGAGAAATGTTTGCCCCTTCACCCATTGGATAGCTATCTCAGCAAAAGTGGCCTGGATGGAAGATTGAAAATCTTCAAATTAGGTACACAATACTACAAGGCTGCTCACTGACAGAACCTTTGGGGGTAAAGAGGCATTTTTTACTGCCTAGACAGGATGGAAAGGGTTCTGTATCACGCTCCAGGCATTGTGCTTGGATGGGCCTGGACAGACGGCTCAGTTTTAAGGGCCTGGAAGCTCCAAGGAGCAAGTCTCAGACTGCACATGGTCTTCGTTATTGCTAGGAGACCTGTGTGAAATCTCATGGCAACAAGTGATCTCAGGTTGTCTCTTAGTGGAGGATGTCTTGCAGATTGTGTTTTTTTTTTCCCCTGAGCCCTGCTTGCCCCCAGGGATAGTACTGAGAACACTGAGTGGCTGCACATCACCCTCATAAGGCAATCTTTGTGTTATTAGAAACCATTTCACCAAGTTCCTTTGTATCAGTGATGTCCTGCCATCTTCAAAATAAGCAAACTAAAAAAAAGTGACCGGGTGACACTATCACCTCCTCAAAAGGTCATCCTGCAAGGAGAACACAGTTTCAGTGATGTTCCCAGGAAGGAGGATCGTAAACCAGAGTCACAGCCAGCGGTGTCACAAGTCCCTGATAGCTGGACTCAGCCTGCCTGCAGATACAGCCTTTTCCGGTACCAGAGACAACTTGGTGCTCAGTCTCTGCTGGGAGAGTGGGACATCTTCAACCATTTCCCACAACTTCAGCTCTCTTTTTACTTCTCCATGAATCACCCCATGCTACATGTTCAAGGAGTCAGGTTGCTGTTGGGTAAAAGCAAAGCAGGTGAATGAGAAGAATGAAGCAAGTGATTGGGGGGGGCAGCGGGGAGGGTCATCAAGTTGACATGGAGGAGCATTGGCAGGGGGTCATTTGCAGACCACTGCCAACTCCCTTTCCCATCAATTTTTCCTTATCACCAGAGCCAAGGTAATAACTGCACATCGATATCTTCCTCCCAGTCTTTTCCCCCCTCCCTCATTGTTATGGTTAATCTGCATGAAGGAGTCGGGGGGGGGGGGGGGGGGTTAAAGTGATGGACGAACGTTAGCCCCTATGATTATGGAGGTGAACATTTGTAGTTCATAGCAATGTCAGGGAAACAATGCAAGTGTACATTCACCAAGCTCACATTGATCCCATGGACACCACAGATTTTCTCCCCCTAGTTCTTTCCTTCTACAACATAAAAAGGGATTAAAAAGGTGCTGGCGTGTTCCACAGACACACAGACACACAGACACACAGACACACAGACACACAGACACACAGACACACAGACACACAGACACACAGAGGATGGTATCTTCTTCTGCATTACAATTGGACACACAAGGAGAGGGTAGAGAGGAAAAGTAGAAACGTGTATTCTTGAATTCATTCATCTCCATGGAAAACCACTCCTAGCATCCATGCTCAATTGTGTATTTTTACTCAAAGTAAGTGATAATAATTTAGGAGTCCTGATAAAACTCATGAGCTGCCATTTTATTAGATGAGGATTTCTTTTTAAATGCCATTGCTGGATGACAGGGTCCACGCCACTGTCAACGATATACATAAAACTCAAAGAGTTGGTGAATGGTAAATACTCAGCGAAATCAAAAGGGCAGCTGAAGCAGTGCAAAGAAATATTTTGAAGTCAGTCATACGGCATGGAAACAGACATTTCAGTCCAACTTGTCCATGCCAACTAAGTTTCCCAAACTAAGCTAATCCCATTTGCCTGCATTTACCCCATATCCCTCTAAACCTATCCTACTCATGTACCTATCCAAATGTCTTTTAACACATTTAACTGTAGCTGCATCTAATACTTCCTCTGGCAGTTCATTCCATATGTGAACCACCCTGTGTGTGAAGATGTTGCCCCTCAGACCCCTTTTAAATCTCTTGTCTCACCTTAAATATGCCCTCTAGTTTTGAGATCCCTACCCTAGGGAAGAGACCTTTGCTATGTACTTTATCTATAGCACTCATGATTTTTTAAAACTTTAAGATCACCCCCTCAACTTTCCATGCTTCAGTGAAAAATGTCCCATCTTATACAGCCTCTCCTGTAACTCAAAACTCCTGTCCCAGTCATATCCTTGTAAATTTTCTCCACCCTCTCCCGTTTGGTAATATCCTTCTTATAGCAGGGCAACCAGAACTGTACATAGTACTCCAAAAAAAATAGCCTTACCAATGTCCTGCAAAACTGCAACATGACATCCCAACTCCTATACTTAATGGTCTGAGCAATGAAGGCAAGCATGCCAAATGCTTTACATACCACATAAAAACCAAAAGAACTGCGGATGCTGTAAATCAGGAACAAAAAAACAAGAGAGTTGCTGGAAAAGCTCAGCAGGTCTGGCAGCATCTGTGAAGGAGAAAACAGAGTTAACGTTTCGGATCCAGTGACCCTTCCTCAGAACTCAGAGGAAGGCTCACTGGACCCGAAACGTTAAACCCCACTTTATATACCACCCTGTCTACCTGTGACAGTAAGAACAATTATTCGGCTACAGCCGCAATTAGAGGATATCTGAAGCTTCTGTTAAAAGACAGCTATTAAACAGAAAAGAACAGGTCATCACTACTGAAAGTCAGAGGAAAATTGCAAGGGACTCCTCATGCCATCACTGAAAATTTCTCAAACAAAAAGAAAAGCCATAATATTGAACATTGTTAGTCCTCTGCAAAACAGTCCAGTAATAAACCAAGTGCTTCTTTCTTAAAATTTGTTCACGGGATGTGGGCACCACTGGCTGGACTAGCATCCTCAACTGTCCATTCAAAGAAGTGGTAGTGAGCTGCTTCCATTAACTGCTCCAGTCCTTGTGGTGCAGAATCACCCACAATTTTGTTAGGGAGGGAGTTCCAGGATTTTGACCCAGAAACAGTGATATATTGCCAAATCAAGATGGTGAGTGGCATGGAGGGCAACCTGTAGTTGCTGTTGTTCCCATATATCTGCTGCCTTTGTCCATCTAGAGGTAGAGGTCATAGATCTGGAACGTGTTGCTTAAGGATCCTTGACAAACTACCACAATGCATCTTGTAAATGGTATATACTGCCACTACTGTGCAGCTTTGGTGACATGAGCAAATGTTGAGGGTACTGGATGAGACACCAATCAAATGGCTGCTTTGTCCTGAAGGGTTCAAACTTACAGCGCTCTCGAAATGGCATTCAGTCAAGAGTATGCTACAAAATTTCCAATTTGTGCCTTACAGATGGTGTACTTGTAGCTGATGCAATA
This sequence comes from Ginglymostoma cirratum, assembly GCA_024137785.1. NCBI lineage: Eukaryota > Metazoa > Chordata > Chondrichthyes > Orectolobiformes > Ginglymostomatidae > Ginglymostoma > Ginglymostoma cirratum. The sequence goes on from JAHRHZ010000051.1 coordinate 9,669,231, forward strand.
GGAATAATGTGCTCTGCACCATATTAGCAAATTGCATACACTTCCAAAGTGAGCCATTGGACAGAATTGAAAATTACCAGATCACAGTAAATTTAGAACCAAGGGACAGCTTCGTTGCAATCAAATCCATAGAATCCCTACAGAATGGAAACAGGCCATTTGGCCCAACAAGCCCACACCAATTCTGAAGAACATCCCACCCAGATTCATCCCTCTACCCTATCCCTGTAACCCTGCATTTCCCATGGTTAACCTACCTAACCTACACATCCTTGGGCTATGGGAAGAAACCAGAGCACCTGGAGGAAACCCAAACAGATACAGTGCGAGTGTGCAAAATCCACACAGACAGTTGCCCAAGGTTGGAACTGAACTTGCTGTGAGGCAGCAGTGCCAACCACTGAGCAACTGTGCTGTCCTCATGTATAGACTTAGACAAGTGTGCTACTTAGGACCACCCAGTTTCATTGAGAAAGTGGTGGAAACAAAAACAAAAAAAAAAAATTAAGCCTGGGCCTCAACATGGTCAGGAAAAAGCAAGAGTTGAAGTGGCCATTGTTCCATGATGCCAATAAGTGGAGATTTTAGTCAACCATGTAAAATGTCCTAGCAAAATAAAATAATTGAGCAGAAATTCTATTTCTCATGTCATAAGTACAAGTACAAACATTCCAGCAAGTCATTTTATGCCTGATAACAAGCATGGGGCTGGATGAACACAGCAGGTCAAGCAGCATCATAGGAGCAGGAAAACCTGACGTTTCGGGCCTAAACCCTTCATCAGAAATCAGTCGTTTTATGCCTTGCCCTTTTGGCAGAAACATAAATTACATGCAGTGCGGATAGTGTGAATAGATATTGTTGCTAGCACGGGGCAGGGAAGAAAGAGAGAAAGGAGGGGTGTCACAGCTCCCTTCCTATTTAAACACTGTTCCTCATTTGGTTGCAATTTGTTTTAAACACCTAAAAACATTTCAAGTAAAAAAAAAAAATTAACTAACTAGTCCAAAAAAAAGAGACAATTCAAAAGTTTTCTTAAAAAAAAGTGGAGTTTTATCACCCATTAGCCCAGAAAAAAATAAAGTGTGCAACACCAAAAATACAAACACACGTATTGAAATTACAAAAAAGGAGATGGTGAGGGGTGTCTACTACAGATAAATACAAGAGCAGATATAGATATTAAAAGTCTTTTGGGTTGCAAGACAAAAAGGTCCCAAGTCCAACTGTTTAGCAGTTGGTCTATAACAGTGGTGAAATTTGTAGATCATGAGACTTGTGAATAATGATTTTTCCAACTTGTTTTCACTCTGTCACTGCAACTGAAAATGCCAGACAGACAGGAACAGAGAGGGGCACACAGAGGCCTAAAGGAGGGGGATGGGGAGATAGGGAGCTTCCAGTATCCTTGCTCTTATCAATCCATGTAGCTTTCTCACTCCTTCAGCTTAAAGACCGCTGTTCCTTTTAGATTCTGCTGCTTGTGTCATTGTTTCATTTCAGGCTGGAGAGTTGCAGACAACATTTCACCTCTCAATATCTGCAGTTACTGAGCACGAGTGAAACAAAATGTAAAAATTTCTTGACACTTTCACTGCCTCGATTTAAATAATACTTTCAAGGCAGCTGGCTTTATATATTGCGTGCAGATTCCCGGGCCTATTTGCTGATCAAAAAAGATTGCTGTGATCACCTGTGTCCTTTCATAAAGGAATTTTTGGTCCATGGAAGTCTCAGGAATTTAAAAAAAGTGAAACAACAGAAATTGATCGTTGTGGCAAAAATGGACTAACAATCACTTTAGACACTATAGCACCTATACATGTTTGCGGTCCTCTGTTTACTGCATTCCTGACATACCAAATGAATCTGCAAAGTCTTTCAATCTATCTCAATTAAGTTTTCACAATTGGAGCCAGATAAATACCTTATTAGGGACAGAGTTGGAAATTGTTACGAATGGCTACAAATTGACATGACCTGGTATTTTAATGGGATAATGGTCGTCGTATTTCTGCAGAGGGAAGCATGCTGACTTTCGTGTAGATGAAGCAACAGGTAAATGTTTGGAACATCCTTCTAGTTTCCCGAGGGGCTCAGTTCATCTTCGGGGATTAAATGGTTAGGGGTAGAACAGTTGCAGCTTCAAATTGAAGACAGTATTCAGATCCTGTGGCGAATCTATTAATTCAGTCCAAGGATAACTTTATGGAGATTCAGGTCACTTTAAATCCAGTTGTCTGGAGTATGCTAATGAATTAAAAACAAAGTTGCTGATTTCACTACTAAAAATTTTGCATTTTAGGTTTCTTTCAAAAAAAAACAAAGCTTGCATCCTAAACAAAAGCCTCTTTCATTTCCTCGGAACTGTTCCTGTAACTTTTGCAGAAAAGTCCACAGAAATTCCAGAGAAACAGTGCACGCTATGGCTCTTCGGTCAAGGTGCTGCAGAAATTCCAGGTTATGAATAGTCGTTAGGCCTTGCCCAGTATACAAGTCAGTCACCGTTTCTGAATTTCGAGAGCTATCGCTACAAAAATAAATAAAACTGTTCAGTTGGAAGATTCGGCACATCCTGTACGATGGGCGTGATTTCCTCAATTCGTGAATGTTGGAGGCGTCTTCTTCCCTGGTGTTGAGTTATTCACAGAGCTGCAGCACGTCTCTTTAACATGACAGAATCCTTCAGTGTAATCACGGTCATTGTGTTGATGGATCCTAGTCTGAAGTTCTCTCGCCATTTCCCCATCAACATAAAGTGGTCTCGAGGGCGCATTAATGTAAAACGCTCCAGTGAGCACTAAAGCCAAGTACTTCTGAGAATGCCTCAAAAGAAGCCACGGAATACTAATCTGGTTTCCAGCCACTTGGAATAGAGATTTACCTAAAGTTGCCTTTTACATTTAAAAGAGTGCTCAAAAATCCAGTTGAGGCAATTTACAGACTTACTGGCAGCCTTTTCATTACAACTTTTAAAAAAAATTACTCGTACATTGCTAACAATAATAACCATGTACTCTGTGCAGATCTTAAATCAATTGTTTGTAAACCTACAGCTAAATCAGATTAGAATACACTACAACCCAGCTTTAGCCATTTCTTAAGAAGCAGTCATATATAATTTCATTGGAATCAAATAAAAAAAGTGTTAACCACACTAATACTTTAATAATATGAAGTAAATAACAGTAGATCATAAATGTTAACAATTTGCAAAGCTTTGTGTTCAGCCCTATTATTGTCTCAAGCTGCTAACATTATTTTTACATGTTATTAAACCTTTTTGTTGGATGATTCATGGCAGATCTACATCCAATAAAATAAACATACCGGCATATTTTCCTGGCATGGAATTAGGACAACACAGTGGATGCTTCTAAACTCTGTCAGATGGGATGTATTTAAGTGTACAAATATAACATGACAACTTAAGCACATTGAGATCTACTCACTAAACATATTTTACTTAAATTGGCAATTTAACTTCCTCATCGATCCACAACAGGTTGTGTTATAATGTCAACAAATGATACCACTAAAACAATACCACAGTCCTAAAAATGTGCTTTGTTCATGCAAAGGTCATAGTTTTCAAAAATTGTACAAATTGTATGTTAAGGACTTGATCAAAATGGAGATTCGAAACACAGGAAAAGAAGTCTTGTGGTTATAATTCCACCTGTCAGAGGCCAGCCATTGCAGTCCTTGGTCATACTCAGACTATGACAGCACAGAAGGAGGCCATTTGGTCCATGAAGTCTGTACCAGCTCTTTGATGATTAATCCAGTTAATCCAGCTCCTCACAGCGCTATGCTTTCTTCTTCAGATACTTAATTTATTAGAAAGTAATAATCAGATCTGTATCAAATATTCTGAGTCCAAGCCACTTGTGGCTAAGACAAAAAGATTTTCTTCAGATTGTCAATACCTTAAAGCCACTGCCTGTGGAGTTACTTGGGAAACATGTGAATTGTTCAATTGCAGCAACCATATCTCAGTTAATCTACAATAGAATTAGGTTCCAAGGAAGGAAACCCCAAAACAAACATGCGATCAAGGAACAAGGGTGCTTTAAGCCACTTAAAGTGGAGATCACAGCTGATCTGCTTTTAATCTCAACTCTACATTCATGCAGATCCCCAATAATCTTTCATCCCCCTACTAATCGATGGAGGTGAGAGAGAGAGAGAGAGAGAGAGAGAGTTCTCATCTCTGCTTTAAAATGGGAGATGCCCTTACTTTTAAACGCCGAAGGCTTTGGGAATGATTCCATGTGTACCCATTTCTTCCAAGAGCGCTGCACTTACCATATGTCATCTCAAATTGTTGATACACTAAAAAGTATTATTTTATGAAAGGTAGCACTCACAGTGCAACCAAATTCAGTTCCTGCATCAATGACCTGCTTTCTATCCCACAGATAAAACGGTGATTGCACAGCAGAAATTCCAGCATTCAACACCATTCAGATCCTCTGAAGTTGTAAAATCCAGCACAGGACTTCAACAACATCAAGGCTTGGAGTGAATCAGACACTAGTAACATTTACCACTGACCAGAAGTTAAACATTGAACATTAACGAACTAGAAGAGCACAAGAAGGTTCACCTTCCGTCATAACCACTCCACGATCGACAAGGCTCAAACTCACCTGGATGGGCATAAAGCAAAAATTTACTGTGTTCATCCAGGCCTTAGTATTCTAGCTTCCATCATTGGCATAATAACTTAAGCTGTGTACCAGCCACTTACCTGCAGTTTAGCAAAGTCAGCAAAGCTCCTTGGACAACGCCTCCTAATCCTGCAACCTCTCTCGTCAAGAAGGAGAGAGGTTGCAATGTCATAGGAATTCCATTATCTCCATGTTCTGCTCCAAGTCACACATAATCCTAACATGAACATGCATTATCGTATCATCGTCTGAAAAATCCCAGAACTCTTGATTTAAACACTATTGTTGGAATTCGATCACATGCAACAACTGCTGACCAACAAGGCAACCAACTTCTAGGTTTTTATGGCAACAAAATGATGGAAAGAAATGTGCTCTTGTTTACACACCCACATTCAGAGAATAAAACTTTACCATTCATAACTGACTATTAAGCAAATTGAATTGTAATCTCACGAATTCCAAGCTATATTTACCCACTACACCCTGATTAATATTGATCTTTTGTATTGCTACGTACAAATGGCAATAATATTGCTGCATATCTGCTTCTTTCCTTAACAACCCGGAATTGCTGGACTAATGGAGAGTAACTGATTAATTACCAAGATAGATTACAGGCAGTTTTGTTTTTGGATTTCAGCCAACTCTGGAGTTATGAAAAGTGGCAGGCAGGATCTAATCCAGGGACTCCCCACTCCCAGCACTGGGAAATTTCACTAGCAGGAGATAAAGATATAGGTATCAAGCCACACCCACTCTCTGGACTCTACCAGTTCTAATGCATGGGGTAGGCATCTCAGTCCGACGCAAGTTTTATTGGAGCTGGGCCAGATTCTCCACTATTCATGGGTCACGACTGCACAGAGCGGTCATGAATCATAGTCGGTATTCAGGAACTTTTGAAATGCGAATCCAAAAGATATTGCATGCTGTCCCCATTCCCCTTCATCCAGTCTATATGGTGTAGAAAACTAGCCATATAAAAATGGCAACTATTGAAATGCAGAGGAAAAGGGCACCCATTGGAAAATGAACTGCTTTTCTACGAAATGTAGAATCAGACAAAGTCATTAAAGTAGCGGTAACGGAAGCTGTATCCACTTGACACTTAGTCCTGTATGAATAAACATACACAGAAAGAATAAATTGTAGCCTCAAAAGATGTCAATCAAACAAACATACCAATTTGGTTTCTCCTGACTCCTGCTGAGCTAATGCATCTGAGAGTCTTGGAGCTCAGCCAGGTATTCATAATGAGCCCACATGGAGAATCAGACATCTGTTGCTGCTATTCCAGTTCCCAGATGGGAACATAGAGAATATTCGACTGTCCTCCAAGATTCAAATGCTCAGGAAGGGCCTCAGGCTGCCTCCAATCAGCCTCTAGGATCAATGAACTTGACTCTCTCCTGCCCCCACCTGCCCAGAACACAAACTGCACATTAAAATGGAGGCAGATCTGCCAAGTTGGGAAATTTACCGATTTGAGTCAAGTCCCTTGGTAGGAAAATCTGGCCCCCAGTCACTTTCTCATATTAAAGTTATTATTAATAATCTAGTATCAAGTGATAGATTAGTATTTACCCTGTAAACATCCAAGGTGTAAAAACAATCATTAGCTACTGGACACTTACAAACTCCATTCATCTGTGCTGAATTCAGAACACTTGCTGCTTGGCCGAGAGATTGAGACTTTATGAAACAAATGACTTTCCTTACAAATTTGAGAGACATGTTAAAATATACTGTTTAAATTTTACAGCTTTCTAGTTATAGATTATTATTGAACACACAGATGGGTCCATGTCAGTAAAACAGTATAAATGGTGAATGCAGCCAATAAATTTGAATCAAAATTATTTTAAAAAAAAAATTATGTAATTTATGATGCACACATTACAAACTGGCAGTCTCCTTAGAGGAATGCTACCAACTTCATGGACGAAGAGAAACGGATCAAATACTGAATGACAAATGCTTCTTCTCATGTAGTGAAAGACAATCAGGTTCCAAGATAGAGCAGTCCTAACCACAGCACATGGCAGCCTTTGCTAGCTCACAGATTTATGCAGTTTTTGGCATATGTACATTTCCAGCTGGCTTCTTCAGACCATAGGGATTTGGGAGAGAGAATGTGCCAGTCTGCTGCCATACAAATTTGCTCACCAGTGCCAACACCACTGCTACCCACCCCCACCCCACGAGACAGAGTGCATTGAATGTATTCATCTATATTTGGTTAGGTACATTCCAATGTGAAATCATAGGTGATGCACCAACAAAACACACTTTTCTTATTGCTATACTTAAATTACTTATTACCACATAAGGCTGGATGCCAACACACTATTGGATTCCTAGCACAAAGCATGGTCAAGACAGCAGTTGAAGGCAAGATTTAGAATTACAGCTTCCTCGCCCAATGTCACTTTTTAAAAAATTTTTCCCCAACCTTAACAGACAAGCTACTTTGCAGCAAGTACTGCATCATTTTCATTCATCTTCAATCCAAGGCTGGGAACCAACCATGGCAGAAATTTCATATTGTAATAAATCCGAACTTGGAAGATTGAATAGTTTCTGCAGCATTCAGAAACAGACTGATGCAAACCCCACCACAATTGAACAGTAAAATCTCTGTTTCTACAATATTTATGTTGCAATATATTTCTTCATCACAAACTACATCAAATCACCATCCCCCAATACAACAAGCCTTCAGTTCTTAGTTGTCGCTACACCATTTCACCCACAGGAGATGTCAAGAAAGTCCAGCCGGTGATCGGATATAATTGGATTGTAATTTTTTCGATGGGTAGTAATTTAGGTGCCTGGTTCGAGTGCAATTTAATATGACAGAAACAATATGTTAGGAGGGCCATTGACACAATCCACTAAGTTCTGCTTGGAAATCTCAGAGACATGAATGGACCCAGGCTGATCTTATGCAGGAGCTGCTTACGACGGAGAGTTATCAGCGACTGCCACAAAAAGGGGCTGACGGGATCTTTCAGCCTTGAAGCAAGTCAGATCCTGAGGAGCACCCATGGTTTCTCAGCAGGTTGCTCTGTAAGTCAACAGGAATGATCACAGCTTCCATGCAATTATGAGCTATTGATTTTTCTTTTAAAAAACAGTTATTTCTGAGGATGCATGATACTTGGAACTCAGAAAATGAAAATATAGTTACAGCAATTACTAATGCTGTAGCACTTATCAGAAATGAATCCAGTATTCAGCCTGTGTCAGCAATGCAAATTACCAATGAGACTTAAACATAGCAAATTAAAAAGGATCAATCATAATGTTTAGGATTTGTTAAACAGGAAAACAACTCGCCCATGAAGGCTTTGCTCTGTGAATCTATAGTTACCTGCTAAAGAAATGGTTTACAAATATTTGCTGGGATTGTTGAGGCAAAGTAAATAGGGGAAAAAACAACACACCAGGAAATCACTAAATATTGATGAAAAGCTACAGGGAAGGCTCTGAAGATATAATCACAGCACAAAGAGCAAAAATCACTATAAATAGATCCATGTTTACTCCCCACAAAATAATCAAATTCACTTTCCTTTACAGATTAATCTTCCTATGATTTCTCCATCATTTGCTCAAATTGCAGCCACCACTGTTATTTCCCAGCCTCAGTTTCCAAACACTCCAAGATAATTTAGGGTGAAAAAGGAGACTGAAATTAAACAGAGTTCTTCTTGCTCAGAAACAAGACTTACTAAAGTAATTCCTGGTAAGTTTAACTTACCCTGGCCGACTGGCCAGTTAGAATCATAGAATCCCTGCAGAGTGGAAGCAGGCCATTCAGCCCATTGAGACCACACTGAGCTTCCAAAGAGCAATTCACCCAGACCCACCCCTGTAACCCTGCATTTCCCATGGCCAATCCACCCAACCTGCACACCTTTGGACTGTTGGAGAAAGCAGAAAATAAGAACAGAAGTAGGCCATTCAGAACCTTTTGAGGTTGGTCTTCTGTTCAATATGATGGCTGATCATCTGATTCAGTATCCAATTCCCACTTTCTCCCAAAATCCTTTGATCCTTTTAACTCAGATCTGTATCTAACTTAGTCTTGAAAATGTCACTGTTTTTGCCTCAAAGTGGTTGAGGCTGAGAATTCCACAGGCTCACTGTTCTCTAGATGAAGACATTTCTCCCTATCTCAGTCCCAAGTCACAGCACTCAGGAAACACACACAGACACAGGGAGAATGTGCAGAGTTTGCACAATCACCCAAGTTTGGTCCCTGGTGCTGTAACGCAGTAGTGCTAACCACTGAACGCTCCCCGCCACCCCCTCCCCAACAAAACTGTAGAAACAGCATTACCCTGTTCAAGTACAAGGCTCCCGTAAAACTCAAGCTAGGCAACAGCCCTTTCAACCAGTCAAATTTCACAATTTCAGAACAGCCTTCTCAGTCTAATTATGGGATGCAGCAATTCTTTTTCAAATGAAATGAATTCACCTATTTCTAATCACCCTCCCGAGTGCCCTCAAGAGTCTTTGGATGCAGCGCTAACAACCCTGCCTCTGGGCCATGAGGCCTGGGCTCAAGTTCCAATGGAATATAACTGTATTGGAGGCAGTTCAGAGAAAATTCTCTAGATTAATTCCAGAGATGAAAGGCTTGTCTCATGAGGAGCGATCAAGCAGTTTAGGTCTATGCAAGCTACAGTCTAGAAGAATGTGACATTTTATATACCTCCAGTTATATTCTGCTAGAGGGCTTGGTGAAGTAGACATCAAACAAATATCCCACAAGGATATTTTTAGGATAAAAGTAGTTTTAGGATAAGAGGGTGACAAATTTAAAACAGACAGGAGGAGGAGGAACTGCTTCTCTCAAAGGGTCATGAATTTATGGAATTCACTCCCCCTGGAGTGCGGTGGAGACTGGGACACTGAATAAATTGAAGGAGGAGATAGACAGTTTTTTTTAATTATAACAGGTTGAAAGGTTATGGGGAGTGCACAGGAAAGTGGAAAGAGGCTGAGGTGAGATCAGCCAAGATCATATTAAATGGTGAAGCAGGAGCAAGAGATTGAATTGCCTATTCTGCTCCTAGTTCTTACATACTGCTCCAGAAGTACTCCAAAACATGGCTGAACAGGTGGATTTAAAAATGTCTACCTGGTGTCCTGCTTCAGCTGAGAAAGTGAAGTGATCTCTGAAACATACATTACCATAAAAAGGAGTCCACACTGTAGGGATTCTATGATCTATGAAACGGTCGGTTTGAGAGAGAGTCTAAAACAGTTTCAGAATAAAGGGATGATCATTTAGAACTGGGATGAGAAGTTTATTCACTCAATGAATTAAGAATCTTTAGTATTGTCAATTCTATTGTTAATTATGTTCAAGTCTGGAATAGATTTTAGATTTCCCTCAGGGAAAATCCAGAGGGATGAGGAAGTAACAGGGATGTGGAACGGAGACAGAAGATCAGCCACAATTGTACCCATTTCTTACCTTCTCACATTCTAAAAAAAATTTTGGTGTATGTCCCAAATTTACCTTTAAAAACCTTGAATATTTGCTCCATTGCTCCTGCTTAACTAAAAATATTATTTTGATTTCCCATTAAGTACTTAGAGATACAGCTTGAGATGTAGATGACAACAATCTTAAGCAACAACATTTGGGGGAATGTAAAGCGATCCTAAGGATTGAAAATGGAACATTTACTATTTTTTGGGACCAAGCTTAAACATTAAGCATGGTTACATTATCATTTAACAAACTTCTCTTACAGTACCAAAAGTTCCTCCAAATTATCACAACAACTCTTCAGGTTCCCCAACTGAAAGTGATCAGTTAGTTGTGGCTGCACTCTGTGGATCTGTCTGGCAGATGGCATGTAGTAATGCCAAAGATCAATATTAACGAGGGTGTAATTGGCACATATAGCCCAGAATTCATGAGACTGTAATTCAATTTGCTTAATAGTCAGTCAGTGTGAATGACAAAAGCCCCCCCATCTTCACTCCTGCCTTTGTCATGTTCTACTATTTTTAATTCCTCCTTGAACACACATTTCTATTAATTCTTAATTCCTGAAACTCCCTTAAAGATGTGATAGAACATATATGTAAGAATATGAAACCAACGCAGATGCACTAAGGGCAATGGCCAAGTGAAGGGAGATCATTCCTCGGTGGAGTTGAGGAGAGAAACCAAATCAGCAAAATAATCTGACCATCTTCTGATAGAAATTAGATAGACCCGAGTTTGACTTAGTCCAGGATTCTCTCAATATAAACCTGCAGGTTGAGTCAGTAGTCAGAATGGCAAATGCAACGTTGGCATTTATCTTGAGAGGACTTGAATGTAAAAGCAGGGATATACTACTGAGGCTTTATAAGGCTCTGGTCAGGCCACATTTGGAGAATTGCGCGCAGTTTTGGAACCCATATCTCAGGAAGGGTGTACTGGCCCTGGAGGAGGTTCAGAGGAGGTTCACGAGAATGGCCCAAGGAATGGAAAGGTTAACAAATGAGAAACGTTTGAGGACTCTGGGACTATACTCATTGGAGTTTTGACAGATGACGGAGGGATCTAATTGAAACATTCAGAATACTGAATGGCCTGGACAAAGTGGATGTTAGGAAAGATGCTTCCATTAGTAGGAGAGTCTAGGACCCAAGGGCACAGCCTTGGAGTAAAGGGAAGACATTTTTGAATGGAGATAAGGAGAAACTTCTTCAGCCAGAGAGTGGTGAATCTATGCAATTCACTGCCACAGAAGGCTGTGGAGGCCAGGTCATTAAGTACGTTTAAGACTGAGATAGATAGATTCTTGATTGTCAAGGGGATCAAAGGTTACGGGGAGAAAGCAAGAGAATGGAGTTAAGGAATTTATCAGCCATGATTGAAGTTCGGAGCAGACTCGATGGGCCCAATGGCCTAATTTCTGCTCCCATATCTGATGGTCTTATGGACTGTGTGTGGAGTTTGCATGTTCTCCCCATGTCTGCACAGGTTTCCTCCACGTGCTCTGGTTTCCTCCCACAGTCCAAAAACGTGCGGTTATGTGGATTGGCCATGCTAAGGGTCTAGACCCGAAACGTCAGCATTCCTGCTCCCCTGATGCTGCTTGGCCTGCTGTGTTCATTCAGCTCTACACCTTGTTATCTCAAATTCTCCAGCATCTGCAGTTCCTACAATCTCAAGATTGTCCTGTGGTGTCCAGGGTTCTGTAAACTAGTGCATTAACCACAGGCAATGTGCAGTTACAGGGATACAGTGGTGGTGGTGGTCGTTACAGTTCGCGCCGGGCCCCGCGCCGGTGAAGGATGGTCTTCAGAGGGTTGGCGCAGCCTCAATGGGCCAAACTGTAGGAGTTCTAGAATTCTGTAACTGGATCCTGAAACTGGAAGAGCTCAGCTTACTGCACAACATGTTGATGTAGTCACTACGACAGGCTGGTTAACACCATTCTAACTCATGACAAGCTAGGAGTTCGTCATTGCCTTGAACACAAGAATTTGAGGAACAAATTGCCTTTAGCGTCATGAGCCATTGTTTTCCAAGGATTAATCTCACTTCCTTGTGGTTTCCACTGATGCATCCAAGCATCGCTTGCATTGTCATATTATTCTTTAGAGCTTCATTTTTCTTCAGCATACTGTTAGAGTGGTGGTTTCACCACTCTTTAAAACTCAGGAATTGCAGCAGCTGTTCCATTCAAAATCTGGAAAAGACCAAGTCGCCTCAAATGTCTTACCATGACATTCCATGGGGATTCTGGCAGAAGACAGGTGGAACAAGTAGGAGAGAGAAAAAAAAAAGGCATAAGTGGCGATTTATGTTGCTTGCCTTGAGACTTCCAGTGGCCCCCTGCTAAAGTTACAGTCAGAGTCTAGCAGAAACCCTTTAAAGGCCCCTTGTCTCCACTACTGGGAATTTGTCTTACAGTTTTTCCACAGAAATATTGGGGTAGGTCAAAGTTACTTGACATTCTAGGTGTTTAAGTGTAATGTTGATTTTTTACTTTAATATAAAAGGGAAGCTTTAAGTTAAGATTAAGTCATTCATTTCAGAAACAAACAAACGAGGGCAAGTTATTTAGCTGTCTGGGTGTTCTATTTTTGGAAATCTCTAATCTGCAGAGGTGGTGGGAGAAGGGGGCATTGGTAGGTAGAGGACAGATGATTATTAACAGTGGGGAAGATTTTTACCTCATTACCGAAACATTTGTTAAACAAACAAATAGGAACATCAAAAGCAAGACAGGCAATTTCATGGAGAATGGTTCTGACCCTTAACACACAACTGAATACAGAAGATTTGGTTCACTTAAGTCAAGCAAAATGAAGCACTGAAGTAAGTTTGCAAAACACGCTTGGGTTTTCCGTTATTATGTGAAAATAACTAGTGACTGAAACACATCGTGATTTTACCTGTTACATACAACACACCAAAATTGGAAAAACAAGCTAATGATTTGAACTCCTTGAGATAACAATGTGTGGAGCTGGATGAACACAGCAGGCCAAGCAGCATCAGAGGAGCAGGAAAGCTTGACGTTTCGGGCCTAGGCCCTTCTTCAGAAATGGGGGAGGGGAAGGGGGTTCTGAAATAAATAGGGAGAGAGAGGGAGGCGGATAGAAGATGGATAGAGAAGATAGGTGGAGAGGAGACAGACAAGTCAAAGAGGCGGGGATGGAGCCGGTAAAGGTGAGGAGTTAGGGAAGGGATAGGTCAGTCCAGGGAGGACGGACAGGTCAAGGGGGCGGGATGAGGTTAGTAGGTAGGAGATGGGGGTGGGGCTTGAGGTGGGAGGAAGGATAGGCTAGGGAGGCAGGGATGAGCTGGGCTGGTTTTGGGATGCGGTAGGGGGAGGGGAGATTTTGAATCTTGTGAAGTCCACATTGATACCATTGGGCTGCAGGGTTCCCAAGTGGAATAGGAGGTGCTGTTCCTACAACCTTCAGGTGGCATCGTTGTGGCACTGCAGGAGGCTCCATCCCCGCTTCCTCGACCTGTCTGTCTCCTCTCCACTTATATTCTCCGCTATCCATCTTCTATCCGCCTCCCCCTCTCCCTATTTATTTCAGAACCCCCTTCCCCTCTCCCATTTCTGAAGAAGGGTCTACGCCCAAAACGTCAGTCTTCCTGCTGCTTGGCCTGCTGTGTTCATCCAGCTCCACACCTTGTTATCTCGGATTCTCCAGCATCTGCAGTACCTATTATCTCTGAAACAATTCGAACTCCTTAACCTGTTGTACTAGAGATTGAAGAGGGATACATATGAAAAAGACAGGAGTCACCTATCCTGATCTGAAGGGATTATTGTTACATCTTTAGGTTTAAGGATAAGGTACTGTAAGTGAATTTCCAAAAGAGGTCAGAAGCCAAGGCTAATTTAAGAGAACGGCTGGTGCTAATGAACTCGAGAGGGAATCAGTATCAGATAAAAATTGCTATAGTCTCCTCTTTTCCAAACAAAGAGACCAACTTCCTCAATGGCAATCAGAACTCGAGATTGTAACATTTGGAACCATTTCGAATGCTCATTTGTAACTTTCAAAGAATATTAATATCCATCCTGCAGTTAGACAACCAGGGAGGTACACAGTGGGATTTGACTAGCAATATATGTCACAATAATACAACTTCATACTTACTGCACCTTATCCATCCATCCATTCATGCAACCCAGCAGCTCATTTGCTTTTTGTACCAGCGTGACTCATTATGCTGCAGCTTTCATAGAATCTCCAATTATAACCAACCCAGGTTTCCCCCCCCTCCCGATTACTCATCAGAACTTTGTTCTGTATAGCACCATTTGATTCTTTTCTCCACACCCCACTTATAAAATCTCCTTATAAATGTTAAGGACGAACATCAGATCTCCACAGTCTTCTTTCTCAAGAAGAACCTGGTTAATCATTCCTCAATCTGATAAAGCTTGTCTGTAATTTCACCTAAATCTGTGAAGGCCACTTGTACATTTTATTGTATTTTGGTACAATATGCCCTAGTTGGGAAATTGATGGAGATGGCAAACAAGTACTGATCCCTCTGGGCTCCTCTCCTTGCTAGTCCAAAATCTCTGCTCAAATCCTACCTTTTGTATTGTAGGAATCTTCCAATCCATTCTGCTACCTGGCTATTAATTTTAACTCAGATTCCTTACATTATTTAAGCCAAATGACACTTGCATTCCCTTTTTAAGGTGATTGAAGATTTAAACCATCTCTATATATGCTGCTGCCAGGTTTGCTTTTCAATCCTGTGAGATATTGATACATCTGATCTTCAGACTTGTTTCACAAGAGAGTGCAACATATATTCAAAATGTTGTTGTCATTTCAGTAAAGCGAGCTGCATGTCAAAATGTGACCAACCACATGACTGAACTTTTGCTGGAAGCCCAATGATATAAACAGTAGGTCAAACAAGATGGACAGCAGAGAAAAACTGATTAGTTTTACTGGAACAGACAAATTTTAGCTGTACTTAACCAATCATAGAATACAATCATAAGCTCAATGAGAGGCCATCATGTTCAAGCCAACTCTTTCAAAGACCTCATTTTTGCTATGGACGTCCAGTCCCTATACACCTGTATTCCCCATGCAGATGGCTTAAAGGCCCTCCACTTCTTCCTGTCCTGCAGACCTGACCAATCCCCCTCCACTGACACCCTCATCCGCTTAGCCGAACTCGTCCTCACCCTCAACAACTTCTCTTTCAATTCCTCCCACTTCCCACAGACAAAGGGGGTGGCCATGGGTACCCCCATGGGCCCAAGCCATGCCTGCCTCTTTGTAGGTTACATGGAACAATCCCTCTTCTGTACCTACACTGGCCCTAAACCCCACCTCTTCCTCTGTTACATTAATGACTGTATTGGCGCTGCCTCGTGCTCCCACGAGGAGCTCGAACAGTTCATCCACTTCACCAACACCTTCCACCCCAACCTGAAGTTCACCTGGACCACCTCTAACACCTCTCTCTCCTTCCTGGACCTCTGTCTCCATCTCCAGCAACCACCTAGAAACCAATATCCATTTCAAGCCCACTGACTCCCACAGCTACCTAGAATACACCTCCACCCACCCACCTTCCTGCAAAAATGCCATCCCCCATTCCCAATTCCTTTGCCTCCGCCGCATCTGCTCCCAGGATGAGGCATTCCACTCCCGTACATCTCAGATGTCCTCATTCTTCAAGGACCGCAACATCCCCCCCGCAGTGGTCGAGAACGCCCTTGACCGTGTCTCCCGCATTTCCCGCAACTCATCCCTCACACCCCGTCCCCGCAATAACAACAAAAAAAGAATCCCCATTGTCCTCACATACCACCCCACCAACCTCTAGATCCAACACATCGTCCTCCGACACTTCCGCCATCTGCAATCCGACCCCACCACCAAAGACATTTTTCCCTCCCCACCCTTGTCTGCTTTCCTGAGGGACCATTCTCTCCATGACTCCCTTGTCCACTCCACACTCCCCTCCAGCCCCACCACACCCGCACTTTTCCCTGCAACCGCAGGAAGTGCTACACCTGCCACCACACCTCCTCCCTCATCCCCATCCCAGGCCACAAGAAGACTTTCCACATCAAGCAGATGTTCACCTGCACATCTGCCAATGTGGTATACTGCATCTGCTGTACCCGTTGTGGCCTCCTCTACATCGGGGAAACCAAGCAGAGGCTTGGGGACCGCTCTGCAGAACACCTGCGCTCGGTTTGCAAAAAACAATTGCACCTCCCAGTCGCGAACCATTTCAACTCCCCCTCCCATTCCTCAGACGACATGTCCATCCTGGGCCTCCTGCAGTGCCACAACGATGCCACCCGAACGCTGCAGGAACAGCAACTCATTTAGCCTGGGAACCCTGAAGCCCAATGGTATCAATGTGGACTCCACAAGCTTCAAAATCTCCCCTGCCCCAACCGCATCCCAAAACTAGCCCAGCCCATCCCCGCCTCCCTAACCTGTTCTTCCTCTCACCTATCCCCTCCTCCCACCTCAAACCGCACCCTCAACTCCTATCTACTAACCTCATCCCGCCCCCTTGACCTGTCCGTCCTCCCTGGACTGACCTATCTCCTCCCTACCTACATTCACCTTTACTGGCTCCATCCCCGCCTCTTTGAATTGTCTGTCTGCTCTCCACTTATCCATCTTCTATCCGCCTCCCCCGCTCTCCCTATTTATTTCAGAACCCTCTTCCTCTCCCCCATTTCTGAAGAAGGGTCTAGGCCCGAAACGTCAAGCTTTCCTGCTCCTATGATGCTGCTTGGCCTGCTGTGTTCATCCAGCTCCACACCTCGTTATCTCTTTCAAAGACCTGCCTAGTTTTGGCATATTTGTGCAGGAACACAAGTATTGGGAGCAGGAGTGGGCCATTGGGCCCCTCAAGTCTGTTTGAACTTTCAATAAAATCACAGTTGATCTTCCTTTCTGTCCGCATAACCCTTGTCAATCAAAGGTCTGTCTAACCCAGCCTTGAACATGCTCAATGGTCCAACCTCCATTCCCAGAAGGCAAAAGAAATTCTCCTCATCTTAGTATTACACGGGAGACCTGATCATATTAAACATTGACCCCTTATTCCAGAGCTCCCAACAAGGTAAACACAGGTAATGGTGGATAGTCTAAAGTAGACTAAATCCACATTTCATTGACTGGGCATGATTGACTGTGTGAGAACTCATAGGGGTCCAACTGTTCATTGCTGTCATAAAAGGGATCATGCCTTGTTATGGCTATTTAATTTATGTCAATTTCACTTTCGTGGATGGTAGCTGATCCTGTCAAGGAAAGAAGCTTTACACGATCTGTTACCTAATAATGCCACAGCGTTCCCATTTTGACTGCACCCCTGGCAATTTCTACTTGTTATTTACAGATGCCATGCCCGAAATCAGGCAGAGACCACTAACGTGTACAGTGAGTAGCCCATCACTGGCTCAACCTGTCGTTTGTTTGGGGATAAAAGGTACATGCAGAAATCCATTTCCAGTCTCATGACAGTGATATCGCATAATAACAAAAACAAAGGTACGCGTTGATCCACAGCCAGATATCAGGGAACGACAATGTGACACACTCTGACTTGTAAGGAATCCCCAAACACCTGCACTGTGAAAGTTTCCAATACCCTGACACTGCCACTTGTGCCAGGGAATCAATAATTCCAGTTGTTCCCAGATCAAAACAGAAAGTGGTAAAAATTCACAGAAAGCAATGTGAAAGAGAAAGGCTGGTTAATGCTCCCTGTGAGGCCCTCCATCAGAACATACTGAACACAGTGAGCCATGGAACACAGTGAGCCATGGAACACGCTCTCCACGTCCTTCAAGCACTTGAAACCTTAGCACACGATAGCTGCCACTCTATCAAAATTCTGCTTCTGATGAGGGGCCCTAGGGAAAAGCTCTTGTCCTTATTCTCGATTGGCTGCCTGTGTTCTCAGACATCCAGACCAGAAGCCCCCAGATCAGTTAACAGGTAGACTTACTTTTTCTTCCTCCGTACACACACACACACACACACACACACACAGAGTTTAAAAAATGTAATCAGATTGCATATATAAAGTGTAGAGCAGGCAGCGGCACTGCACATTCATGAACCATTTGCTCAAAAACAGAATGTCAAAATTGCGGAAAACCAGTACACTGCAGTGTGTGCTGCCTAATGCTTGGCAGTTCGGGGGAGGGGGGTGGGGGGCAAGAAAGTGGGGGAGAAAGAGTGAGGATCTGTTACTGCGATTACAAGGGGTGCTGCTGTGTGTAACAAAATCTGAATGAACTCCATGCGATAATGATAGATACCAATGACTCTCTTGAAAGAATGCGATGCAGTTAACCCAACCTTAGGTGTAAATTGCTGAATTTGGCTCCAATCTGAACATGTATGCACTCCTTCAGTGTCCCTGTGATCAGGTACAGGAGGGCTGTTGGATGTGAAGAAATAAGGGGTGGGTGGAGGGGAAGAAGCTGTGCTGGGGGCGAAAGCGTCCGAGATTTGTAAACTTCACTCCCACACAACAGCAGGGGTTGAGAAAAAAAGTCCTTTCCCCCTCCCATCAAATTCAAACCCAGCACTCAGCTAAGTGTCCCTTCTCCCAGACCATCTCCTCCCCCACACTCCTCAGAAGCCGAGAGACAACACAACATTTTAGAGCTCAGGTCTGCAAATACTGGACCCTTGTACGAACCGGAGCTGGACGGGGCAACTTTCCCCAAGGGGGGAGTGCCCACAGTCAGAGGCTATCTGTAGGACGCTCCACGGTGTGGACCTGGATAACATCTTCTCTGCCAGAGCTGCAACCAGCTTCATTTACAATCCGGCTGACACACACGCACAGAAGATAATCCAATCCCCCTTCTCTCTCCCTCACGGCAAAACCTCGAAATAAAACTCACCCAAACACCTCGAGCTTTGCACTGTGCTGAATCGGATTGACTGTGAGGAGCTGTAGCGGGAAGCCAGGCGCCGCTGGGTGTTCACACTGTCAGACTGCAGCCCCGAGAGAAAAACCCTTACTTCTCCCCCACGGTGGATCCGGCTTCCACAGAAATAGCAAAAGACCCACTGACGTCAGCCTACAGCTCCATGTGTGGCCAATTGGAGAAACAACTCAAGGGATGGGACTGAAACAACCATTAAAAACACACAAGCAGAAATCCTGGTAGAAAGGATTACACATCAGTACATATTCCCGTACAGGGCTCTAGGCAGACAGATTCTGTAACACTTCCCACAACAGTCAACAACTCTTCTTCCACTAAGGATGTACAAGGAGAGTTCATTGTGCAGGAACTGGTAGTTGGAACTTGGAGGAAGTGTAGGGAGGCGTCACTACGGTCAACTGCAGGTAATTCAGAGGCTGACCGAGAAACTAAACTGGCCTGAGAGCAGCAGAGAGAGCTGCCTGACTAACAGCGGAAGCTATACTCCAGACTGTGAGCCATGTGGGTGCTGCATGAGTAGACAGGGGGATGTGGGGAGGCTACCTCAACAGGGGGCAATCAAGTAAAAACTGCAGATAATGGCAAAGCAGAGGCATTTACCCGAGTCTCAGAAAGGATCTGGGCCTAGGGAAGTAGTTAATTCATTATTTCTGTTAGCAGTGATGTGAATATTGTCCATCCTTAAATGGCCCTTGAGTAGGTAAGCCACCTACTTGAATTAAAAACAGAAATTGCTGGAAAAGCTCAGTAGGCCTGGCAGCATTTGCAGAGAGAAATCAGAGTTCAGAGAATCAGAGAAATCAGTTCTGAGAAAGGGTCACTGAACCCAGAACGTTAACTCTGTTTTCTCCTCCACAGATGTTGCCAGACCTGCTGAGCTTTTCCAGCAACTTTGTTTTTGTTCCTGAGAAATCAGAGTTAATGTTTTAGATCAAGTGACCCTTCTTCAGAACGGACTGGAATCATTTGATGAGTAACCAAGTGTTGTTAGGGAGGGAGTGCCAGGGTTTTGACCCAGTGACACATATATTTCCAAGTCAGGACAGTGAGTGGCTTGAAGGGGAATTTGTAGGTGGTGGTGTTCCCCTGCATCTGCTGCTCTTGTCCATCTAGATGGTGGTGAATCTGGAAGATATTTCTGTCGTGCATTTGTGGATGATACACACAGCTGCTATTGAGTGTTGGTGGTGGAGAGAGAATGCTTCAAGTGGTGGATAGGAGCAGGTTGTTTCCAGCCAAGTGGAGAATATTCCATTGCATTCCTGACTTGTAGCTGATTGATAGGCTTTGGGAAGTCAGGAGAACTCCCAGTTTCTAACCTGCACTAGTGGTCACAGCGTGTATACAGCTGATCCAGTTCAGTTGCCAGTCTGCACCACATTCCCAGTGGCAATACAAGTTGCTAATGGTCTCCGAACTCCATTCAGAGGGCTTTTTCAGTTGCTGGCGTTTCTGGGATCACTCAAGCAGTCTGCTGCACATTGCTATAATTCTTTTTGGTCAGTCAGGCATCCAAAACATGTTTTGAAAAAAAGAGCCACTGAAAAATCCACATTAAGTGTAAAGTTTCCATCTGTCTGATACACAGTCAGTGTTCTCCCCTGTGTGAAACAACTCAGTTACCTAAGTTGGATTAGCAACCTTATTAACAGGGAGATCCATTTTTAAAAAATTAATCAGAACTGCAATATCTTAAGAACTATAATGTATGTACTGAAGGAGTTATGCCAATGAACGATAAGACAGATGGAAACTGGACACATTACGATAGAGGATGGGTGCAAAAATAGGAAATGACAGAAATAACTATTATTTCTATGTCATTTCTGTTATTGTTCAATATCAGGGCAGATTAGAACGTATTCAATCAATCAAGGTCAGGAGACACAAACAAATTTTTAATAAATTCTGATCAGTCCAGAAAATTGAAGTCCAGCTAAAAGAACAGCCTGGAATTTAAAGGGTTTGTGATGGTGAATCCTTCCCCTTCAGCAATCACTGAAAACAGCAGATGTGGCGAAGACACCATCTTTTTCATTCTCATATCACTGCCAGAAACCTTATTAAAAGTTTAGGCCTTGTTCATTGAGCTTGAACTGGGGTTTTAATAGTAACATGGGCAGTAATCTTTCCTGAACAGTTTATCTGGCCCTGGCAAATATGTTGAATGGTGTTCAATGACTAAGTGCTGTGTCTTTTTTACAGCAATTTTTAAAATAATTAAAAAGGAAATCAAAATATTTTCATGATATTTCATCTTCAGCTGTAACCTCATCCTAAACTTAATTTAGCCGCGTGCAGTGTTTTTAAGACCTAATTTGATTTTGCTGCTTATCATTTCCTGTTTGGCTTTCTGCAGGAATTCTTTAATGTGATTGACTGTGCGGACTGCCAACGATTCCCATTGAAGAAAGTTAGAAGCAATGCACAGTGAGAAAGTTAAAATTCTCACCACAATGATCATTGATGTCTCAACAAGGTTTTCTTCAAGATCAGTGCTATGTGACTTGCCTCACTCTTATTAAAAGTCAGGAACGGAATTAGGCTCCTCAAAGTGCATGAAGGACTACGGTTCAAAATTAACTGTCTGCAACTATGCATCTCACAGCAGGAAACAGAAAAGGTAAGCTTTTTCATTCTGTCTGTTGTGTTTTTTGTTTGCAGGATCATCTGAAACTAAGTGGGGAAGAACCCCAACTCTATTGAAAAGCACATATCGAGGCCCCTTTAAGAAAGCAGGCAGAAAGAATAGCCATGAACAATGCCCTGGCGTAGCATGTACCTGGCTGCCAGGTAAGAGATGAACAAGCCTGCCAAAAAAGACTTTTCCAGGCATTTCATTTGGAATCAAGCCTGGAGCCTGGCTGGTTTGCCTACTATTAGAAAAAAATGTAAATATCCTTTTTGTTGTATTTGCGTGAAGATACATATTTTATGTCATTAAGCGGACTGACCATAATCCACAAACGCCAAGCATTGCATTTAGTGTGATACAGTATAAAATAATCACACAGTCTGTCATCAAATCTGATTTTTTCTCTATTAACCTTGGATATTCTCAATTTTGGAGTTAATGTACACAGCGCACAGTTACTGCATCTTCCACTTCCTGTTATGAGTTGGATTCTAAATATTGCAACTTAATAAAAGTCCGCAATAGTGTTCATTTGCCATTACAGGAGTTGCGCCTGGGCCAGTACATAATAAACAAAAAAGTACCTGTCACCTGGAGCTCAATTTGGAACATGTTACTTGGATTAGAATTAGAAACTATTGTGAAAGTTAATGCAATTTCTCCTAATCCCCCCAGCTTGCTCTGCTGATGAAATATCTACTCATCACCAACCACTGAACCAAAAGCTCAAAGTAAGCCTAAGTTCAACAGATAGAATTGCCCAACACAAAATAATTATTGGGTGAAAGTTGGAGAAGGATTTCAGCACAACTATAATCCTGAATATGGTTAGAAAAGGGAATGATATATTTCAAACCCCACCAAAATAATTTGTTTGATTGTAGTTCAAGACACTTGCTGGCCTGCTTATCACTAATGTGCTAACTACTATAAACTAAATTTAATTTCAACAGTTTGCATTAGTGTGCATCAGTCTGTTTTCCTGCTTAAAAAGAAGTCATTCAGTTCATTAGCGGACACTGGGGTGTAGTAAATAATCTGTCTATTTTGGGGGTACACTAATTTGGTAAGAGGAACAGTTTCTACAACATTTTCTTTAAAAAAAATCTTACAAATGATATCAAAACTATTAAGAACTCTACTTCAGTCTGTCTTTTCTCCTGCTCTTGTTTCTAAGAGTTGGGCCATGGACATCCATTGGATTAGTACGTGCTTATCAGCAAAGAATATGAGTGGTTTAACATTGACACCTGCAAGGCAGCTGACTGGGAGGCTTTCCCACTTCTACTGCCTGCAGTGAGGAGTTATGGAA
This sequence comes from Ginglymostoma cirratum, assembly GCA_024137785.1. Lineage (NCBI taxonomy): Eukaryota > Metazoa > Chordata > Chondrichthyes > Orectolobiformes > Ginglymostomatidae > Ginglymostoma > Ginglymostoma cirratum. The sequence continues at coordinate 9,692,313 of JAHRHZ010000051.1, forward strand.
GGACTTACAGGCTAACAATTTACCTGTTCGGTTGCATTACCAAAATCCTTCTCTGCCTATATGGAATGTGAGCATGGAATGTGAACTTGGACCTTCTTGTGTATAGGCACAAATACTACCACTGCGCCACAAGACCTCCACCCTACCTTAGTAGGGCCTGGTAAAATATATTAAACTGTGGAATAAGTTGGACCGTCAGCATCTAGCTGCTCCTGTATCAGTTCAAAATGATGTTGCTCCATTGGCTAGCATGTAGAAAAATAACTATTTTTTTCTATGAAAGAAGAAAATGGCAGAAATATAGTATGGTCAAAATGAGACAACAACAACAGAATGGGTTTCTGAGACTTCAGGAAATGTTCATTCAGCAAAGGTATGGTCTTTTTAAAGGGATGTGAAATCGAGTTCTCCTGAAGTATGTTGGCTCAGTTACATGTTAAAGATCACTGTTTGGAAAATATTAGTGAGTTCTTTCAGTGTCTTATGCAACAGTGTGCACTCAATCAACAACCAAAATAAAATGATCTTTTCACTTGTTATGGTACCTTACTTATACACAATGTATTGTACTTCAAGTTATTGTATGTGTGAGCACTGCGTCAGGCTTTTAAGATTCCCAATCATGGAATGCAGTAATCTAGGTATTTCTTTATCTTCCCAAACGTGATAGTGTTAAGCTTCTGACAGGTGATTGGTGAAACTGGAGACTAAAACCCAATCTTTATTCAGTTTTAGATTTATTCACAGTGTGAAATATTACCATGACTGTTGGAGAGTGGCGCACCAGTCACAATGTAATATGAACGTTTAATGTTCTGGCAGCAAATGCTTGTCTGTATTATTTTAATAAGGGTGTTAATCAAGTTGTTTAAAGATAGTTAGTGCGAGCATTACAAGACAGAAAAAGAAAACTGGCACAAGCATGTTAAGTGTTTGTATCAAAACAGCATTGATCGGAAAATATGCAACGTTGTTCCTATCCAGCTGGATTTTATCCTGTTTCTTTGTCATCAATATAGACACTGACTAGTACCCTGCTGATTCTTTTCTGTACAATGATATTTTCATGTAGCAAATTTATTACCATCTCTTTTAAAGAAGGGATGTTGAATAGCCTTCGCAGAAAAGGCGTTAGTACACTACATGACCAGATTCTTGAGAACACCCCATGTTTGATGATGGGAGAAATGGTGATTTAAGTTAAAATATGTTCCAGTGTATATTAGACATAATAAACTTAATTGTGATTGGGCATAGTATTAACGGACAAATCCTAAACATGTTGGTGTAACATTCCTCTATCCTCAATTAGACCATTCCTCAACTGGATCAGTTCCAGGCATCTGGTATTCCATGTAATACAATCACTGGCCCCTATTGGTATCAGGATATTAAAGTTCCTGATGTCGGAACCTAGTCAGGACAGATCTCACTCACTAACCATGGATACCTACGTAATATTGAGGTAATATTAGGGCTGTGTGAAACCTTCCCTTGTAATAGGATTCCTTCCGGTCAAATCAGCCACTTCTAAACTCAAACTGAATAAATCAAACTTTAGTAGCACCAAATGTATTTAGTTGACCATCCACATTGACTTAGCTTTCCTACGAAATACTGTAAAATTAACCACACTGAGACTATGGTATAAAAAGGAGGACAATCCATAGTGTTTCCATTCCTGACTGGCCCTGTTGAGAAGTATACACTGAAATAACTCCACGGAAGCCAGTGTCCCATCACCAAATCACCCTTTATTTACATGTGCATAGCACGTGACACTGACTCAGCTAGCACAGAGCCTGCTCCTAGAGTGAGCAGAACCCCAGATCCTCTGGTTTATATCTGTCAGCCAGGGCTCCCTGATTGAGAGAGATAAAAGGTACTGCAGATGCTGGAGAATCCGAGATAACAAGGTGTGGGGCTGGATGAACACAGCAGGCCAAGCAGCATCATA